>BSBN01000910.1:3000000-3551762 GCA_027924645.1 Cunninghamia lanceolata | reverse complement strand
AAAGCATAAAGATTTCATGCTTCCCAAAACATGCTCTCATTATAACGCAAGCGTGTTTTGGGAAGGAAAAAAAAGGGAAAAAAACATATGGGATCTGTGTTTCAGACCCCACATGTCTGTTATTCCTTGCTTTTCATGCATTCTATCAGACAAGAAACCACTTTTTCATGGTGTTTGACATTTTAATAATCGTTGTTTGATCAATCCACCACCTTTTTTTATTTTTTCAACGTAGAAGAACTGGTTTTGCATTTTTTTGGACAAAATTTGATTATTTTAACTGAACGTTTCATGTTTCATATTGTTTCAAAGCTAATTACCATTGAGATAGATTGAATTTGATGATATGTTTTTGTTTTTTTCATAAATTTCACTAATCCTATTCTAGATTTATATAGAATTCATTATCAAACTTGCCAAAAGATCAATTTGAGGATTTTAAAGATAAATTTTGGAGGATTGGTCAACTCGAATATCAAATTCTAAGCTATGTTGTTTATATCCAATTTAATTCGCTTTATGTTGTTTAGAACACTCACAATCACTAAAAGTGGAACTATCTAAGTTAAAAAAGTCATCATTATTTGTATTAATAGAATTAGAACAATTAAAATATGATATATACATGATTTTATTGTATCTTGAATCATTAATAGAATTTGTTGTATCTTGAATTTGAACTATGTCATCGATACCTCCCTATAGTTTAAAGTATTATCATCATTCTCTCTATCATCCTTAGCTTGTTTGTCATAGTTGTCTTCATACTTAGTCAAAATTTGTTGACCAAAACACATGAACCGTGTACATGTCTTCCTACACTACAACCAAAATCAAACCTTGGCTTGCGATAACAAAGAGAAACTCTCAATTACTTCTTATCACTTGTGATACCTCAGAACATTCTCTAAAACATAAAGATGTTCTCAATTGTCGCTACATGCACTCCAACACTACCACATGTGCACTTGCACTACCATACATGATTCTAGCAACTCACTTAGCTCATGATGCAATGGCGAGTTCTTCACCAAGCGTCTTGCAATTGCTACCATAGCAACACTTGGTTGTAATAAATCTCCATGCCATAGCACAATGTCCAACTCTCAATGCATGGTTACCACATAGGCTTCTATCACTATCTTATCAATTTATGATCAAACTCTTCAACAAGATCTTGAACAATCCACAAATCTTAGTATGTAACTAGTTCAACTGACCATACTAACCAAAAAAACCCTAGTTCTACCCTAAATTTCTGCACCTTGTTATTTTTCCCTAACCCTAACTCTACTAAAAATTAGACTTGTAATGATGGCAATTGTGAATCATAAATCATAGAAAACATTCATAAGATCATACCAAATGATTCACTTCACTATGTAGAAGAGATTTAGCATGAAAGTGCATATAAAACATGTAGAACCATACCAAGAATGATGAACACACACACACACACACATATATTGCTGTCATAAGTTGAATATGAAGTCTGATTATTACATCAAGCAATGGGCGATGATGCCAAATTACATATATAAGGATTTGTTGTTATGAATCAACACATGTACATACCAAATTATGCAAGGATAGGCTCCAATGAGGGTTGATAAAGGAAGAATAAGTCTTCTATTACAATCTGCCCAAACCCTAATGCACCACAAATCTTAGAATGTAACAAGTTCAACTCCTTAAAGATCAACTGACCATACTGACCATGACATAACCAATTGGTATCCTCAATAATTTCTTTTAGAGTATCTATTTTTAATAAACTCTTTACCAAGGTGTCTTTTCCAACAACTTATACTACTTTATTGTCTCCAAATTTTAATCAACTCTTTACAACTTTATCAACTGGCATAAATACGTCTTCATTGACTATCATATGATTTGGACAACCAAAATCAAGAAACCAAACATTATCTTAAGATTTCTTTTCTGCATGATGTAAAAGAAAAAAATAATGGAATTGAGATGGTCTCCTTCATTTCAAGTGAAAATTGCTTTCTTATTTCACATGTGACTTTGTTTGAGCCTACACTCCTTTTCAAAATGCCCAATTTCTTTATACAATGATGACATTAAATATTCTTTTTATTTGTAGAACATCTATGTAATGTCCCAAATGGGATATTACGTAATACTCTTGGTGTATGCCAAAAAAACACCAGTTTTGCCTTGAATTTATGCACCTTGTTATTCTGCCCTAACCCTAACTCTACTAAAAATCAGACTTGTAATGATGGCAATTATGAATCATAAATTGTAGAAAACATTCATAAGATCATACCAAATGATTTGCCTCACTATGTAGAAGAGATTTAGCATGAAAGTACATATAAAACATGTAGAACCATACCACGAATGATGAACATACATGTATACTATTGTCATAAGATGAATATGAAGTCTGATTATTACATTAAGCAATGGGAGATCATGCCAAATTACGTATATAAGGATCTGTCGTTATGAATCAACACATGTACATACCAAATTATGCAAGGATAGGCTCCAATGAGGGTTGATAAAGGAAGAATAAGTTTGTTGTTACAATCTGCCCAAACCCTAATGCATCAACTGCAGTCATCATATGTTGATTTGTATATGTCGATTATTCATTATGCTTCTAACGTCATCATTGTCTTATTCATGATGCATAAAGAAATCATCATCATGCCGAGGAAATGAGCAAAGACTCTAACACTAGAAGAGTGTGAAGCTGAGAATGAGAGGAAAAGAGAAAGAATGAGGCGAATTTGTGAAAGTAGGAAATTGTCAACCATACAAGAAGACATTCCACGATTGCTAATTGAAGAGGAACATGACACATCTAATGAAGCTATGAGAGAGATGGAATTAGCGACACAAAGGGAATGAATGCAAAACCCCTGTTCAATGAGGAAACTTAATCTCCAAGTTAGAGGCACTCCATCGTCCACAGGTCAAGTTGAAGGAACACCACCATTATTTTCTTAAATTGGAGGCACTCCATCTTTCTAGGTGAAGTTGAAAGTACATCTTCATTCTATTCTCAAGTTGGTGGCATGCCATCATTCACACATCAAGTAGAAGGTACACCATCTTCTCCATCTCTACTTCAAGCCTTTTCATCTTTTTCATCTCTAATTGAAGGTACGTCATCTATCCCATCTCAAGTAAATATTGAAGAAATTCTTAATGTTGAGTTAAATTTACCAATGAAAACACCTCCTAGAATTTTGCATAGGAAGCCTAAGTTTCTAATTGATATCGATGAGAATATTTTGAAGCCCATGTAGGATAAGATTCCCAAGCACACTTGCCAAAGATATGCAAATAAGATATGGAAATCATTATTTGAGAACTTAAATGAAACCGGAAGATGTCAACTATTTGTTGAATTGATGAGAAATCTAAAATTTAGGCCCATTATGAAGATTCTTGGCCTAAGCCGATAAGGGCGTGGTTCGATGGTTAAGTCACTCGGTTGATTGGTGGCCACCAGAGTTCAAACCCCTGCTGGGCCAATGAGCTCGCATGCTTTACGCCTTTACTGGGCCAATGCGCTCACGGGTTTGAAGTGTTCTTGCTAGGGGATGAGGTCCCTCGTGTTGTGGCCTCACCGGTTCATTGCTCCGGGAAAAAGCATTTGCGTGGAGCCGGAGGGGCGTGTCGCACTAGCGTTGCCAGTCATGTTAAAAAGTTTACCAGGCGCATTAAAAAAAAAAAGATTCTTGGCCTAAGAACATTGGATGCCTCAAGTGAAAAATCAATTGTAAAGAATCAAATGAGTGCATATGAGAGTGTGGGTTCCACCTCATGCACCAAGGATAGTAATGTCACATGACGTGTCATTACATTGACAATAGTAAGCCAACAAACAAAGAAAGCTCACCTCATTAGAAAGACAATTCAAGCATTGAAAATAAGTAGAAAAACTCTAATGAGGGTCGTTGGAAGATGTGAAAGAATTGAGGACCCAAACACTAATGAATTGTGGGCATTCTCTAGGAGACTCCCATGGAAAGACAAAGTTGTTGTTGAAGCCTTGAGATCCCTCATTGAAGAATTTTGGAAAAATAACATAAAGGTATCTCCTAATGCAAGAGATGTTGTGAGAAGGAGAATTGGTTGTTGAAACCGTGAGCCACATCCAAAGAATTTTTTGGAAGTGACTCAAACACAATTTTCAGGAAATTTCAAGAGATGTATCCTCAAGTGAAAATTAGTCAAAGCTATTTTGAAATGGTAAAGCCTTTTTATGTCAAAATAAATCACACATGCCCAACTTGTTGTTGTAAAGTACATATTGAGTTTTCTAATCATTATGATGTTTATAGATATATATGTGTAGATTTGCATACTAATGATGTTTTGCAGGAGTTTGTGTAGATTTTTAAAGTGTCCACCTAGATCTTCAAGAGATTTATTATGAAGCATCTTATGCCAGAGAGTGGATGGTCAATTATTCCATAATAGCTTATGCTTGGATGGCACGTGTGATCATTGTGGTTGGTTGCAATATTTACCGATTTGTCAACATATGGACAACACACATGCAATTGGAAATGAGCTAGTAAGTTTTGGTAAATACAAGACAGTGGCATATAGTCTAAAAGATGAAAAAGAAGCAAAAAGGTGTGAATTGGTCATTCAAAAGACTACAATGTATCAATTTATCTCTATTTTCTGAGATAATATAGTTTACGAGTATGCAAGGCATACCCATGGAGCTCGATGATTGGACTTACAATTCAAGTTATGCAAGGACATGTTTCTACTTGGTACCATCGTTTCACTTGTTGACTTTGCCGAGAACTACACACTAGAACCATAGAATGAGTTGCAATCACAATATTACAACTCTACATAGGTTGCCATATTTGTGCAAATAACATTCATTCATGCAGAAGATAGTATAGAGGATGATAGGAAGATCTTGAGGGAATATCATTTTTCTATTAGTGATGATCGTACACATTCTATGGAGTTCGTGCAAGGTTTCTTTCAGATGTTCTACCATGATTTGGCTAGCAGGAGCATATCATTTTGTTAGCATATCATATGGTCAGATAATTGTGCATCACAATTCATGAACTCACAGATGTTCTATTGGTTGAGCAGGATGCATACAATGAATGGTGTTCAACATATGTGGGATTTTTGTGAGGCCGGACATGGAAAGGGGGGAGCATGATGGCGCAGGAGCATGTATCAAAAGAGCATTGGCACGAGAAGAGTTGAAGTATGTAAAGACAATGCAAAGTTGAGATATGTGAAATCTATTGTCGAATGGTATAACGCTACAATGGGTTCAGGTAATGAAGGTAAGTCTACAGTTCATAGATATTTTTGGTTGGTTGATGATACTCATTGCAAAATATGAGGACTGTTGTACATTGACATGATCGAGTAAGCTACACTCTTTTAGAAGCTCTAATGCAGGTTCATGAAGTATTCATACGCGATGGATGACATGCTTTTTTTCTTCATGTACATATGAAGATTGGTATGATTGTGAGTCAAAGTACTAGGTCGATGATTGGTGTACAAGAGGCCTAAGATCGATTGACATGTATCAACTACCGACAGCACTACAAATCACAGAGATTGAATCATCGGTTGATTTTGACCATGTTTCAGATCTAGTTCAACCAGGTATTATCAACATTCAAATTTAATAAAATTTAATATGCTATCCTATTTTGTAGTTTTTCTTGTATTGTTGACTATTTCATCGAACTGAATGCACGTATCAATGCAGGGCATGTTTATGCAGTTATTGCATAGCTAAAGACAATAAAGAAGGAACAGATTATTATTTGTGTCATTGTGTTGAGGAAAAAGAGAAATTAGATTCCCATGTTATAGATGGAGAAAACATTGAGTACCCTACAAGATCAGTGGTTGTTACTGGAACATGGCTTAGAAGGTACCCAGTGAAGAAGTTTGGTGTGTGGTTGTTCGAGGACTTTAACACACATAGGAATATTCTTCATTATTCTAACCTTGTTGTGGCATCAAACATTCATTTGATCAAATATGGGGGTAGACCATTGAACAAGACCTTGTGGAAGATTCGCGAGTCTGATCACGAGGCAATACTCGACACAATAAAGAGTAGAGTAGACCCGGATGGTTCATTGGATTGAATTAGTGGAATGACAGGAAGGTATGTTATTTTTCTTTGCTATCCTCATTTCACCTTCTATATTTTAGCTACTCATTTTAGCTAAATAGTGCAATTGCATTTGCATGCAGGATTTTAGTATAATGGAGGTAGGCATAATCCTTATGAAGTTGCCTTTGGTTGTACCCATATGAAATTTTTCGTCTATGCATACCAACACCCTAAAAAGAAGCCTAAACACACCTCTCAAGCACCATGTTGCCTTGTCATTATTTGCTAACCCCACAGGTACAAGATACATCAAAGGAGATTGATATGAGGCCCGAATGGAGAAAGATTCAAAGAAGCCAAATTGGCTATGAGCTGTGAAAGATCATCTAGAAACGGAGGCCAAAGTGATGGATTGAAGACCAAAATGATGCAAAGGAATGGCGAAGAGCAACGAGAAAACATCTAGCAACTCAAAATTCAATTTTAAAAATTTTCAAATTTTGGAAAAATTTTCTAAGGCATTTTGGAGCGCTTTTCCCAAGGCACGCACGCCAAGGAGAAAAGGCTCCAAATTTCAAAAGTCCAAATTTCAAGTTTCAAGGCTACTCTTCATCATTTGGAGTGAATTCATCAGAAAAAGTGTGTCAAAAAGGTTAAGTCAAAAAGAGCACTTTTCTTGTGAAGTGCGCTTCAACTTCAAAGCACTCCATGGCGAAGCGTGCTCCAACTCCAAAGCACTCCAAATGAAGATTGAAGCTTCAAGGCACGAAGACATCCAATGCAAGATCTGGAGCACTTTCACCTTGAAGCATGCTACAAGTCTGAGAGGCTTCAAAGGCGGAGAAACTCGACATTGATCCAAAGTACAGAATCTAAGAGATCTTCGTCAAAATTCCTAAGGCAAGAAGTTGAGTTTTTCAAAGCGAAAAAGGCACAAAAAGAGCATTGAAGAAGAGAGAAAGAAGTCAAATTTTTTAGCAAAAGTGAAAGGCAAAATCAAAGAAAAATTTCTAAGGAAAATTTTGCCTTGGAAAAAGCACGCTTTTCTGCCAAGGGAAAAACGTGCCTTCCTTTAGCACGTTTTCTCCCAAAACGCCCACTTCATAAAACCTAATGCCTCCCTCTATTTTTGGTAGTCAAGACTCATAAAAAAGCACTTTTCCAAGGAAAATAAAAAGCTTTAAATAGAGGAATGAAATTGAGTTTAATTTTAGTTATCATTTGCATGTTTCTAATCCCATATGGAGCATTCTAAAAATAAAAAAGGCACTTTGCAAACCCTAGAGGTAGCACCCAAGTATAAAGAAGGCATTTGTGTTATATTTTTATCATTTGCAAAGGTAGGTTTGAAGGTTTGGAGGCATCGCTTGGCTTGAGGGAGCATTTTCTTCATTTCTCATCCATTCCAAGGTAGATTGGAGGTATTTTTGGTGTAGCGTTTCACCTAGAGGAATGATTTTGGACATCATGGCATGATTCCATTCATCTTTCATACATTTCAAGGCAGATTTGCATGTTTGCAAGGGCAATGCTTCACATTGGCATCCATTTTTGAGGGTTTTGAAGCTTTTTCTAGCTGGTTATGACTGTTCCAGGCTAAAATCACCACTTCCAGCCATAGAAAATGGAATTTTCAAGATTGTTTTGTCAATTTTATCTCATTTCTATCACATACCCACCTTGAGAAAAGGCATTTTTCATCTATCTAGACCATCTAGAGCTCAGATCTGGTACATTTGTGAAGGTACAACTCCATATTTTCACTTTCCAAGGCAAAAATACACATTTTTCATGAAAAATCAGACTTGGACAGTGAAAAGAAAGGCCTAATTTTTGAGGGCAACAAGCATAAAAAGGACTAATTTTGCCTTTTTCAATGCGAGACAGTGAAGAGGAGAACTTCTCCAAGCCACAATGTCATCTTGTAATTTTCTTCCATCACTATTGAGGCCAAATCAACACTCATCCATGAATATTCAAAGGACAAGGAGTATTTGGATCTGTCGAAGACTATGGAAGATGCCAGTGTCATCCTACAGATGAAGATTGTTCACCTTGATTCTATCATGATACCAAATGAGGCTAAAGTTGATGAATTGGAGAGAAATCTCAATTCCTAGACTTAGCCAATTTTTAGTATTTGCAGAAGATTCTATTTTGGGCAGTTGGAGAGATTTCCAAAGCAGTTTCTATTTTGAGAATTGACTTTGCTTTTTAAAGATAAATCTATTTTTGGATTTGTTTTGGAAATCATGCAAAATATCTTTAAGTGGAACTCAAATTGTAATAACATGCAAGTTCAATTAACTCAATTGCATGAGAGATATTTTATTATTTTAAATGCTAATAAGCTTGCATGCTTGCCAAGTAGCATTAGGGTTAGGGTGGAGAGTGTTAGTTAACTCTTCCTTTTATTTCCTTGCATCTTTGGTTTTTAGGGTATAAATAAGTGTATTCTACACACTTCATTTCTTAATGATAATGGTAAATGTTGAAGCTTTTATTTTGTTCGCATATTATTGTTCAACTGTGTTGTGTATCTTTATTACTTTGAGAATGAATATATGCATCATCTTTCTAGAAGCTTTTTGTGTTGTTGAGATTGAGAGCAAGTGTTATGACTTTGTGCTTAGACATTTGTTTCACATCTTCTTTGTTCTTAAGTGTTTCCATGTAAAATCAGCTCACCTATGTTCATTTGTTTCCTTCAATCTCTGGATTTATTTGAAGGAATCAAAAGTATTCAATGTTCAATGTCCAATCTTGAGTTCAATCAAAGGATAAAAGAAATGACAATTCTCATGCCTCTACTTGCTTAAATTGTTATTTGTCTAATATTATGTTGATCATGTTCTTGTTTTGTTCATTAATGGATTCCAGTATGCGTATTTTTGCTTCCAAGTATCCATTAAAATGTGTCATTTGTGCTTAAGCTTAAGTTGATTCAACGAATCTACAAACTTTGTGTCGTAGGTGAAGGAATAAGTCATATGTTTGCATCATCTTATTTTTTATTTAATCTTAGCATTCATGTTTAAGTGTTATTCAATCCAAATCATGTGTAGTTGCCCTTTTGAACCTCTGAATTTAGCTGAGTAGTGCAAGCATGTAGCCTAGGTTATGTTTTTAGTCAAAAAGCACAAAATCTTCATTTCATTATCGAATGAGTGTTTTAGCCTCTCGCACGTTGCAAAACCCAAAAATATTGTAAAGTTTTAGTTAAGTTTTGTTTTACAGGGAGCTTCCCCTTCAAATTTGAAGAGCGGTTCTACTGCACATCTGTCTGTTTTTCTTTCCCACTGAAAGGTGTGAAATTAAATGCTAACACCTTTCGAAGGAACGTAAGGTAGGTTTTCATGATTATTTCACGATGATATGGGCGGGTGCAAAAATTTGGGGGGCCAAAAAGTGGCCAACTTTTTTAAAAAAGTTTTGGACATAACGTGAGCGCGTTATATCACACTCACATTATGGCTTGGTGTTGTCGAGCCCAACACCAAGCCATAACGCACTCACATTATAACGCGAGTGCGCTATTTTTTTTTTTTGTTAAAAAAAAGGATTTGATTTTATTATTTCACACAATTTGGCAAGAAAACCTATGGTTTGGAGAGAAGATAAGCGCGCTCGTGTTATAGAAACCCATTTCGTCAGCTGTTTCTCACCGATTCATCGTCAAAATGCCGCCACGACATCGGAGAAATCAAAGAAGTAAGTTCTATTTGCTTTCTTGTGTAAATTTGTTGCTAAATAGGTAGGTTAAAATAGTTTTTGATGTAAATTTCTTTAATTTACAGGAGTTGATAATGCACCTCCTCCTAAAAATACATAAAATCCTCCATCACCTGAACATCAAATACCTACTGAAGAAGAACCCCAACCACAAACACCTCCATTTAATCCTCAATATGCCCCTGGAACACAAGAAAATATAATGGGAAAAATTGAAAACAATAAAAAACAAATTGAGGACATAATTGCAAGGTTGAAAGAACCTGCAACTTCATCCTTGCATAGATCCACGCTTGCTCAATCCCTTGAATCTATGTTATCAAATGTAGATTCAATTAGCAAGCAAATCACTAGTTTGATAGAAAAGAGGAGAGAATTTAGAGAGTATTATGCAGACAAGTTGTCATATGAACAAGTTAAAAATGAACAAATTACAAAAATGGACTTGTGTTTTATTTTCACAAACCCATGAACAAATCAACCTCTACCCCTTACATGCAAGAGGTTCCCTATACATTGGTGCAACAACCAAGTGATAAGGGACAATTTTGCGCAGAGGTGGTGGATGGTTTTTGATCATCCTCTATGCAACAATAATGGGGTCCCGCAATAGTTTTTGAGGAAACTCTACTGCGAGTTTGTCAAAAATAAAGTGCCAAATTATTTTGATATGCAGGAGTTCTAGGGTAGAGGTGGGGGGTTAGCACAAGATAGACTAGGGGCACATGTTGAACCACAGCAGCCAGGGAGATGAGCACTCACTAGACCAGCCCATGAGCATGTTTCTATCCCTTCCATTGTGAAGGAGAGTGTTGAGGTCGAGACACTTCAATCCATTAGTGCCTTGACCCAGAGCATCATACAACATGCTAGTCCTGCAGCACAGCGTGGGCCGGGGAAGAGTTCGAGTAGGGTTCCACCCCATACTTGTCAAGCTTGTGGGTCATGGTTATGACCCCACAGATAGTCAAAATGCAGGTGCGCAGGCTACATCTGCAGCTGAGCAGATGGTGATGACAGATGCCCTCCTGAGTGAGACTTTCAGGCTTGATACTCAGGTAAATCTTAGCAAGTTCATTGAATTTAATTTATTAAATTTCATTTTTGAAATGTAAGATTAACTAATTTAGTTTGATGATTTTAATGAAATTTCAGGGTCATAGCGTTGATGCAGTTTTCAGTGGTTCTCCACTTGCATATTACACTACATCATCTACTGTCGGGGTATGTAACTAGTAAACAATTATAAATATTACATGTGGATAGCATCGTTATATGAATGGTATTCTAATATCTGATTTTGGTTGTTGAATAGGTTAATATTGGAGATTTCACGGCAACACCTGCTAGTGGTGGTGGACTTCAAAGCTTCATGGAGGTAATCAAATAAACAATTTGATGAATGAATTGTACTTACTAGATTTTTGTATTTTATATTCATATCATTGGTTACATTTCATTGCACATCTTTCAAACTTAAAGCATTACTATACATTGCATAACTAATAACTAGATGTTGATAGATGACAAATTTTTAATTACAATATAGTTATTTGAAAAATTGCCTCAAAGAAATGTGGTCTCATGGAATGTCATGACAAGCAGACGCATAGACAAGGACATCACCATGAGACCACATTTATTTTAGGCATCTTTTCAAATAGATCACTGCCTTGTCTATGCTACCAATTCTCTCTTTCACCTTTACCTGTCTTATGCCTCTAAACACATTGCTGTCCCAACCCCACAACCTCTTTCTATTACTTCACCTACTCCACTAGCTATGCCCCTGTCTTCCCCACCATATATCCACCTATTACTACTTCACCTTTCTCATTGACTTCTATCTCCCCTCTAACACCCCTTGATGTAGAGAAAGGTATCAAAGATCAAACTCACTCAATCAATCCTTGGTTAAAGTCTTAACACCTCAGACAAAGTGATTTTCTTCACAATCTTCCACTATGCCTTGTAGGACAACAAAAGGGGTATTTTTGACATAATTTGAAGGAAACAACTCAAACCCATGAACTAAAAATTATTTTGGATACCCATTATCCTCTTACACAACATACTTCAAATGTATATGGGGGTGTTTTTTAACACAAGGGTCAAAATAGAATTGTTACGTTGCAATTTAGGCTTAATTAGGCTAGTTTAGATGGGTCACCACAAGGTTTTCTAATCCCAGACTTCGAATCTTCACACCAATGCCTTAGACATGTCAAATATGGTCTTCCCAAACACTTCCAACTATTACAAACCTTTTCTCAAGAGCTTTTCTACAAGCCCTAGCTCATTTACACATTCTATACCCAAAAACATGAGATTTTCAGCCTAGGGCATCAATCAAACTTGCATCACTATTATAGTTTTTGTAATTGAATAATGTTGTTTTATTTTTAGATGACGCAGGCTGTAGAGACACCTCCTGATGTTCACAGGGAAATGGAGCATGGTGTGTCCTCTGCGATTCATAGCTCCATGCCTTTGACGGGGGTATGAGGCAGATTAGTAAATTTCAAATTACATTCATTGTTATAGTTGTTTATTTTTGAAAAATCAAATGATTATTGATTTGAAGTTTAATTTCTAATTTGGATGGTTTCTATAGGACATGACATTGCCACAACCTAATCCTGGTATTGAGGCAAATGAGGAGACAGATTTTCAGATAGCGGTAAGTGGTTTTTTTGTTAAATGTTTCATTTTTTATAATGTAATTTCTATATATTAATGTCTATACTTTTTATTGTAATAGCTGCAGATCCATGAAGAACTAAATAGGAGGAGCATCCCTCAAGTTCGTAGTAGACCATCCTCATACGCATCTCCATCCCCTCAAAGATCAAAGGCTGCCCGTGATCTATTCTCTTCACTGGACAGAGGGCAATGACTTTTTATTGTGTTCCTTTGTTGTATGCCTATATGGCATTTGTGGACATATATTTTGTATTGCATATAGTTGACATTGTATGCCTATATGACATTCTTGTAAGCCTATATGGCTATTTTGTATATATGTTATACTTATATCAACAAATATTGATGTATGTCTATATGGATATTTGGTTAGTACAAATCATTTTTGTTGATCATTATGTAATATGGATAGGTGCAGTGTAGATCATTTTTGTATGCCTTTAGGTTTCAAAGTTTAATTGTCAAACAGTCCATCCCAATTGATGATAAGATAATTTGAGTTTTGGGTTGAAAGTTTTAGTCTCTCAAAACTAGACATGCTCAAGAAAATAGAGGAAGGAAGATTGGTCATGTGTGCTTGTTTTTTTAATGTTTGAATTGTATGTTGTTGTATGGTATTGCTTTTTTTTGTGTGTGTTCAAATGCGTATTTGAATTGTTATTTTATGTATGTTTGGATACTTGTGTTGTACTAAGGTTAAGATTCTTGTAGTATGGGATGCATGTAGTTCTACCCTGGGCATGTGTTCTTAGTAAGACATATATCCTCACCCGAAGAGAGCTTTCATAATATGGGATGTGATTAGTAATTCATGTGGATTTGGATATGATCTTGGATGTATAGTTCTAAGTCAAACTTGTAGGATTAAAATGACTTGTGGTTACTATCAATGCTCATATTTGGCTTGATCATGTACTTGTATTTATTTGTGTATTAGATGCTAGAAAGGTTGTGTTGATGTTAGTTGAGAAATCTATTTCCATGCATTTGAGATGTTTTGGATCCATGACTTTATGTGTATACTTATGTGTTAATAAGGAAATGAATTAAATAAGATAATCACCATTCTACCACACTTTTGAATTATGGATGGTGCTTGATCACCTTGATTTATGGATGGGGAGGAAAGGGAGATCCTCGCGATATCGGGTTCAACCCCTTCCTCAATCAACACCAAGACCATAGGATCTTAGAGGATTCATTTGTAGAGTTGAGCTTGGAGTTATTCAAATATTGTTCATGATGTACATTGTAATATGGTCACTTGTATTTATGGTGGGTGGTTCATGGCTTATTGCATTCATTATCATTGATGATCTAGTTTTAGTATTTGACCCCTTGTATATCTTGGCTATGTAATGATGTTATCTTCAAGCCTAATAACACAGTGACTTAAAGGTGGAAAAAGATGAGGGTTGAACAACATGGATATGACAACATGAAGATGATATTAAGGTTTAAGAGAGTAGCCTAATAGAGGTATATTTCAAGCCTAATAGGGGTCTAAGATTGCAGTGATGGAACAATGCATTGAAGGACTAAAATAAACCCTATAGAGATAGTACGAGAGAACAAAGTCAAGGTGAACCAAGATAAAAGAACAAGTAGTTCATATATGACTGTGTTGACTGCTAGAAAAAGTATGTTAACAACCATAAGATGCATGTTGACATGTGAAGACTATAACAATTATAGCAAAGGCAATGTGTGAGGATATCATTGGTGCAATGTAGCTCAAGCTGTTTTGGCATGTTTGGGTGTGAAACAAGACCATGCCTAGCCTAAATGTACCCATCTGGACGCGTTGGAACTATCTGTTTGGTCGCATTAGGAGCAGGACTCAAAGACTCAAACTGACCCCAAATGACTCAAATTGACTCAAAAACATATGAAATGGTCTTAGAAGACCTTATTACATACAATTGACTCAATCAAAACAAAATTTCACTTTTTGACCCCTCTTGGAGGCATGACAACCTGTGTGCCCCTGCACCATGAGGACACTGAAGTCGATAAAGTTTTCCTATTAAGAAAAAGAGCTTCCCTTAGCTTCAAGAAATATAAATATTCTATACTGACAAGGCCAACCACATGAAGGTGGAAGCTCATGTGGCCTCACCTAAGACCTAAGACACATGTATTCTAGTAGACGTAGGACACATAAGACACCTATTTTATAGTATGTATCTAAATTTTATAGACATAGTAAACCTAAGACACCTAGTCTTTATACCTTATCGTAGTCTAGACCTAAGTCACCTAGACACCTAGATTATAGTTCTACCTAAGACACCTATTATGGTAGACCTAGTTGACATATAGTACCTACCTAAGACACCTAGATTAAATTATACCTTATTCTAGTCTCTAGAGAGGTAGTTGATATATAGTATCTACCTAGAAGACACCTAGATCATTCTAGATTATACCTTATTATAGTCTCTAGACAGGTCATTGATATATAATATCTACCTAAGAGACCTAGATTAGATTAAATACCTTTTTTCTAGTCTCTATCTACCTAGTTGACATATAGTATATACCTAAGACACAAGTAGAGACACCTATTATCTAGTTAGAAACCAAGACACCTAGAGACACCTATATTTTATACATTACCTAGATTTTATACATTATGTGGTTTGGTGAAGGATCTTAAAAGGTACTTTGACACCAAAAACTTGGATGATAATGATCCTAGGAAGGTCAAGTTTATTGCCAATAAAATGAAGTCACATGCTACTCTATGATTGATCCATAAATAGAGAGGATATCCCTCATGTATTTTTCATCAACTATGAATATCACTTGAGTAAGCCTTGCAATAACCTTCAAACATTATTTCTACCAATAACAATGGCTAAACATGCGATATTTTTTGTTCAATAGACTTGTAACATAGAAATAAGAGTATAAGAAAGAAAATAGAATACAACAAGACTCAAAAACAATTGAAACACAAGACCTTATAGCTAGAAAAACCCTAAAATGAGAAGAAAACTCCAACAAGTATGAGTAAAGCTCCTCATGCCACTAGGTCTTAACCTTTTACAAGTGATACATTTCCTTTAAGGTGTATACATGGATTAAAAATGATCAACACCATATCTTAACAACTACAACTAGTCTAAACAACTCCAAAACTAATCTAGATGCCAGGTGGTCTAGGGGACAATGCTCTAGGCAAGAGCCTAGATATGTTGTAGGCATGCAAAAGCTATATGGAGATAAGAATTACACAAATAAGAATATTGTCCAACACTATGTTGATATGTGGCATGTCATAAAATGGCTTCAAACAATGCATGAGACTATTTCTCAATTCTCTATTATATAGCACAATGTTTTGTGTTGAGCTTTGTATTGCACACCATAAGTATACATATTAATGCAAGTGCAACATAGAGTGCAAGCAAAGTAGTTAGCAATGCTATGTGACACGATCCTTGTGTGATGTTGCATGATGTTATGGGTTACACACAAACTAAGGAGTGTCTTCTAAGATGTGCAACATGGTTCATGGTGCTACATGCATGGTACATGATGCAAGGAGTTGCATATGTGATTGTACACTATGGAACAAATATCTAGTGGTACACACAATTGTGCAATTATACATATATCATTCACCCCTTCTTGAAAGACAATCATCCTAATTGTGCTAAGGAAACTTGTGCAATCTGATGCAAAGACTATGACACATTTTTGACTCATGGAATCACTTCAAGAATTTGATATCTCCTACAACTCACCAAAATGACTAATAGTTGGCATTGTTTGGCATTGTTGGAATTGTTCTTCATGCTACTACTATATTTATGTTTGTCACACCATTTACCTATTGTGGATGAATTGTTCTTATCCAAGGAAGGCATTTTCATTGGCATGGGAGATTTGTCCCATTTTTCCTTTAGTATTGAATCCTCCTTAATGATAGTTGTGTAGTGATAGGCTTCTCTGATGATGTAAAAATGTGAATATGTGTAAAAATGTAGCAACAAATAAAAAAAAGACAAACCTATGTAAACTTACAAATTAATGTGCATACTTACAAGTCAATGTAACATGACTTTACAAAATAAATGTGAATACTTACAAATTAATCCAACGAACCTTTCAGTTTATTGTGTCCGACTACCGATTCTCCTTCTTACCACATCCCTTTGATTCAGAGATACCCTTGTGTAATTCTTCCAAAAGTATTCAATTAGTGATCTCAATGCTTCAACAATTGGTTTATCTTTTCGTGGTAGTCTCCCCGAGAACACCCATAATTCATTGACATTGGTATCCTCAATTCTTTGGCGCCATCCAACGACTCTTGATAAAGTTTTCCTATTAATTCTCAATGCTTGACTTGTCTTTCTAACAAGACGAGCTTTCTTCATTTGACTACTTATTATAGTCGATGTAATCACATGCCGTGTTGCATTACTATCTTTTGTGCGTGATGTGTTACCCACACTATCATATGCACTCATAATATTCTTGACAATAGATTTTTCACTTGAAGCCTTTGATGTTCTCAACCCAAGAATCTTCATGATGGACCTATACTTTATACTTGGCATCATTTCAACGAATAGTTGACATCTTGCGGTCTCATTTAACTTTTCAAACAACAATCTCCAAATCTTATGAGCATATCTTCTACAAGTGTGTTTTGGAATCTTACCTTCCATTGGCTACAAAATATTCTCATCAATATCAATCAAATACTTTAGATTTCTATGCAAAATTCTAGGTGGTGTTAAGATAGGTAAATTCATCTCAACATTAGGAATTTCATCAATATTTAAATGAGATGGGCTAGATGGCATACCTTCGATCGAAGATGGAATAGATGACATACCTTGAGGTTGAGGTGGGAATGATGGCGTACCTCCTTCATCACATGTGAGTGATGATGTACTCTCAACTTGGGATGTGGTAGATGGTGTCCCTACATGTTGACCTACGGTAGAGGATGTGTCTCCAACTACGTTATTCAAATCTCTCATAGCACGAACTTTTTGCATCTGTTCTCTTTGTGCTGCCAATACCATATCTCTTTTTGATGGTTGCGGTTCCTCTTCAATTGGCATGTCTTCATTTATCGTGTTCAATTTCCTCTTCTCACAAAGTTCCCTTGTAGTCGCTGCTTTCTTTGCATTCTTAGCTTCTATCTCTTCCTATGTTGGTTTAATTTTTGATCGTTTCCTTGGCATGGTGGAGAATTTGTCTGTAGAAGAGTAAATGTCAGTCAACCAAAATAGGTACAAAGCATACAAAGCATCATTGCAACCATACAAAGCATTATTGCAGCCATACAAAGCATTATTGATCTTTGCAATGAGAATGAAGGTGAGGATGGCTGTTTCAGAAAGATACCCTAGACAAGTTCATCATATGGAGACATAACTATCATATTCAGATGCAACTAAGAATGTCACAGCTATGAGGGTAGTCATAATAGTCCTAACTATCTAAGACTATCACACCTAGTTCTAGAGACAACCATTATTGTTGATCACTTCATGCACATGATAATAACTTTATTCGTAAGGTTCTAAGAGGATTATTTAAGAGATTTTTTAATACAGACAAAAGGTGAAAGTTTGAAGAAGATTGACCAAGTGCTCATAAAGGATTGTCATGCCATAACTGATTTATTCAAAAGGATAGTCATATTCATGAAATTTGGATTGAGTTTGATTTCATTTGAGGTGGTGTGATGGAGTTTAATTTTGTTCAATAAGTTTCACATACGACTGTCCTAACACTACAAACCATTGAAACACACATGAAGGAAATCTAAATTACTAAAATACATAGTGTGCAATTCACAGAGTAGTCTTAGGGATAGCCATCTAGGGTTATTGTGATTAGATAATTATGGAATGATGAAGCCACTATGACATGATGAATTATATGAATCATGAAGACAATGATTGAGATCCATGGAGAAAACCAAGGAGGACAAGATAAGACACCAAATTTGTGAAGTTACCAATGGCAACAAATTTACCACCTTGTTGTCCTTAACTAATCCATGATTGAAAATGGATGTATTTTGGCTTCTATTGACTAAAAGTGACTTATTTATGATGAATATAATGCTCAGAATTGTTTCTTGCACGTCTAAGAAGTTGGAAACAAGTGGACATTAGCTAGAGCTATCTTGGAAACATGAATATTTGGAGAAATACCTAGGACTGTCATAAAAATCATTAGACTAATCTCTATAATTTAGGGTATTGAAATGTATATAGTCAATCAAGGTAACCACCATCATGTGCTAACAAAGGACAATTAGGAAAATTTGAAATATTGTTGTGTCATGTACATACAAATCATCATGAATAGGTGCATAAGGAATGTTCTAGCCCAAGACACTAAAGAGGTCTCCACATCCTCCAACATGAAGAATAATGTAGCATGGCATGGATCATGATTTCATTATTCTTAAGGGATTGTATATTTATATGTTGTAAGGATTTATTCATTATTGCACATAATTAATAAAGAGCCCAAGTGTAGAAAATATACATGGCACCATGTGAGATTGTAGGTTGCTTTCTTGATCATGATTGTGTCTATTTTAATTAATGTTGACCTTTGAGATATCTTTTATTATGTATACCATGAACTAATTTAAAACATAGTCTATTATACAAACACAAAATATGTATACATAGTCTTTTATTATGCATACTGGATACAAGTGATATAAACATACATATGATAAAGCATGATAAAGTAATTCAAATAAAATTAAGGAAAATGTAAAGAACATGCATGTAAAGACTTGACATACCTAAAAAATGGAGATTTGAATGGAGAGAATACCCAATTATGTAGTGTTTTTCTTCTTGCATCAAACTCCTCAACAATTTGAGTTTTTCATCACTTGCTTCCTTTTCAACATTAAATTGAATAACACTCAAATAGAATTAGTAACAACAATACTATTAACCAATCTATAATGTTAAATTCCTACAATTCAATCACAATTAACATTGCAACACTACAAAAAATGAAACTTGAATTGATATATATAAAATTTGATGTGAAAACTATGTAATTTCCTCATTAAGTTGGCAAAGCAGAAAAAGGTGGTGAAGAGTTCATGCAAAGGTGGTAGAATGTGCAAAATGTGCATGTGAACTTCCCAATAGCATGAAAACATTTTTTTTGTCAGAACACGTGCATAAACAACATGAAAATAGAGTATGTGGGCCGGGATCACGGGGGTCCAGGCCTTTTTACCGTGTGTACAGTAAGACAAAACACGAGCGCGTTATGTCCTATTATAGATTGATCCATAAATATTTGTGCCTATCTCACCTTTGATAGCACCTTTGCAATATCTCTCACCTCTATCACTACACCCTACACCCTATCACTAAACCCTACACCCTATCACTAAACCCTCGACACTCTACCTTAAACCTAATCCATTGACCCTCAACCCTCAACCCTACTCCCTCATCCCTAAACCCTAAACGCTATCCCTATTCCTAAACCCTCAACCCTCAAAACTATACCTTAAACCCTAATCCCTTATCCCTAAACCCTTAACCCTTCAACCTTAAACCCTAAAACCTATCCCTAAAATCTCTACCCTTGACACTATATCTTAAACCCTAATCCCTTAACCCTTAGCCCTAAAGACTCAACCCTCAATCCTTAAACCTTCAAGCCTAAACCCTATCCCCAATCACTATACCCTTGACACTCTACTTTAACCCTAATCCCTTGACCCTCAACCTTATCCCTAAACTCTCAACCCTCAACCCTCAATGTCAAACCCTAATTCATCAAACCTAAACCCTAATCCATCAACCCTAAACCCTAATCCCTATCCCCTAAACCCTAATCCCTCAACCCTCAACCCTAATCCCTCATCCCTAAACCCCAAATGCTATCCTTATTACTAAACCCTCAACCCTCAAAACTATACCTTAAACCCTAATCCCTTATCCCTAAACCCTAAACCCTATCCCTCAACCCTTAACCCTTAAACCTTAAACCCTAAAACCTTGACCCTCAACACTATATCTTAAACCCTAATCCCTTAACCCTCAACCCTAAAGCCTCAAACCTTCAACCCTAAACCCTATCCCTAATCCCTATACCCTCGACACCTACTTTAACCGTAATCCCTCAACCCTCAACCCTCAACCCTCAACGTCAAACCCTAATCTGTCAACCCTAAACCTTAATCCCTAAACCCTAAACCCTAATCCCTCAACCCTCAACCCTAATCCCTCATCCCTAAACCCTAAATGCTATCCCTATTCCTAAACCCTCAACCCTCGACACTATACCTTAAACCCTAATCCCTTATCCCTAAACCCTAAACCCTATCCCTCAACCATTAACCCTTAAACCTTAAACCCTAAAATCTATCCCTTAAACCTTGACCCTCAACACTATATCTTAAACCCTAATCCCTTAACCCCCAGCCCTAAAGCCTCAACCCTCAATCCTTAAACCTTCAACCCTAAACCCTATCCCTAATCCCTATACCCTCGACACTCTACTTTAACCCTAATCCCTCGACCCTCAACCCTATCCCTAAACCCTCAACCCTTAACTCTCAACCCTCAATGTCAAACCCTAATACATCAACCCTAAACCCTAATCCGTCAACCCTAACCCTATCCCTAAACCCTCAACACTATACCTTAAACCCTAATCCATCAACCCTAAACCCTAAACCCTATCCCTCAACCCTAATCCCTCAACCCTAATCCCTCATCCCTAAACCCTAAATGCTATCCCTATTCCTAAACCCTCAACCCTCGACACTATACCTTAAACCCTAATCCCTTATCCTTAAACCCTAAACCCTATTCCTTAACCCTTAACCCTTAAACCTTAAACTATAAAACCTATCCCTCAAACCTTGACCCTTGACACTATATCTTAAACCCTAATCCCTTAACCCTCAGCTCTAAAGCCTCAACCCTCAATCCTTAAACCTTCAACCCTAAACCCTATCCCTAATCCCTCTACCCTCAACACTCTACTTTAACCCTAATCCCTCGACCCTCAACCCTATCCCTAAACCCTCAACCCTCAACATCAAACCCTAATCTGTCAACCCTAAACCCTAATACCTCAACCCTAAACCCTATCCCTAAACCTTCAACACTATACCTTAAACCCTAATCCCTTAACCCTAAACACTAAACCCTATCCCTAAACCCTAATCCCTCAACCCTCAACCCTTAACCCTTAAACCTTAAACCCTATCCCTAAAACCTTAACCCTTGACACTATATCTTAAACCCTAATCCCTTAACCCTCAGTCCTAAAGTCTCAACCCTCAATCCTTAAACCTTGAACCCTAAACCCTAACCCTAATCCATATACCCTTGACACTCTACTTTAACCCTAATCCCTTGACCCTCAACCCTATCCCTCAACCCTCAACCCTTAACATCAAACCCTAATATGTCAACCCTAAACCCTAATCCCTCAACCCTAAACCCTATCCCTAAACCCTGTCCCTAAACCCTCAACACTATACCTTAAACCATAATCCCTCAACCCTCAACCCTAAACCCTATCCGTAAACCCTAATCCCTCAACCCTCAACCCTCAACCCTAATCCCTCATCCCTAAACCCTAAATGCTATCCCTATTCCTAAACCCTAACCCTCAACACTATACCTTAAACCCTAATCCCTTATCCCTAAACCCTAAACCCTAACCCTTAACCCTTAACCCTTAAACCTTAAACCCTAAAACCTCGACCCTCGACACTATATCTTAAACCCTAATCCCTTAACCCTTAGCCCTAAAACCTCAACCCTCAATCCTTAAACCTTCAACCCTAAACTCTATCCCTAATGCCTCTACCCTCGACACTCTACTTTAACCCTAATCCCTTGACCATCAACCTTATCCCTCAACCCTCAACCCTCAACTCTCAACATTAAACCCTAATCCGTCAACCCTAAACCCTAAACCCTATCCCTAAACCCTTAACCCTCAACACTATACCTTAAATCCTAATCCCTCAATCCTAAACCCTAATCCCTCAACCCTCAACCATATCACTAAACCCTCAAGCCTCGACACTATACCTTAAACCCTAATCCCTCAACCCTCAACCCTAATCCCTCATCCCTAAACCCTAAACGCTATCCATATTCCTGAACCCTCAACCCTCGACACTATACCTTAAAACCTAATCCCTTAACCCTCAACCCTAAACCCTAACCCTCAACCCTTAACCCTTAAAACTTAAACCCTAAAATCTATCCCTAAACCCTCGATGCTCGACACTATATCTTAAACCCTAATCCCTTAACCCTCAACCCTAATGTAATAACCTGCACTTGTTGTTCTTTTGATTTATCTTTTTTAATAATATAGTTTTTAATTTTTTCTGTGATCTTTTAGAACTAGATAGAAGATGCAGAAGGGGGTTTTCGTTTTCTTGAAGTGTGTATGTCAGAATACAAGGAATATAGCTTACAACTGAAAACCAAGAAAAACTATAACAGATATGAATTAATTAATGAAGACCCAGTTCATAGAATGGCATAAAATGAATAACCATCACATACCCATGTCAAAATAAGCATCTTCATATTTCTGCTGTTGACGGACCAACAACATGATAATGGAGTTTTGCATTGAAAGTATCAGCAAATGCAAGGAAACAATCTACAACTATCAGCATAGACCCTTAGGTCAAAAACAACCACTAAGCAAGGAAGAACAGCCCCAATAAACTCCAAACGGCTGCTCCAAGAAGTACGGTTAGCATATGAAGTGGTACAACCTACACATGAAGAGGTACGACTAGCAAAATGAAGTACGACCAGCAATGAAGAAATGACAGTCCCAACCCTTCTCAAATCTACAATACAATCCGTATCTCCATCTCCGTCAATGGTGGTATCAAAATGAAGCTCAAATACAACCACTGAGTATGGCTACTCCAAAATCCCCTTGGGTGATCTTTCACACCTGTGGAAGATTGCTACCAATGGTGGTTTCCATCACCAAAAGCCCTGGCTGGAAGAAATCCCCCAAATTCTCATTTGCAGAGCAAATAGAAGCATAAAATGTAATATCAAGAATGAATAACTTTTCCCACTCTTTGCCTTTTTATAACTCCACAAGTGGGTCGACCCATATGAGAGGGAAATGTTATTTTTAAATTTGCTTTTTATTCGTCAAAGGGGCACCCAAATCCCTTAGTGACTTATTTTTACATTTTTCCTTATTTCTCCAAAGTCACCGACATTAATTAATTAAAGTCCAAATATAATAATAAAGTATAACTTACGGACTTTAATATGAAAGCCCAAATGGTCACATAATCCCACGAGTTATAGATCGTTGGAAAGATCTCGGCGAAACGCTCCATCTCCAATAAAGAGTTTCTCAAAATAGCCAACTTCACGACTTACTAAAAATAGTAAGTCCCAGCCAGAATGTCAGAAACTGACCAAACGAACTCCTAGAGTTCCCTAACCACTTTGGTTAGTCTATGGGAACCAAGTATAGACTAACTCACTAGAAAAAAGGGGAAATTACACCTAAAGCCTCAACCCTTAATCCTTAAACCTTCAACCCTAAACCCTAGCCCTAATCCCTCTACCCTCGACACTCTATTTTAACCCTAATCCCTAAACCCTAAACCCTCAACCCTCAACTCTCAACATTAAACCCTAATCCATCAACCCTAAACCCTAATCTGTCAACCCTCAACCCTATCCCTAAACCCTCAACACTATACCTTAAACCCTAATCTCTCAACCCTAAACCCTATCCCTAAACCCTCAACCCTTAGCACTATGCCTTAAACCCTAATCCCTCAACCCTCAACCCTAAATGCTATCCCTATTCCTAAACCCTCAACCCAAGACACTATACCTTAAACCCTAATCCCTTACCCCTAAACCCTAAACCCTATCCCTCAACCCTTAACCCTTAAACCCTAAAACCTATCCCTCAACTGTTAACCCTATACCCTCAACTATATACTTAAGCCCTAATCCCTCAATCCTCAACCCTATACCTTAAACCTTGAAGCCTACACCCATAAACCCTCATCCCTATACCATATAACCTCACCCTTATACCCTAAACCCTAAATATTGTGCCTCAACCCTATACTTAAATTAAACCTAAACCATACGTGATCTCAACCCAAGTCACCCTATGCCTTATATACCCTCAATCCATATCGTAAACTCTAAACTCCTAAACCCTAATCCCCATGCCTTACACACTTAATCTTACACACTCAACAACCTGAATATTAACCCTCAACTGTAACCCTCAACCCTCTACCTATTACTTAAGCCCTAATCCTTCAACCCTCAACCCTTAACCATCAACCCTCAACCCTCAACCCTAAAACTATACAGGCTCAGGTCCTTATATACCCTAAACCCAAAACACTTACTAACATACATACATGCATACATACATACATGTACATACATACATACATACATACATGTACATACATATATACATACATACAAGCATGCATACATGTACATACATACAAGCATGCATACATGTACATACATACATACAACCATACATACATACCTACAAGCATACACATACACATATATACATCCATCAAACATACTTATGAAACTTGAACATAAATCATTCAAACGAAGACATAACGTGAGCACATTATAACGCGCTCGTGTTATGTCGAACTGGGCAAACACTGACAAACATGTAAAAAAAGGGAAAAAAACACAACATAATGCGAGCACGTTATAACGCGCTCGTGTTATGTTGTGCTTTGGGAATCCCAAGCCTTAGGCTTGGGATTTGCTTTGGATTTCCAACCCAAAGGCTTGGAGTGCCTTCCCAACATCCATAGACGTGTTTTTGCAAATTCTACAAGATTTCACATAACTTTGTTCGTGCTAACCCTCAGATTTGCACGTGTTTCAAGGTCGAACAAATCGAACACCTGGGTAATGTTAGGCTTTCTCTTAGCTATTTAACAATGTAAGTTTTTTCACATTTTGACAATGTTAAGCCTTTCATCTTTAATTTCTTTTCTTTGTGTGTCCATTTTTGAGCAAAAACCATTGTTTAGTCTTTTTTTCATTATAAATTAACCGTTCATTGAAATTTTAAATAAATTACATTTTTATAAACTAGACTCCATTCTACACATATTAAAAAAAATAAAATTTCAATTAATTTTTAAAATTTACAGGGGTAGCACGACCAAAATTCTATTTTTTAGGATGTGCCCACTTTGAAAATTAGTAAAAAAATCAAATATTCATTAAAAATTTATCAGAAAACTTAGGCATAAACTACATGCTAGTAGCTAATTTCTCACCGAAGCGATTTTAAAAATACCAAAAAAAAGTTAACCTTTTGAGGGAGCCACAAAGCACGCTATGTTATATTTTTTTGACAGAAACAACACCAATTTCTATGGCTCCCTATTTTGAACCCCTTAATCTATACTATTTTAAAAAAAAATAGTAGTTTAGAAAGTAGACTCGGAGCACTATGATCATTGTTTTGGTTGCATCTTCAAATTTTAAGTGTAACTATGCTCAATTTCCATACAAGGTCAGTATTTCCTGATTTCAGGAAAACGTGGCCACTTAAGACCCCTTTGTGGTCCCCCATCTTCTTGCACTTACCCATTTGTCCTTTACTTTCTTTTTCATAATGAGTTTTAACAATGTTACTATGAGTTTTAATTCATTTTAACGATGTTACTATTTCATAATGAGTCTTAATGAGTTTTAATAACAAACAATTGATAATAGTGGTAAGGGCAGCCTCAATTGATGCCCTACAAGATATTGGATCAAGTGAGAACACCTTCATAGTACTAAATTTTCATCTACCAGAAAGGTATTATGATTGAATTTTTACATTTGACATCTCCTGGGCCCAAACGGATGGTGCCAACACATCCGGGTGGTCGATTAAATGCTAGGGGGGATGTCTTTTCAGTGGCAAAGCCTCATTGTCATTCTTGGCTATATCGAATGCAGACAATCTCTCAAGAACCCTAAGAAAAAAAGGTGACAAACTTTGGACCGACTGTTCCATCAAACTATGACACCTAGGAACATCTTATTTGCATGTATAGGTGGATGTCAAGTCCACCTACAAACACCTACCTCAATTTTTGCTAAATCAATTTTGTTTGCCTATGGTGGCAAGGAACACATTGTACCAAAATGTTTTAGTTTCACACAGTGGAAAGGTGCTAGGAGTGACATTTTGCATTCCATAGCTTGTGGACCTGAACAAACTCTGCCAATGCATCGGGGTGGGTGGGTAAATTCTAGGGGAAGTTTCATTTCATGTGTCAGGCGTCATAGTCGTTCGGGGCAGCAGGCTACTGGCAAAGTCCCTAAAGATCCCAAAGACCAAAAAATTGCCAAACTATGACGAAGCAGTTCTCAGAATTCGTGGCAGTTGGGAATATTTTGTTTGGACCTACAAGTGCATATGGGGTCCATCCATAATAACCTCTCTTGGTTTTGGTCAACTTCAGTCTGTTTGACCGTGCTGAAATCAAATGCATTTTTGCAAAATGCTTTAGTTTCATGCAATGGAAAGGTGCTAGAAATGACATTTGGATTCCATAGCTCGTGGGGTCGAATGGACTTCACCAACGTGTTGGGGTGGGTGAGTAAATGCTAGGGGAGGTCTCGTTTTGTGGGCCTAGCATCCTTGTCGTTCTGGGCAGCAGACTATCGACAAAGTCCCTTAGGATCCCTAAGACCAAAAAACTACCAAACTTTGACAGAACAGTTCTCAAAATTCATGGCAGCTGGCAACGTTCCATTTGGACCAAGAGGTGCATGTGGGCTCCATCCATAATAATCTCTCTTAGTTTCAATCAACTCGAGTTTGTTTGACTGTGCCGAAATCAAATGCATTCTTGCAAAATGCTTCAGTTTCATACAGTGGAAAGGTGCTAGGAGTGATATTTTGCATTCCATAGCTCATGGGGCCAAATGGACTGCACCAATGCCTTGAGGTGGGTGGTTAAATGCCAGGGGAGGTCTCGTTTCATGTGCCAAGGGTCCCAATCATTCGAGGTAGCAAGCTACCAACAAAGTCACTTAAGATCCTAAGAGCAAAAACTACCAAACTTTGATGGAACAGTTCTCAAAATTTGTGGTAGTTGGGAACATTCCGTTTGGACCTACAAGTGCACTTGAGGTCCTTCCACAATAACCTCTCTTAGTTTTAGTCAAATCAAATCTGTTTGATTGTGCCGAAATGAAATGCATTCTTACAAAATGCTTCAGTTTCATGCAACACAACCTTGCCAGGTGCCATATTTTTTGTTTTGCTCATCGTGGGGGCGAACCAATTGTGCTAACACATTGGGGTGGGTGGGTAAATATTAGGGGAGGTCTCGTTACTTGTGCCAAGTGCGTTAGTAATTTTAGGATGTAAGCTACTGATAAAGTTGAAAGTTGCCAGGACTAAAATTTTGCATTCCACAGGTCATGGGGTTGAAATGACTACACCAACATGTCCGAGTGGGTGGGTAAATGCTAGGGGAAGTGTCATTTTGTGTGCCAAGTGTCTCATTCGTTCCTAGCTGCAAGTTATCGACAAACTCGAAAGGTGCTAGGAGTGACATTTTGCATTCCATAGCTCATGGGGCTGAACGAATTGCACCAATGCATCGGGTTGGGCAAGTAAATGCCAAGGGAGGTCTTGTTTTGTGGGCCTAGTGTCCCAGTTGTTCCAGGTAGCAGGCTACCGGCAAAGCCCCTTAGGATCCCTAAGACCAAAAACTGCCAAACTTTGACAGAACAGTTCTCAAAAATCGTGGCAGTTGGGAACGTTTTGTTTGGACCTACAGGTGCACGTGGGTTTAGTCCACAATAACCTCTCATTTTTGGTCAACTCAAGTCTATTTGACCATGCCAAAATTAAATGCATTCTTGCAAAATGCTTCAGTTTCATGTAGTGGAAATGTGCTAGGAGTGACATTTTGCATTCCATAGCTTGTGGGGCCGAATGGACTGTGCCAACATATTGGGGTAGGCAGGAAAATGCCAAGGGAGATCTCATTTCGTGTGCCAAGGTCCCAATCATTTGAGGCAGTAGGCTATCGACAAAGTCACTTAAGATCCTAAGAGAAAAAACTGCAAAACTTTAACGAAGTAGTTCTCAAAATTCATGGTTGCTGAGAATGTTTCATTTGGACCTACAGGTCCATGTGGGGTCCATCCACAATAACCTCTCTCAGTTTTGGTCAACTCAAATCTATTTGACGATGCCGAAATAAAATGCATTCTTGAAAATGTTTCAGTTTCATGCAGCACAACCTTGTGAGGTGCCATATTTTTTGATCTACTCATAGTGGGGCTGAACCGACTGCACCAATGCATCAAGGTGGGCAGATAAATGCTAAGGGAGGTCTCGTTTCATGTGCCAAGCGTCCCAGTCATTCCAGGCTACAAGCTATCGACAAAGTGACTTTGTAGGTAGCTTACAACCCAGAACAACTGGGACCCTTGGCACATGAAATGAGACCTTCCCTAGCATTTACCCACCCACCCTGATACATTGGTATAGTCGGTTTGGCCCCACGATCTGTGGAATGCAAAATCTCAATCCTAGCACCTTTTGACTTTGTCGGTTGCTTATAGCTCAGAATGACTGAGACACTTGGTGCATGAAACAAGACCTCCCCTAACATTTACCTACCCACCCGAAAGTGTTGGCGTAGTCAGTTCGACCCCATGACCTATAGAATACAAAATTTTAGTCCTAGCAACTTTCAACTTTGTTGGTAGCTTACATCCCAGAATGACTAGGATGGTTGGCACACAACAAAAGACTTCTCCTAACATTTAACTGCCCACCCAAACATGTTGGTGCAGTCGGTTCGGCCCCACGATGAGCAGGACAAAAAATATGGCACCTGACAAGGTTGTGCTGCATGAAACTGAAGCATTTTGCAAGAATGCATTTCATTTTAGCACGGTCAAACAGATTTGAGTTGACTAAAAATGAGAGAGGTTATTGTGGAAGGACCCCATGTGCACCTGTAGGTCCAAATGGAACATTCCCAGCTACCATGTATTCAGAGAACTGTTCTGTCAAAGTTTGGTAGTTTTGCTCTTAGGATCTTAACTGACTTTGTCGGTAGCCTGCTACCTTGAACGATTAAGACCCTTGGCACATGAAATGAGACCCCCCTGGCATTTACCTACCCACCTTGATGCGTTGGTGTAGTCCATTTGGACCCACGAGCTATGGAATGCAAAATGTCAATGTTATCAATCTAGATTGCGCCACTAGTCAAGTCAAGCTTGACTGTCTTGTTGAAACATGGAAACCCTCTCAGATTGTGGATGATCTATTTCGAGAGGGAATCTCCAGAGTGAGATGGTTCTCCTTATGATTTTTCTTAATCTAATGACTTATCTGGGAAAAGGGATACAAGAGGTAAATTAAAGTTATAACTGAAATAAAAATCTAAGGTGATGCACCAATACTAAATTCCTATCCAATCTTATTCACAATCAGACCACAGAGCATTGATCTTCACAACACTTCTTATTTAACCCAATTCATAAATATTTCACATGAAGGTTTGATTAAACACAATATGCAACTTGAATTAAGTAAAATAACTGCATAACCTATCACAAAACTAAGACAAAAACAAAGGATAAATGTTTATCACAGTGTCATATCAAATCAGTTTTGCAAAAAGAGAGGCAAGAAATGAAGGAAAACTGCTACTCTATAACTGAAGGAATAATGAGTACATATGTTGAATACAACACTCTCAGTGTGAGAGGAAGACTTTGGTATCTCTGCACTTTAATCTCTACTCTATGCTGTTAAAACTCTAACTGGAACTACTGAAAAAGAAGTGTATCTCTGACATATATGCCCTGAAATCAATCTCTCCCTAAAAGTTGGAAAAAAGCTCCTAAAAATAGGCCTCCATGTCCATTTTCGAGCTCCTCAGAAAAGCAAAAATAAAAGCCCTCAAAAAGAGTCCAAACTGTGAAAATAGGATGCCAAAAGATCCCCTCATATGACCCCACCATAAATCTGCTTTTCTCTGCCCATGAGACCTCAATTTTGTCTTTATCTGCCTCTGAATAAAACAAATTGAACAAGGAATATTTGATTTGTCTTATTAGCTTTAACTGGCTAAAAATAGTTTAAGTTTTAAAGCAATTTATAAATGATTTCTTTAAAACTAACTTTACAACACTTGACAGTTTTATTCTATCCCTATTCGATTTGATTTTGCAAAACAATAAATCTCCATGGCTTATAATTTCACCAACTGCAATTACAATGTTTGCTTTTTCCATAAAAAATCATAAAAATAATTATGGGATCATATGATATTTGAAAAAAAAAATGAAAAGCCCTGATGGCTTATCTCCACATGAACTGACAAGCTCTAAGGCATAAACTCCATCTCTAAGGGGTCGAATATGTTTGAGGCATTGAATATTTCGAGGGGCCATGGGCTCAACCTCACTTGATGTCAGGAAACCTAGGTAGCACAATGTGAACACATAACACCTCGAAGGTATTAATTTGTGCCATAAAAAGAATTAGATGTGATAAAATGCCACTATTTGATTAGGGCAAAAGAAACCCTAAGAACAAAACCAAACTTTACCCTACTTTTTTGCATCATTTGCAAAACACATCTTTTGGAATTGGGCTCTGTGGTTGACAATGAAACCTAGGGTTTCAAGCTCAAAAAATGGTTTCTTCTGGCATTTCTGTACTCGGTCCCCATGGATTTTTTCAGAAAATGAAGGTAAAATGGTTTTCTGATGTAAATGTGACTCTTTTCCTTCATTTCCTTTCATTCTGAGGTGAAAATGGCTTCTAAAGCCGTAGCCTGTGTATATATTCTGATATACCTGTACTCCTTTTTCATTGTCATCTCTTTCCTTTCTATAATGTCCGCCATGACTGCATTTTGAGAGAGGAAAAAGAAGCAAAAGAAAGAAATCCTTTCAGCTCTATTCACTATACATTGTCTCTATACACAGGTAAGTTTCATTTGTCACTGTATGTTTCATTTCTTCATGGCATTCTGTAGCTTTTGTGTATTTTGCGGTTCAAAAACCCGCGGCCATATGTTCTTCATCTTGCTGTAGCTATCTTATTCGATACAAAATAAAAATGTTTCTTGATATTTTGAGGCAAAATGTATTCTTGACAAGGCTAGCATGATGACATTCTGTACAATTTTCTCCTTTACGGCTCGAAACTAGCTAGTATGGTTCTGTATTTTCTCTTCTCTGAGGGTTTCTTTCTATGGCCACGGCTGTATCTATATTCATCTCCATGCATTTTTTTTTGTCTGAAACCCTAGGGTTTGATTGTTGTGAAAGAAACATATGCTCCACTTTCTCTAAACACGGCTGTAGCTATGCATTCAAGTTAAATACATACCAATTTCCTTTGGGTGGCCACAATAGGTTTCGCTGTAACACTTTTATGAGAACTTGTTTTGAAAGTCTCCACTTTTCCTCTCTCCACATTTGTGTCTTCTCCTAGAAACTCTAAGTGGGGATCGAACAAAAAGTCATTTCTTTACCCTTTCTGTATTTGCAATCACTTATCATAATCAGAATGGGTTTTTTTTTGAAGCTTTAAGGAAAATAGCATATTTGATTTTAGCTGGCATATGGCATTTGTGCAGTTTTTACATTTTTTTGATGGCTCGATACCCTTACCATAACCCTGAATCTGTGTGTGTATGCACGTCTACATCTATGCATTTGAGTATTGTTCTGAGCTTTACATATTTGAAGGTTTCTTTCCTCTCTGCACATCTTCTACTTTCTCTTTGTCTTTACCTTGATTGCATGCTTTCTTAAGATAAAAATGACAAAACATGGCAGATGATACTTGACATGACAGTCCATTTCACCATAGCTCTATGATCACTTTGCATCATTGATGTATTCTTTCAAAACAAACTCAGATTGGTCACTACTCCTAGAGATGCTCTCTATTCGGATGCATTTGAGATCTCCCCATTTGATGTCAGACTCATTATACTTGGTGTCACATATGCAATAATTGCTCTATACACAATGTAACAACTATTATATGGCATCTCATTTTTAGTGATAACCTTCCATGTACTTCACTTGTCTCGAGGCTAACATTTGAATCTTTATTTCTTCCTGAACATTATTCTTTGTTTAAAACTGGAGTCTAGGAATAAAAATGAAGATTTGTAATATAAGATTCAAACTTTATGGCATATGAACCGAGCCTTTGGACTTTCTGTATATTATGTTTTGGCAATAACATGCTCTTTTCTCCATACTATGCATAACATCTGCATACACCCTGCATACTTTATGTGGCTATTCCTACAAGAAGACACTTGGCACTTATATCATATGCCATTCTTAAAGGTAGCACTTTCCCTGTAGCATAGCAATATGATATACATGATGATCATCATTTGGCTGTTCCTTTAAATCTTTGTATCTTTTGTGGATGGCACCATTTGATAGACACAGACCTGAGATAGTTTGATAACCTGTAGCATATATATGATGTCTCAAACAAAAGCATAACAACACTATTGAATGATGACACTTGGCATTATTTCTTCATCATACAGATTTGTAAGGTGATTACTGTACATATCTTTCAATATGATCACAAGATATAACCTGTCAGAGCATCTTTTGTAGATCCATTTGGCATTTGTTGTTCCAATTTGTCTCTTTACTTCAACACTGCTTGATATACTCCTATGACCATGCATAATAAGTGATATTCTGATTCATATGATGAATGTGCCTCATTTCAACATACAAGTGATATGACAACATATGTTGTTCCTTGGTGACTATCCACTTGCAGTTTTCAAATTATTCAAATCATGCATAAAATGATATCTGTTTCTGATGTTATGTTATGACCAAAACAATCATGTACTGTTGCATGATATTATCCATTGGCAACTTTTGCCATTCAAATGATGAAATGTACTTGATGTTCTTAATTTCTAATGCATACCATGACAGATATAAAAGTGAAATACCTGTGAATGTCATTTTTCTGATGACAACTAAAGCAATGATGACATCTGTCATGTGCATTAAATGTTGTCCTTAGAATAGTCCAGTTCATGTTGATGGTTTCACTTCATTTCTTGAACTGTAATCATGAATATGTCCTAAACCAGACACTAATGCATATGACTACTTTGATACTCCTTCAGTTTGTCGTGCAATGAAACAATATGAGTGATGATCTTTCCTTTTCATTTCATCCCTTATGAGGTTAAGGGGAGACAACATGCTGGGCTCAACCCTTGTGGGAGCCCACTTGACACCACATGATGATATGTCTTCAACCAATTACATGACTTATCCTATACTTGCACATGAAACAAACAGATTAGAATAAAACAATGAAGTCCCACGATTGTTTCTTTCTCAACTCCTCTGCATGTGAATGATGTTATTGATTAGTACATTATAAACAAAGTGTTATGCCTCTTCTAATAGGATATAGAGATCTCATAACTAGAGCTCTAATAGGACCTTCCCACATTTTTGCAGGTTGATGTCGAAGATCACGAGCAGAACATAAGACAACTTTGAAGATCAAAAACCTCCAAGGCAATGATGGCTATGTCCTTCTCTTTCTATCTTTAGATGCATAGCATTTCCTTTATAGTTGCATTTATTCAGCTATACCCACGGCTTGTGTGGGACATTTGATGTGTCATTATTTCCTTCAATGCAATGTTTATTCTTTTATGTATTTCAACTTGTAAATGAATAATCATTGTGGTGACTAAAATACTTATCTCTCCTATGAACGTTCTGCAATGCAATGAATGATCTGACAATCGTTTCTTCTCTTGAACAACACAACTAAACTGCAATTAACACTAAAACACAATAACTATGCAAACAACTCATAACAGAAGAATGTTAACTTTCACCCTAAAAATGAACTTGTCACATTAGCTCTGCCAATTTTTGAGCTATGGTGAAAAAATGGTAACATTTTTGGTGACTTATGTTATATGCTTGCCTGCTAAGCATTGGATCAGTTGCCTTGAATATCCATTGGGCATTGAATCATACTCTACTCTTCTTATACTTAGAAAACACTACAATTTAGCTCTCCAAGAGTTCAAACAACAATAGAAAACTGAAAAGAAACTCAACTAAAAGCAAACTAACAGGCCCTGATGGCCAAAACAATTGTGCAACAACACTTAGGGAAACAAAAATACCGAAAACAAACGTACTTGAGCACTTATTAACTGCAACATTATTCTACTATATACAAAGGTAGAACTTATCCTCAGAGGCAATGCTTGAGGTAGATCCCATTGACTGGGATAGGCAACACCTCTGCACTTAACTTGGACAGCTGAAATGCATTATTTTCTTTGCACTCTGTGATAACATAAGGCCCATCCCAAATTGCATCAAACTTGGAATGGTTTCCAAGTCTGCTTCTTAGTTCATTCCACTTGAACACCAAATCACCAACAATGAAGCTCCTCGTTCTTGCCCTCTTATCAAAAGAATTCATCATTTGGGCTTGATGAATATCAAGCTTCCTCAAGGCCTCCTTTCTGGTCTCTTCTAATTCCATGAGTTGAGCTAGTCTGACTACTAAAGGTTGTTCCTCTAGCAGCTCAAGTTCTTTGATGAAAGTCAAAGTGGGTAATTCAACTGAAACAAGCAACCTAGCCTCTTTGCCATAAGTAAGTACATATGGAGAACAACCAGTAGCTCTCTTGGGTGTAATTCTGTCAGCCCAAAGAGCCAATTTTAACTTCTCGTGCCATGTTCTCTGGTTGTCTTCAATAGTCTTCTTGATGATCCTTATCAGATTTTTGTTGGTAGATTCGGCCTGCCCATTACCCTGTGGGTAATAATTAGAAGTATTCAAAGAGATATTATTTTTGATAGCCCAATCTAAAATTCTCAATCCAATGAAAGTTAAACCATTATCTGAGATGATTGAATCTGGTGTACCGAATCTTGATACCAGATCTTGATAGAAACTTAGGACAATAGATTCATTTGCTTCCTTGAAAGCAACAACCTTGGTCCACTTGGTGAATAGTCTGTGGCAGTCAAAATCCATTTGTGGCCTACACTTGAAGGCGGGTTTATTGTTCCTATGAAATCTAGACCCCATTTTGCAAATGGATGTTCAACTTTAATAGGATGCAGGGGTAAGGCATCAAGCCTTTGTTCAACTTCTCACATCTTCTCACCCAAGCAAAATAATCCTTAAACAAGTCAGGCTAGTAATAACTAGCCTGCATAATCTTCAAAGCAATTGTCCTAGTTGCAAAGTGACCTCCTGAAGGTCCATTGTGAAACTCCTCTAATAGCTTATCAACTTGATCAGGTCTAATACACCTCAGAAATACACCATTAAAATATCTCCTATACAAAATACCATCAATGATAGCATAAGGAGTAGCTTGTAATCTGAAATACCTTCTTCTTGCCCTATTTAAACCTTCGGGGCATTGATCGGACTGTAAATAATGCATCATCTGCTGCACCCAGCTATTTGTAGGAGTTGGTACATTATTAATCAGTACTATTTCCATGTCCTCTTTATGTTCTTGACTGTTTTCTTCAATTTTAGCAAGTTGCTCGCATAAGCCCTTGCCTCTAATCAGCTTAGTCACTTTGATATCAACATCAAATTCCATAACTCTGGTTATCCAACTAGCCCTCTTATCATTTATATCTCTGTTTAGTAAAAAACTTTTGACAGTAGGGTGAGAAACCATTAAGTGAATTCTGTTATTAGACAACATGTGTCTAAATTTCTTGAGGCTTCTAACAACAACAAAAACATGTTTTTCCACAAAAGAATATTTTACCTCGTAGGCATGTAGCACTTGGCTGAAAAATGCCACTGGCTGCTCCAAACCTTCATCATTTTGCTGACATAGCATTGGTGAGATGGTGTCAGCTCCTCCAAAAGCATATAAAATAAAATCCCTCTCATAATTAGGATTAATGAGGGTAGGGGCAGCAATGAGAGCTTCTTTAATCTTCTCGAAGCTTCCTTTTCCCTCCTTAGTCTAGTTGAATGGCACATTCTTCTTCAACATGGCAGTGAGAGGTTGTAACAAAGCTGCAATGTTCGGAATAAATCTTCTCATGAAATTAATTCTACCAAGAAAGCTCTGCAAGCCTTTCTTATGTGCAGGCAGCGGTAAATCTAGAATAGCTGAAACCCTCTCAGGGTCAATAGAAACAGCTTGTTTTGAAATAATATGGCCAAGAAGTTTACCTTCATGAATTGAGAATATGCGCTTCTTGGGATTCAATGAAACTCCAAACTCTCTGCACCTCTGAAAAATTTGCTTCAAGTGGTCAAAATGATCATTAGCATCTTTGGAAAAAATAGTTATGTCATCTAAATATACCAGCACTATTCTATTCATAAGGCCATGGAAGACCATATCCATTGCCCTTTGGAAGGTTGCCCCTACATTGGACAAACCAAATGGCATTTTCTGATAGGCCATGGTACCCCACTTAGTTGTGAATGCAGTTTTATATTGGTCCTCTTCTTTGACCAGAATTTGATTGTAACCTGATTAACCATCTAACAAGGAATATCTATCAGAACCTGAAATGGTTTGCAATATTTGTTCCATGGAAGGAAGAGGGTAGTGGTCTTTCAATGAGGCCTGATTTAGATCACAGAAATTGACACAAAGTCGTATTTCTCCATTCTTTTTTTTGACTAGGACCAAAGTAGAAACCCAGGAGGTATTTTTTATCAGGAATATGATACTACTCTCAATCAGTTTATTCAGCTCAGCCTTCATGAAATGCTCAAGTTTTGGATTGAGGGGTCTCTATTTCTAGCTAATAGGCTTGGCATTAGGCTCTAATTCAATGGTATGCTGGGATAAACCAGGGTCAAACCCTCTTAAGTATTTACACTCCCATGCACAAACATCAGAAAATTCTTGACATAATTGAACAAATAACTACTGCTCTTCTTTAGTACATACCTTTCCAAGTTTCAACAGCTTGTCCTTGAAAATTTCTATGGTTTCATAATATTCTTGCTTGACTATCATGCTGCACTTGTCCTTTCTGAACTGATCATCTATGTTAAACACTGATTCTAATGTCACCAGTCCTTTGGGTAGCTTGTTGGATTTCAGTTGTACAATCTGATCTTCAAATTGCTGCTGGTATTTATGTTGATTATCAGTTGCAAAATCAGCTTTTGCACTTAAAAAACTTAAGATTTGTTCATCACTGTCAAACACTTGCCAGGAAACACTATTGTCAGGTACAGAAGGTCTGACAACTATTTTGACATATGGCTGTACGTTAATATTCTGAATTTGATCAGGAATCTCAAATTGAGATCTTAAGGCTGCGAGCTTATCTACATACTTATTTTAGTTTATGGGAATCAAAAATAGGTTAAAAGCATAAAAAAAATCAATTGAATCCCACACTCTATGCTTGTACTTTTTGAGCATCTCATTTTTAGTAACATTCAGATTCTTAAGCTGATTAACGATCAATTCAGAATCACCATAAACTTGGACAGATTTGATACCTTTTTTCTGAGCCCACTTTAAACCATGGATCAGGGCCTCATACTCAGCCACATTGTTTGTGCAACTGAAAGTGAACCTTAAGGTTGCATAATATTTGTCTCCTTGAGGTGAAATCAACATATTACCTCCACCAGCACTTGTCTTGGTCCTTAATCCATCAAAGTATAGCTTCCAAAGCTGATCTTCTTGTTGTTCCGATTGACTTTGTGATGGAGAGCATCATGGTCAACAATTTCATGGTTCAATACTTCAATGGAACCCTTCACTATTTTCTTCTTGACAGAGATTAAACTTCTCTTAAGGTAGGGTTCTAACTCAAAACAACACACATTCTCCACACCAAGGTGAGGGACTTCCTGACACCTCTCACCAAGACTCTTAATTCCAACCAAGACCCAATCGAAACTCTATCCAACCACTATGCAGGACAACAATCTTCAACACTGTTTATAAAAGACAGCCACACACTTCTAACTCTAAGGAGACAGTCAGGGTACCCTCCTTGGGGTGATCTCCATTGACACAACTTTAAGGCCAAATAACCAACCAACTTAATATACCTAACTCTTGACTGCCTTCAATGACAAAACAACAATTTGATAGACAAAAACTATTACCTTCTTGACAGACTACTGTCCTCCTCTCATCCTCTAACACATGAATTTGCAGGGGTTTCTCACATGCCCACACACTCACCATACCAATCTCCTGTCCCTACAACCTTCACAAGGCTATGGACAACCTATTTCACATCCCCTTCCATTGATTAGAAACAAGGAAAGATCAATAAAAAGAAGGAATACCCATCGGCTACTCAGAGATACCCTACTCAAGGTTTTGGGACAGTCAATAGGAAACAGTTAATTTCTCCCTCCTAATGCAGTGTCAAGCCTTCAAACTACTTGCAAGGGGAAGATAACTTTCTACCCTAATCAACCATCCAAGATTTCAACCCCCACCAGGCCGTATAGGTACGGCTTCTTGCAGGAAACAGTGTATTAGTGAAGGAGACAACAATTTCTAAAAAAAATTAGTTTGTGAGAAATAGATGATATCTTTCATCTAGTATATTATCACGGTCTCAAACCATGCTCAAACCCAAGCTAACACTTCATCCTTCACCTCCAAACATTCAACCCCTCATGACAATGCCATACAACTGAAAGGTACGGACTGTTGCAAAGTGCAAATTTAGAAAACAATCACCACAAAGCAGTTTTGGGAAAACATGCATATCTTCATTATTATTTATTGCCAAGACTCCAAACTAATTGCATTTGGAAGTCATCTCACCCCTCTACACATGTAACACAAAAGGAGATCATGACAGTGTCGTATAGCCGTACAGTACGGCAAAAAGCAGCGACTGAAAACAGAAAAAATAGTAAAACAACAAAAATAGTCTTCTTTTTATCATTTCTTCCTAATCCTCTGAATGGAATGAATACAATGAGTTATCTTTGGCTTCAAATAGCCTTCCACCAAGCTTGGAGTCATTTGGGATTCCATAAAACTCCTCAACCATCGAATTTTACTTGCTTTCTAACTGCAACACTAGATGACAGTTTTAGAAACTGTCTATTCTTGGACTTCACCGGCTGTTTTTGTCTTTGACAATGCTTTTTTATGTTTTAACAATGCTTTCTAACCTTTGAACAAGGTTATAACCTACTTCTAAACCTTTGGTATGCTTCTAAAATCTTACAAACATTAAAAACTTAAATGACTTTGATGACTGTCTTTTTGCCACAATACTGTCCTCTTGAGGACTACAACTTCAACAAGAAAATAGATACTAGCTTTTTGGACATAGTCCACTACAAGCATGACTACAAGCCGTATTACAACTTTTAATGGTCTCAAGGACCTCATCAAACATCTTGAAGATCAAATAAACCCTGATGTGAGGGTGCTCCTACACCATACAACCAACCAACAAGATTTCCAAGTCCCTTGGAAATGTATCTGCAACAAAAGTCTTTCCTGCATCTCTGTCTGTCTCTTCATCTTCTCAGCTTTAGTCTTCCAATCTTTCGACTAATATGGAAGGTGACCAACCAACCAATAGAATAAACTACCATCTTCACAGAGCATCCTCAGGCTCCTTCTACTCCCATCAGTGGAGTATTCTTCAGGCTGCAACATCAAGTGCTTCTTCAGGTATCCACCTCTCTCACTACTTCACAACACTAACTCATCAAACCATCTCACCCAATAGCAGATCCTGGTGATGCACCTACCACTCTCTCCTCAGTGGTTTCTCTCTGCATCCTTCTCCAGCCAAATCTCTATTGGAGAATGGTTATGACAGACCTTCTCTTGTCTGCCCACACACAACCTCAGAAAACTTCCTCCTGCAGCTAGATGGATAAGCACTTGCAACCAAACAACTCAACAACAAAAATAATAACGGTCACCAACACAATCTTCAGCTTTACCTGCCTTCTCAGTGACAGGAATAAATACAACACCTCCTCCCAGAGCTTTTGCTAGCTCTGATACCAAAATGATGCAGAGCATCATGGTCAGCAATTTCATGGTTCAATACTTCAATGGAACCTTTCACTGTTTTCTTCTTGACAGAGATTAAACTTCTCTTAAGGCAGGGTTCTAACTCAAAACAACACACATTCTCCACACCAAGGTGAGGGACTTCCTGACATCTCTCACCAAGACTCCTAGTTCCAACCAAGACCCAATTGAAACTCTATTCAACCACTATGCAGGACAGCAATCTTCAACACTGTTTATAAAAGACAGCCACACACTTCTAACTCTAAGGAGACAGTCAGGGTACCCTCCTTGGGGTGATCTCCATTGACACAACTTAAATACCAAATAACCAACCAACTTAATATACCTAACACTTGATTGCCTTTAATGACAAAACAACAATTTGATAGACAAAAACTATTACCTTCTTGACAGACTGCTGTCCTCCTCTCATCCTCTAACACATGAATCTGCAGGGGTTTCTTACATGCCCACACACTCACCATACCAATCTCCTATCCCTGCAACCTTCACAAGGTTATGGACAACCTATTTCACATCCCCTTCCATTGATTAGAAACAAGGAAAGATCAATAAAAAGAAGGAATACCCATCGGCTACTCAAAGATACCCTACTCAGGGTTTTGGGACAATCAATAGGAAACAGTTAATTTCTCCCTCCTAATGCAGTGTCAAGCCTTCAAACTACTTGCAAGGGGCAGATAACTTTCTACCCTAATCAACCATCCAAGATTCCAACCCCCACCAAGCCGTACAGGTATGGCTTCTTGCAGGAAACAGTGTATTAGTGAAGGAGACAGCAATTTCTAAAAAAAATTAGTTTGTGAGAAACAGATGATATCTTTCATCTAGTATATTATCAAGGTCTCAAACCATGCTCAAACCCAAGCTAACACTTCATCCTTCACCTCCAAACATTCAACCCCCCATGACAATGCCGTACAACTGAAAGGTACGGACTGTTGCAAAGTGCAAATTCAAAAAATAGTCACCACAAAGTAGTTTTGGGAAAACATGCATATCTTCATTATTATCTATTGCCAAGACTCCAAACTAATTGCATTTGGAAGTCATCTCACCCCTCTACACATGCAACACAAAAGGAGATCATGATAGTGCCGTACAGCCGTACAGTACGGCAAAAAGCAGCGACTGAAAACAGAAAAAATAGTAAAACAACAAAAATAGTCTTCTTTTTATCATTTCTTCCTAATCCTGTAAATGGAATGAATACAATGAGTTATCTTTGGCTTCAAATAGCCTTCCACCAAGTTTGGAGTCATTTGGGATTCCATAAAACTCCTCAACCATCGAATTTTACTTGCTTTCTAATTGCAACACTAGATGACAGTTTTAGAAACTGTCCATTCTTGGACTTCACCGGCTGTTTTTGTCTTTGACAATGCTTTTTTATGTTTTAACAATGCTTTCTAACCTTTGAACAAGGTTATAACCTACTTCTAAACCTTTGGTATGCTTCTAAAAGCTTACAAACATTAAAAACTTAAATGACTTTAATGACTGCCTTTTTGCCACAATACTGTCCTCTTGAGGACTACAACTTCAACAAGAAAATAGATACTAGCTTTTTGGACATAGTCCACTACAAGCATGACTACAAGCTGTATTACAACTTTTAATGGTCTCAAGGACCTCATCAAACATCTTGAAGATCAAATAAACCCTGATGTGAGGGTGCTCCTACACCACTTTGGTCCTTAATCAGATTAGGAATCATTGCATCAGGTTCTTATATCATATAGATGCCTAATCTTACCTCATCTGTGTGACGAAAAGGGTCACTTTCATGATCTTCAGCTGCCCAATCATCTAAATTTATGTCTTCTATAGGTGCATTGGGACCTAGGATCATGGGTTCATCCTGTTGCCTGTGGGTGATGTATAGATTAGCATTTATTGGGCTGGGAACATAGGGCTCAACATGGTCTTTTGCAAGTGGTTTAGATTGTATGGTTACCTTTGTACCATATCTTGTTCTGAAAAACAAGTGGGACCAATCAGAGGATAGAAACCCACCCAATTTGGTAGTGAACTCCCTAGAAAGGCATATTGCAAAACCAGGTGTCAAATCAATGATGTAAATGTCCTGATGTATGGCAAAATTAGGACAAGCATGTAATGTAAGTAGCAAATTTTTTATTATTTCCACAGTACTAAGTGCAGACCCGTTTAACTGGACTACTCCTTTTGCAAGGGGCTCATAAACCAATCCTAGTGAATCAGCTAGACTTTTGGGCATGACTGAATTGCTTTCTCTAGAGTCTATCATGCAGTTATGAACAAGCTTGTCACCAATAATGAGACTTAGATAGAAAGGAGGAGGTTTTACCTTATTTGCTGGCTGTCCACTCTTGATTTCTGGGCTATTGGCAAGTACAACTTTGGCCTTTTCTTGATTAGAACGTTCAAAAATTGAAAGTTCAGCCAAGGCCTTTTGCAGCAAATTCTTTTGGCCAGGAATGCACAAGGCATCCATAACTGACATACTCACTGTAGCTTTCTTAAGATGATAGATACTATGTTGAAAGAAACCAGATTTACCTTTTGCTGTCCTTTTACAGCAGCAACATCATTCTACCTTTGTGAAGGTTGTTGTTGTCTTTTGGGCTGATCCTTTACTGGTATAGTTTGTTCCCTTTACAGAATTTGCACTTTTTGCTGTGATACAGGGGCAATTTGTGATGAAAAGGCTTGATTTTTATCCTTCACAAGCTGCTGTTGTACCACTGCAGCTTGCTGATTAATATCTGCAGCCCTCTGTTTTGACCTCGTGTTGGATGAAACATGTGTATTTTGCTGATATTGGCCTTGTGGGTAACTTATACCACAGAAATCAGATTCTTGCCAGTTTATTAAGGCCACATCAACATTATTTTGCTGAGCTGAAACTTCACCAGAGACACCTTCCGAACTTGCATAGCTGTTCTGAACCATGAGTACCTGATTTCTTACTCCATTTGTGCATGCAGCTTGATTATGCAGTTGATGGCATGAATAGCACTAGTCACTATCCTGAGCTAAGTTCTGTGTGGGTACAAGCTCCTTCGAGGTGCTGGCAACATTTGGATTGTAAGATTGGAAGGGTCGAGGGTTATAGTTTTTTCTTTGACCCTAAGGATTAGCTTGAAAAGGCTACCTATACTGCTGATTAGGCTGATACGGGGCTTGGTAAGGCTTATACTCTTGACCAAACTGCTTCTTGATATTAATAATCTCATTGCTAAGAGTTTTCAGTGTATTATTAAGTGCTTGGTAATCCTAAACTGGTGCAATGTGTTCTTGGGCTACAGGCTGATGGGCTATTACTGGAATAGGTGGGATAGCAGCCAAAGGAGGCACTGCTACTAGCATAGATGGATGGATTTCTAGGAAAATGGGTAAGGGAGGCCTCGAGGCTATCTTCCCTGCTTGAATAAGGTAGTTTTCTGCTCTAACAACAACTTCAAAAGAATCAGGAAGGGTGGTTCCTCCCAGAGACTGGATCATTACAGAAATTTCACTGTTCAAAGCTTTAAGATAAAACAAAAATGCATGCCTTGGTAGGGGTTTTACTATTGCGGGGATTCTGTCCCAGGTCTTCTGAAATCGGTAGTTGAAATCTGCCATGTGTTCGTGGGGTGCCCTTTTGATGGTGCTCAATTGCTCCAGCAATGAGAGGTGGTCAGATTTGTCCTGGAAATGTTTGTGTAAGCCATCTCCTAGGTCATCCCATGATGCTATTGAGTTCTCTGCAAGATTTCTAAACCATTGCAAGGCTTTCCCTTTTAATGATGCAGCTAATAGTCTGATTGCTACATTCTCTTGGGTGACATTGTGTATAGAACAAAGAGTTACCACATCCTGAATGTGCTCAGCAACTGTAGTATGCTCTTCTCTGGTGAAATATGGTAGTCCTTTAAGGGCTACAATTGGAATATCATCACACTGAGCAAGTTGCAATGGGCTACCTCTGTTAAAGGCGGCAAATGCAAACTGCCTAGCCATTATGGGTATCTGCAATATCAGCACCGGACTTCTACTTCTTTGTGTTGAAGTTGGAGGTGTTGATTTTCATCTCCTTGCTGAATCGGCTATTTTGCTTGCTGATCTGCCTCTTCTCCTTGGTGGGGATAGCTGTAAATTTTCAAAAGGATTAGAATTGGATCTAGTTTTCATAAGATGATAACACTAATTTGCATGCAAGACTAGAGAAAATGAGTCGCCAGGTATATTGTGAAGCCTCCAAAGGTTGGAATACTACTGCATATACTAGGACAACAGCTGTGAGGGTATAAAACTTCTCTGAAATCACTTCCAAAGTCCCACCGGGCGTGCCAAAAATTGTTATCAATCAAGATTGCACCACTAGTCAAGTCAAGCTTGATTGTCATGTTGAAACATGGAAACCCTCTTAGATTGTGGGTGATCTATTTCGAGAGGGAATCTCTAGAGTGATCTGATTCTCCTTATGATTTTTCTTAATCTAATGACTTATCTGGGAAAAGGGATATGAGAGGTAAATTGAAGTAAAAATCTGAAATAAAAATCTAAGGCGATGCACCAATACTAAATTCCTATTAGATCTTACTCACAAGCAGACCACGGAGCATTGATCTTCACAACACTTCTTATTTTACCCAATTCATAAATATTTCACATGAAGGTTTGATTAAACACAACATGCAACCTAAATTAAGAAAAATAACTGCATAACCTATCACAAAACTAAGACAAAAATAGAGGATAAATGTTTATCACAGTGTCATATCAAATCAGTTTTGCAAAAAGAGAGGCAAGAAATGAAGGAAAACTGCTACTCTATAACTGAAGGAATAATGAGTACATATGTTGAATACAACACTCTCAGCGTGAGAGGAAGACCTTGATATCTTTGCACTCTGATCTCTACTCTATGTTGTCAAAACTCTAACTGGAACTGCTGAAAAAGAAGTGTATCTCTGAGATATATGCCCTGAAATCAATCTCTCCCTGAAAGCTGGGAAAAAGCTCCTAAAAATAGGCCTCCATGTCCCTTTTTGAGCTCCTCAGAAAAGCAAAAATAAAAGCCCCAAAAAAGAGTCCAAACTATGAAAACAAGACGCCAAAAGATCCCCTCATGTGACCCCACCACAAATCTACTTTTCTCTGCCCATGAGACCTCAATTTTGTCTTTATCTGCCTCCGAATAAAACAAATTGAAGAAGGAATATTTGATTTGTCTTATTAGCTTTAACTGGCTAAAAATAGTTTAAGTTTTAAAGCAATTTATAAATGATTGCTTTAAAACTAAATTTACAACACTTGGCAGTTTTATTCTATCCCTATTCGGTTTGATTTTGCAAAACAATAAATCTCCATGGCTTATAATTTTGCCAGCTGCAATTACAATGTTTAATTTTTCCATAAAAAATCATAAAAATAATTATGGGATCATATGATATTTGCAAAAAAAAAAAGCCCTGATGGCTTATCTCCACATGAATTGGCAATCTCTAAGGCATAAACTCCATCTTCAAGCAGTCAAATATGTTTGAGGCATTGAATATTTCGAGGGATCCCTCGGCTCGACCTCACTTGATGTCATGAAACCTAGGCAGCACAATGTGAACGCATAACACATCAAAGGTATTAAAATTTGTGCCATAAAAAGAATTAGATGTGATAAAATGCCACTATTCGATTAGGGCAAAAGAAACCCTAAGAACAAAACCAAACTTTACCCTACTTTTTCGCATCATTTGCAAAACACGTCTTTTGGAATTGGGCTCGGTGGCCAACAATGAAACCTAGGGTTTCATGCTTGAAAACTAGTTTCTTCTGGCATTTTTGTACTCTGTCCCCATGGATTTTTGTAGAAAAAGAAGGTAAAATGGTTTTTTGATGCAAATGTGACTCTTTTCCTTCATTTCCTTTCATTCTGAGGTGAAAATGGCTTCTAAAGCCGTAGCCTGTGTATATATTCTGATATACATGTACTCCTTTTTCATTGTCATCTATTTCCTTTCTATAATGGCCGCCATGATTGCATTCTGAGAGAGGAAAAAGAAGCAAAAGAAAGAAAGCCTTTCGGCTTTGTTCACTATACATTATCTCTATACACAGGTAAGTTTCATTTGTCACTGTATGTTTCATTTCTTCATGGCATTTTGTAGCTTCTATGTATTTTGGCGTTCAAAAACCTGCAGCCATATGTTCTTCATCTTGCTGTAGCTGTCTTATTCGATACAAAATAAAGAAGTTTCTTGATATTCTGAGGCAAAATGTATTCTTGACAAGGCTAGCATGATGACACTCTATACAGTTTTCTCCTTTATGGCTCGAAACTAGCTAGTATGGTTCTATATTTTCTCTTCTCTAAGGGTTTCTTTATATGGCCGCGGTTGTATCTATATTCATCTGCATGCATTTTTTGTTGTCTAAAACCCTAGGGTTTGATTGTTGTGAAAGAAACATATGCTCCACTTTCTCTAAACACGGTTGTAGCTATGCATTCAAGTTAAATACATACTAATTTCCTCTGTGTGGCCACGACAGGTTTGGCTATAACTCTTTTCTAAGCACTTGTTTTGAAAGTCTCCACTTTTCCTCTCTCCACATTTGTGTCTTCTCCTAGAAACTCTAAGTGGGGTTCGAACAAAAAGTCATTTCTTTACCCTTTTTGTAGTTGCAATCACTTATCATAATCAAAATGGGGTTTTTTTTTGAAGCTTTAAGGAAAATGACATATTTGATTTCAGTTGGCATATGACATTTGTACAGTTTTTACACTTTTTTTATGGCTTGAAACCCTTACCATAACTCTGAATCTATGTTTGTATGCGCGGCTGCATCTATGCATTTGAGTATTGTTCTGAGCTTTACATATCTAAAGGTTTCTTTCCTCTTTGCACATCTTCTACTTTCTCTTTGTCATTACCTTGATTGCATGCTTTCTTAAGATAAAAATGACAAAACATGGCAGATGATACTTGACATGACAGTCCATTTCACCATAGCTCTATGATCACTTTGCATCATTGATGTATTCTTTCAAAACAAACTCAGATTGTTCACTACTCCTGTAGATGCTCTCTATTTTGATGCATTTGAGATCTCCCCATTTGATGTCAGACTCATTATACTTGGTGTCACATATGCAATGATTGCTCTATACACAATGTAACAACTATTATATGGCATCTCATTTTTAGTGATAACCTTCCATGTACTTCGCTTGTCTCGAGGCTAACATTTGAGTCTTTATTCCTTCCTGAACATTTTTCTTTGTTTGAGTCTGGGAATAAAAATGAAGATTGGTAATATAAGATTCAAACTTTATGGCATATGATCCGAGCCTTTGGACTTTCTGTATATTATGTTTTGGCAATGACATGCTCTTTTCTCCATATTGTGCATAACATCTGCATACACCATGCATACTTTATATGGCTATTCCAGCAAGAAGACACTTGGCACTTATATCATATGCCATTTTGAAAGGCAACACTTTCCCTATAGCATAGCAATGTGACATACATGATGATCATCAGTTGGCTGTTCCTTTGAATCTTTGTATCTTTTGTGGATGGCACCATTTGATAGACATAGACCCGAGATGGTTTGATAACCTGTCGCATATATATGATGTCTCAAACAAAAGCATAACAACACTACTGAATGATGACACTTGGCATTATTTCTTCATCATACAGATTTGCTAGGTGATTACTGTACATATCTTGATATGATCACAAGATATAATCTGTTAGAGCATCTTTTGTAGATCCATTTGGCATTTGTTGTTCCAATATGTCTCTTTACTTCAGCACTGCTTGATATACTGATATGACCATGCATAATAGGTGATATTCTAATTCATATGATGAATGTGCCTCATTTCAACATACAAGTGATATGACAACATATGTTGTTCCTTGGTGACTGTCCAATTGCACTTTTCAATTTATTCAAATCATGCATAGAATAATATCTGTTTCTAATGTTATGTTATGACCAAAACAGTCATGTACTGTTGCTTGATATTATCCATTGGCAACTTTTGCCATTCAAATGATGAAATGTACTTGATGTTCTTAATTTTTGATGCATACCATGAAAGATATAAAAGTGAAATACCTGTGAATGTCATTTTTCCAATGACAACTGAAGCAATGATGACAGTTGTCATGTGCATTAAATGCTGTCCTTAGAATAGTCCAGTTCATGTTGATGGTTTCACTTCATTTCTTGAACTGTAATCATGAATATGTCCTAAACCAGACACCAATGCATATGACTGCTTTGATACTCCTTCAGTTTGTCGTGTAATGAAACAATATGAGTGATGATCTTTCCTTTTCATTTCATCCCTTTTGAGGTTAAGGGGAGACAGCATGTTGAGCTCAACCCTTGTGGGAGCCCATTTTACACCACATGCTGATATGTCTTCAAACAACTACATGGCTTATCCTATACCTGCACATGAAACAAACAGATTAGAATAAAACAATGAAGTCCCACGATTGTTTCTTTCTCAACTCCTCTGCATGTGAATGATGTTATTGATCAGTGCATTATAAACAAAGTGTTATGCCTCTTTTGATAGGATATAGAGATCTCATAACCGGAGCTCTAATAGGACCTTCCCACATTTTTGCAGGTTGATGTCGAATATCAGGAGCATAACATAAGACAACTTCGAAGATTGAAAACCTCCAAGGTAATGATGGCTATGACCTTGTCTTTCTATCTTTAGGTGCATATCATTTCCTTTATAGTTGCATTTGTTCAGCTATACCCATGGCTTGTGTGGGACATTTGATATGTCATTATTTCTTTCAATGCAATGTTTATCCTTTTATGTATTTCAACTTGTAAATGAATAATCATTGTGGTGAATGAAATACTTATCTCTCCTGTGAACGTTCTGCAATGCAATGAATGATTTGAAAATCTTTTCTTCTCTTGAACAACACAACTGAACTGCAATTAACATTGAAACACAATAACTATGCAAATAACTCATAACAGAAGAATGTTAACCTTCACCCTAAAAATGAACTTGTCACATTAGCTCTGTCAATTTTTGAGTTGTGGTGAAGAAATGGTAACAGTTACTCCTAGCACCTTTCCATTGCATGAAACTGAAGCATTTTGCAAGAATACATTTGATTTTGACACTCTCAAACAAAGTCGAGTTGACCGAAACCAAGAGAGGTTATTGTGGACAGACCCCATGTGCACTTGTAGGTCCAAATGAAATGTTCCCAGTTGCCATGAATTCTGAGAATTGTTCTATCAAAGTTTGGCAGTTTTTTGGTCCTAGGGATCCTAAGGGACTTTGTTGGTAGCTTGCTACCCAGAACGACCAGGATGCTAGGATCACGAAACAAGTCCTCCCTTGGCATTCACCCGCCCTCCCGAATGCGTTGGTCGAAGTCCGTTTGTCCGCACAACAAACAAAACAAAAAATATGGCACCTGGCAAGGTTGTGCTACATGAAACTGAAGCATTTTGCAAGAATGCATTTGATTTCGACACAGTCAAACAGATTTGAGTTGACCAAAACTAAGAGAGGTTATTTGGACGGACCCCATATGTACCTGTAGGTCCAAATGGAATGTTCCCATCTACCACGAATCCCAAGAACTATTTTGTCAAAATTTGGCATTTTTTGCTCTTAGGATTTTAAGTGACTTTGTCGATAGCCTGCTGCCTTGAACAAATGGGACCTTTGGCACACGAAACGAGACCTCCCCTTGCATTTACCCACCCACCCCGATGCGTTGACGCAGTCCATTCGGCCCCACGAGCTATGGAATGCAAAATGTCACTCCTAGCACCTTTCCACTGCATGAAACTGAAGCATTTTGCAAGAATGCATTTGATTTTGGCATGATCAAATAGACTCGAGTTGACCGAAACCGAGAGAGGTTATTGTGGATGGACCCCACGTGCACCTGTAGGTCCAAACAGAATGTTCCCAGCTACCATGAATTCTAAGAAATGCTCCGTCATAGTTTGGTAATTTTTTGGTCTTAGGGATCTTAAGGGACTTTGCCAGTAGCTTGCTGCCCGAATGACTGGGACGCTTGACACACAAAATGAGACCTTCCTTGGCATTTACCTTCCCACCCCGACGCGTTGGCGAAGTCCATTTGGCCCCACGAGTTATGGAATTCAAAATGTCACTCCTAGCACCTTTCCACTACATGAAATTGAAGCATTATGCGAGAATGCATTTTATTTCAGCACGATCAAATAGATTTGAGTTGACCAAAACTGAGAGAGGTTATTGTGAATAGACCCCACGTGCACCTGTAGGTCCAAATGGAACGTTCCCAACTACCACAAATTTTGAGAACTGCTTCGTCATATTTTGGTAGTTTTTTGGTCTTAGGGATCTTAAGGGACTTTGCCGATAGCCTGCTACCCTGAACGACTGAGACACTTGGCACACGAAATGAGACCTCCCCTGGCATTTACCCACCCACCCTGATGTGTTGTCGCAGTCGGAAAGCAGATTTAGCAGCAAAAATAGGTCATATGGGTATGTTTCTTTCATTGTGGGACAACATATGTTTCAGTGACATTTCTCCAAAGGAAACCATTCCCACTTTTGTTGTGATAACAGTCATATGGATTGTTTTAGAAGTAAAAATCAGTCATATTGAATGACTGTTATAGTCACATGAATGACTATTATAGTCATATGGATTACTAAAAAAGTGTAAAAATAGTCATATATATGACTGTTACAGTAAAAAAAAGTGTAAAAAAGTCATATATATGACTATTACAGTAAAAAAAGTGTAAAAACACTCACAATAGACATGTATGCAAATTGTGGAAGCATAGACAAGATACATAAACTCTTCGACATGATGCCTCAATGAAATGCCATCTCATGGAATGCAATGATTGCAAGATATGCAAAAAATGGATTCTTTGATAACTCTTTATAAACTTTCAAGAAAATGCAATTAGTGGGTGTAAAGCCAAATTCCAGAACCTTAGCTAGTATCCTCCTTGCCTATGCCAAAATGGATATCCATCAAAGCATAAAAGATATGGAAATTTTGTTAGATGTTGTAGTCGCAACTACCCTCAGAGACATGTATGGAAAGTGTGGAAGCATAGACAATGCACGTGAACTATTTGGCATGATGCCTCAAAAATTTTTGTTAGATCTTGTAGTTGCATCTGCCCTAGTAGACATGTATGCAAATTGTGGAAGCATAGACAAGATACATGGACTCTTTGACATGATGCCTCAATGAAATGTCATCTCATGGAATGCAATGATTGCAAGATATGCAAAAAATGGATTTTTTGATAACTATTTATAAACTTTCAAGAAAATACAATTGGTGGGTGTAAAGCCAAATTCCACAACCTTATCCAGTATCATCCTTGCCTATGCCAAAATGGACATCCATCAAAGCATTAAAGATATGGAAATTTTGTTAGATGTTGTAGTTGCAACTGCCCTCAGAGACATGTATGCAAAGTGTGGAAGCATAGACAACGCACGTGAATTGTTTGCCATGATGCTTCAAAGAAATGTTGTCACATGGAATGCAATGATTGCAAGATATGAAAAAAAATGGATTTTTTGATAAGGCTATAGAAACTTTCAAGCAAATGCACGTGGTGGGTGTAAAGACAAATTCCACAATCTTAGCAAACATCCTCCCTTCATATGGCAAAATGCGATCTTTTGAACATCGTATGGACATCCATCAAAGCATAAAGGATTAGGTAATTTTGTCAGATCTTCTAGTTGCAACTACCCTGGCAGACATGTATGCAAAGTGTGGAAGCATAGACAAGGTACGTGAACTATTTGACATGATGCCTTGAAATGAAATGCCATTTCATGGAATGCAATGACTGCAAGATATGCAAAAAATGGATTTTTTTGATAAGGCTTTATAAACTTTCAAGAAAATATAATTGGTGAGTGTAAAGCCAAATTCCACAACCTTAGCCAGTATCCTCCTTGCCTATGCCAAAATAGACATCCATCAGAGGATAAAGGATATGGAAATTTTGTTATATGGTGTAGTTGCAACTGCCCTTGGAGACATGTATGCAAAGTGTGGAAGCATAGACAAGGCACGTGAACTGTTTGGCATGATGCCTCAAAGAAATGTTGCCTTATGGAATGCAATGATTGCAAGATATGAACAAAATGGATTTTTTGATAAGGCTTTAGAAACTTTCAAGAAAATGCAATTGGCGGGTGTAAAGCCAAATTCCAAAACCTTGGAAATGGTATCTTTGGAACACGATATAGACATCCATCAAAGCATAAAGGATATGGGAATTTTGTCAAATGTTGTAGTTGCAACTACACTGCGAGACATGTATGCAAAGTGTGGAAGCATATACAAGGAACGTGAACTGTTTGACACGATGCCTCAAAGAAATGTTCTCATGGAATGCAATGATTGCAAGATATGCACGAAATGGATTTTTCATAAGGCTTTAGAAACTTTCAAGCAAATGCACAAAAGAAACTTTCAATCAAATGCAATTGGCACGTCTAAAACCAAATTGCACAACCTTATCCAACATCCTCCTTGCCTATGCCAAAATGGAATCTAGGGAAAACGGTGTGGACAACCATCAATGCATAAAGGATATAGGAATTTTGTCACATATTGTATTTGCAGCTGCCCTTATAGACATGTATGGAAAGTGTGGAAGCATAGACAACGTGTGTGAATTGTTTGACATTCAATGCCTCAAAGAAATGCACAGTCTCATGGAATGAAATGATTGCAAGATATGCACAAAATGGATTATTTTCAAAAATGATTTATAAACTTTCAAGCAAATGCAATTGGCATGTGTAAAACCAAATTCCTGTAACGATAATTGATCATCATATTCAATATTTAATATAAATTGTCATATACATAATGTCATGAACATAACATCTAGTCTATATATAAAGCCATATAGGCATGTCCAAACAAAGCCATACAGGCATATAAAAAAATATACATCGGTAACATACAAAAGTATGTATACAAAGCCATCTAGGTATACAAAAATGTCCCAAAATCTAGTTTCCTATGGACTTCTATCAAATAATCGGCAGCCCTTGCTTGGCCGTGGAGATGAAGAGCCACCCAGTGACTCATCTTCTCTCTTGTCGAGTAGACCTCTTCGACAGAGATTTATGTAGCTCCACCTGTTAATACAATCAAACAATATGCACATTAATATAGAAAACATGAAATATATAACATCACATATCTAATTGATCACTTACTGCTATCCGGTGATCACTTTCGATCACCTTTTGTCTCTCTTCGTTTGTAGTTGGACGGGTTGGAGTTGTGACCTCATGTAAGAAGCATCAAGAAGCAAAACTAACTAAACATAAATATTATTTATGTACATCAAATGACATGAGATAAAATAAGAAATACAAAATTATGACATTTTCATGTTATTGGCTCATACCTCGGTCAAAGGCTTTGAAGACATCATGGCTGCAACAATGCCTACTTGCGCTGACTCACAAAGATGAGGAGTCTCCATATTCAACATCTAAAAATAAAGTTCAAGATTATTCGACCAAAATAAATACATAACATTATTTAAATGCATAATGATTAGAAATGGTTAAATTTACCTCCGTATAAGTGGTTTTGCGGCCAAGGGACCAAGGAAACCGTGGAGGTGCTGGTGAAGCTCCCTGTTGATATAATCAAATTGTCACAAAATAATATTACCATTGATATATGTATAATAATTACGATCATGTGATAAATTACATACCTTCTGACTTGACCTCCTCTCATAACCCGCCAATGGACGACTAACAGAGGCAGGATGGAGACTCTGACACTGGAATTTCATTGCGCAGATAATTGCATACATTATTATTGACTTATAATATAGATAGTCATATTAAATTAATTACAAATTTTAAATAAGAATATATTAAATCAAGTTTAAACTTGTAAAAAATTACCTGAGTCAATACCAAATGTACGATGTAAGACATTATTGGTGAGAACAATATCATCCAATATGGATGCGTCCATCATTGGATGCTGCCCCTGCGTCGCAACATCCTGCCGAGAGTCCCGTCGTGAGCCTTGCATCTCATAATCGCACAAGTTCTCACATGACCTGCATAAATGTGGGGACAAATGACACCTATTGCTCTCACCCTTATCGGCACGAGTGAGATCATCAACGTGCTGTGCTAGAGACTGCGTGAGAGCAGTTAATGAATGTAATGTCTCCACCTCAACACTCTCCTTCAAAGTCGAAGGGAGTGACACGTTCTGGCTTCAATAGGGGTCTAGGTACACGGTTTTGGTCTCGCTGAGCCCCCTCTCTATCTTGGGCAGAACCATCACCTCTGCCCTAGAACTTTTGAATGTCAAAATAATTGGGAATCTTCTTAAGGACGAACTCGCAATGGAGTTTCCTCAAGAAATATTGTGGCACCTCATTGTTGTTGCATGAGCACTCATCGAAGACCATGTACCATCTATCCCAAAAGTTTTGGGATATATCTTAATTCCTACACCAATGAATAGGGAACCGTTTGCAAGTTTCTTCTAATCTTTGGCCAGTTTTAGGATTAATAAAGTGTACACATAATGCATATTTTGTAATTTTTTCATTTTTCACTTGTTCATAAGACAATTTCTCGACATAGTATTGTCGACACCTCTCCCTATAGTCATGAAATTCGGTGATTTGTTTTGTCACCGATTCAGTGTGGGAAACAATCATCTCTAATGACTTTGCAAGTGCTCTCCTACGATCGGTGCTTGCACTTAGATTGTTTAACATTTCAATAGGGGTTTGAAGATATCTTTTGTTTTCTTCTATTTGCCCTAAGTAGTTTTCTTGAGTATTTCTTACTTTGTGAGGACGTGAAGGTGGGTTTTGAGGGTTTGGAGGGTTTTGGGAGTTGTTTTGACCCTCCTTAGCTGGATTTGTGTTTTCTCTTGCCTCATTAACTATAAATGCAATATAAAAAACTAATCAAACATTGCAAAAGTCAAAAATTCTTTTCAAACTCACAGAAATTAATAAAACCCTACCTTCTTCGGCTGCTACACCCTCCACATTTGCTTCACGACATCTTCAGGAGCGAGTTTGGCGAGGTGGCATCGTGAAAATGTCAATTTCTCTCTTGCACTTGCTTGGTTTCACCTTCCTTGAACGCGCTTGCACTATAATCTTTGTTTTTTCTCCTCACTCAGACTTTTGGTCATGGGTAATGGGGAAATTAGAGGTTTTTTGCACTTTTAAGCAAAGAAAAACGTGAGCACGTTATAACGCGCTCGCGTTTTTCTTTGCATGGGACCAAAAAGTCCATGTGGTGACTTTTTGGTCCCCCATATTTGTGCATATACCTTATGCAAACTAAGAAGTTTGTGTAATCAAGTGCTCAGTCAAAGAGTGTATGGCAATGAGACCCTGTTGTGTTGCATTTACAACAATGTCCAGGTGTTGAATTAGAGGTGGAGAAGGGATAGCAGGAGGGGGAATAAAAGGACCTTGCACTTGTCTCATTGCCCTAGATCTATCTTGAGGCATTCCCTTACCTACTCCTTGGAACTCTCTAAAATCAAATTAATTCACATGGTGACCCATTGCAAACTCTGCATATAGTTTATGAAGGAAATACAAAAGTACATCTAAATTGTTGTTGGGTGGTTTATCAAAAACCATCCACCAATAATCTCAAATTTTTTGACTAATACCCTCATGTGTACACCATTTGATCAAATGCTTAGGCTTACGAACATCAACATGCAATCCGATTTTAAGTTGACAAAATATTGGGCTAACATAGCTTTGGTAATGTCTAACTCTTTCACTTGATCATATGATAAACCATTAGCATATTATGCCTTCTTGGTTTCTCGCCATTGCCTAAATGATTCATGTTGGCTTGTGAGGGTTCGAACATGAGAAATAATCCCTCTAAATTCGATGTCATTGAAGACAATCAAAGGTGGCGATGATAAATTTCTACTATCCTTCTTATTTGATCAATATTTCTTTCAATTTTCTCTTCGATTGTTGGAGGGGGAGGGTTTGGGTTTTCATGTTGTTCATCCATTTTACTTATTTAAAATACAAAACATACCCATTTAGGATAAAAGACAAACAAAAATTACTTAAATTCACTATAAAACAAAAAAAAGAAGAATTTCTCATACCTAGATCGAATATCCATTCTCCTTGCTTCTGATATCCATTTATAGCACCTATCTGTGTTTTACAAGCTGCAGGTTTGCAAAACGCAGACCCGATTTGTGTTTTTAATGTCTCCAAAACGGATATCCATTTTGGGACCCACAAAATGTTCCAAACAGATATTCTATCCATGTTTGGGAAAGTCAAACTTCCCCTTTTCGCGATTTTGGCTAAGTTAAAATGCAATTTTTTTCCTATTGCCACTGTTTGGCCCGCGATGATCCTGGACTCACCCATGCATGCTTAACTTTACTACATATTTACATAGGAGTACATGATTCATTTAGGTTCACACCAAACTAAGGAAAAAATGTAAGGTATAGAAATGCACACCTTGCACTCTTACACTTTGATTTAAGTTGCAAATGCATTGTTGTAGCATTTGAATTGACATATTTGGTGCATATACCAGCTCCCACCAAACATCAATCAACCATTTGCCACTATAGACCACCTTAACCTTCACCACTGCACATTCCATAGCATTTTACCATAGAGGATTAGATTGTGTGGCTTGACCTAATATAGGACTATGTTGTATGATGCAAGCTAGTTTGCCAAATTCAGAATTGTCATTTTGCACCCAAAAGCCAACCTTTCACAAAATTAGTCATGACCCCATCGATCCACACCAATTAGTTCAAATTAAAAATCATGGTCATGTATTTAAGGACATGTCCTAGGTCAATTATAACAAATTAGGTATCAAAAAAGAGACAAATCTAATTCAAGAATATCTAATTCAAAGATAGATTTTTCATTTAGAATCACAACATTTCACCATCACACGAGATTTACATTTGCAAAACATGCTTGATGTGAATGCAACATTTCTTTCTTTACCAAGGGATTAACTATCATCAGACAAGCCAAGGAGCTTTTCTTGATTTTAAAGCATGTCTCACCATGCTTTTCAACATGACCAAACTTAGAAACAAGATCAAGGATATAAGTGAGAAAAGACAAAAGATTCACGTTAGTAGAGTACCAAGTTGCACCATTTGGACCAAAATGCATAACACAACCTAAACTAGGACCACAATGCACAACACAACCTAGTTTATAGTTGCAAAAATCTCTACACAACTTTAACAACCCCCTAGTCACAAATTCACATCTAGATTTCAATTTCAATTCCTTTGTCACAAAAATCCTATTAGTCAACAATAAAGTCAAGCTTTTACCAAGCTAAATCAAATAAGTGCCTAATCTATTTATCTCCAATTACAACAACCCTTTTCTAGATCTAATTCATTATTAATTAGCTTTGACTATTTTATTATTAGTTCTAGATTAGTGTAGGAGAATAGGAAAGCATCTTATTTACCTTTGCAATGACCTTCACATGTATTGTTTAAAGATCCTTCCAATAAAGCTAAGCCCTGATATGTAAAAAAAAATAGAATTGGTGTTTTAAGGTCATGGCCCCATGTCATTTCTTATCTATGTCTTTTGCTTCAATTTTAACAACATTGGTGATTCCATGCAAATTTTAAATTAAGCATAAAGGATAATTTGGAATCTTCTCCTATAATGGTGGAGTTGCTATAGTTTAGATTGAATAGAAGTTGTGAATAATGGAGGGGTTCAATTATGCATAGATGCACACATTTCCTTCCCTCCTCGTTTTCATTTCCCTCCAAAATTTTCTTTATTAAAACAAATAAATGCACATATATGTTGTTCACTTATCAATTGCTTAAAATAAATAGAAAAATAAAAAATTTATAGAACCACTAGCTCCACAAAAAACTCCTAAATCATTTGAATAGCGGCTACTAAACAAAACAAGTTAAGCAATTGCAAGAGACCTTGCTCTAAGAATTTACTTTTATATTATCAAGGGACTAGAGCTTATGTGGTTAAGTGGGCTACCTCACATAGGACATACAATTTAAGTTCATGGAAATAGAAAAAATGGGACTTGCCTCATTTTATAAAATGAGTGGACAAGGGTCATCTCATTTTTCTACTTTAAATGGGCATCAAATGGGCCAAGAAAACTACACATTCCTAAAATGCAAATTATTAGACATATAAGCCTAGTGCTTTGGTACATCTATTCAATATGTCAAGATCAATTTGGATAAGTAAGTTCAATAAGAATTGGTGACTAAAAGTAAGTATATGAGCACTCACAATTAGGTAATATATATGCACATGAAAAACATGAAGTATTGATTTCAAGTGAACCCCATAATCCATATCAATGAAGATTTAATTTTAAAATCCAATCTCAACATTTGTCTATATAATACATATAATGTTGATATTCTAAATTGATTATAATAATGATTATTACAATGATAATGATATTAGTGTCTATGGATTGTAAAGTACAATGAAAAATAAAAAATAGAGATTGCAAACATAACGCCAAAAAACATAAAAGAAAACAAAAAAGGCATACACTAAAGAGAAAGCATATGAAAACAAATCATATCCTTTGATATATTATAAATCTTGTCATATTTATAACCTTGACATGAGGTCACTTCCTACTAAATCTTGAAGAATAAATAAGGTGAATGAAAGAAGCAATCCTCCAAATGTAGAGTATTGTGAAAGCAAAGTCTTTGGCCAAACGTTGGTGAAGATCTAATATTTCTTAAAAGAAAAGATTTAAGCATCCCTATACTTACAAACCCTGAAAATCTGAAGGGAGTTATACAAGCCAAAAAATCACCCCTAATCTCCATCTAAAACAATTGAATAACCCAACACTAGTTAAAAATTAATTAACCGATAGCAAACATATATTGACAATCAATTACAAGCAATCCATTTAGAACTAGATATAGCAAAATACGGTACTCGGGAAATAGGCACACTATGTTAGAGCTAACCTATTCATAAAAAATCGCAACGTTTTTTACCTCAGCTTTTGAAGGAGTGCTTTACCTTAGCCCGCTGTCTTTGAACACAAATCTCTTTCTAAGGAAGTCCAAAGCTTTTTCTCAAAATTTGCATTTATTTTATTCTCTTCCATAGATGAGGGTTAAAGTTATGAATGCTTTAAAATATAATTGATAACCAACCATGCTATTACAGCAATGCAAAAACACATAATTATAAAAATGTAAGGATGAAAGTTATGCATCTGAATCCTTTTTAACTCCTTGCTAGATTGCTTATTCTTGAAAGATTCTTAGTCATAAAGACAGCTTGAGCTGGTAAAAGTTATGACTGCTTTAAATAAAATAGATAACCAACCGTGCTATTACAGCAATGTAAAAATATATAATTATAAAAATGTAAGGATGAAAGTTATGCATCTGAATCCTTTTTACCTCCTTGCACCATTTTATTTAATAAATACAGTCACTAAAAAACTACTAACTATGAAGTACGACTATATTCATGTAGCTGCTTCAGCAGAAGACTTAAGTTTTTTGACAACATGCACCATATCACCCACTTTGATTACTTTGCCTAAACAAGCTTTAGGATTCAATGATTCCTCACAAATGAGATTCTGTCCAAAAAAAACCTGCAAACACAGAGATAGTTATTAGCATTATCATCAAATGGGAAAATGAACTTATTTTAGACAGCTTAAATAGCACTTTTAAAAACAATCTCCCGAGCTTTGGTATTTAACAGTTTTGATCAGATATGCTCTGACCAAACAAATTAAAAAATGCACTCAAACTTTCTATACCTGTATAGAAAGTTTCAATTTTCTACCAAAAGTCTCCATTGCTTATTAATAATACGCATGAGATTCACATAATCACCTTTCCTCTGGCTTTCTTCCCTGAGAACAAGATTTCTCCTGATCGAAATTTCGATAAGGTTTCAGTGGGCTCTTTTCCTGCAATTCCTGTTTCTTGATTCACAGTAGGCACCTGAGCAACAAGGAAACACCTCTTAGGTTCTTAATTTTGGAAAGCTATAGAACCACTCATTCTAAATGATAGGATTTCAGATTTATTTTCATGGCATTTAATCTATATGCACTGCAGGCACGATTCACTAGTTGTGATGACAAGGAACATTCATATTTTAATTCTTATCAAACGATATTCTTCCTCTTGGCTTGTAATAGAAAAATGTAAAAGCAAGGCCTGATACCTGACGATATGAAAGGACACTTCCTTACTCACAAGACAGTAGCGCGTAAGATACATTTCAAAATCAAGAAAGACTTCTTAAGTCACTGACAGATTATTGCATGTTTATTCTAAGAAATTGTACGCCTGCAGACGCTAAATTTTCCTCTTCAAAATTGAAGAAGCTAGAGCCTCAACCAGAAATAAATTTCATCTTGCTATTCCTACTATCCAGTTCTCCATGGAAATCAAAGAGCTTGATAATTAGCAACCTTCAGAAAGAACAACCATTTGGAGAATGAAGGTAGGTAAATCTCAGGTTAGGTTGGTTTGCCTTCTAGTTTTACAATGTAGTGTTGGATGCCATTGATTTGGATTTGTTCTTCGATTATGAAGCAGCCTTAGTCATAATGTATAGGAAGGCAGACAAATGCAGGGATTCCAAAATTAATTCCCATTTACCGTTTGGAATGTTGTCTAAAAATTTATCAAGGTTCTTTCCAAAAGACTGAAAGAAGCTTTTGCTACGAATTAAGAGCCAAACAAATAGGCCGTCTGATTAGAGATACTTACCTTGTACAACCTTATTTCTGTTTGTGAAACTATTGAATGCAGCAAAGAACCAGAATTCAAACCTGGCATTTGAAACTTGATTTTGATAAAACTTATGATATACTGGGATTTTATCCTAAATCTGCTTCTTTGACTTGCCTTTTGTTTAAAGTTCATATCTAGTGAACGGTCAGTTAACTTTCTATTTTGAGATTCAGAGGTATATCCAACAGGGATGTTTTTTTGGCTTCATTGCTGTGCGTAGTCATACTGAGGTGGAATATTTGCTGCAGTCTACCAACTTTCAGAATCTAATGAGGGGGATTTGCTTGATGAAGTGAAATGCTTATATTCAATTTGTAGTGACTCGACTCTCACTCTTGATTTAACATGGGAATTGGTATTGGGTACGCTGGAGAGCTTGAAGGTGTTCTGTACAGTTCCAGGTGCCAAAGTCAATGAACAGAAGTTTGACTTCTTTATATTCTATGTTGCTCATTTGCTGCCAAGGAGATTATAGAGGCAGATTCTTGGACTGTAGATAAGCTATCTTGGTTTTTTTTTTCCATTTTTTTCTATGAAGAAACTCTCTTGTTTTATTTTTCATTCTTTTAAGTTTAAATGAGTTAGGATTTTTTTATTTTTATTTTTTAAAATTATTTTTGTTTCTCCGGGTAATATTTGATTGGAATGTGTTGTTTTCCAAACTTGTTGCCATAGGGATTATAATTGCAATGAGTTCTAGCTCTGCAGCCAACTCCACTTCAAAACAGACCCAAATTTACACTAGTGAAAATATGTTGACATGATGGAGCATGTTCCAAGTGGTGGGATGTATGTTTGGGTTTGTAGTGGGTTTGTTGTGAGATATACAAGCTTATATAGTTGGGTGAAAGCCCATTTCTAATTGCCTCTATACAGACAATGTAACATACCGTCCTCTTAACACTTTAGTAAATTCAAAGATTTACAAGAAAGTAAATAAACTTGGTAAACATGAGAGATTTTTTTTTTTTTTTTAGTTAAATATCATTTGCAGAAACACAAGAATTGAAGTACAGCTTTCTATATAATTTCAACCTTGAAATCATAGCATAATCAAAGCTAGAATCATATTGAAATCCTTCCACTTTACATTTACATTACATAAAATGTACTTGGACAAACGAATAGTTTTACCTCATAAGTTTGACTATCATAAGCCGTAACATGGAGAACACTACATCTAAAATGTTGATATCAGTTTTCACAAGCTTTGGTGAGTCTTCTGCTTCAGAGGGAGAGCATCATCCGAGTGTTTTACCTCCAACCACAGACCGGCGGTCCCCCGCACACCTTCCTTTCTGGAAGTGGCCCTACCCTTCACGAAGGGTATAGATATAAGGAATCAACAAATACTTGCCATCTGAGTCCTAGTGTTGTGTCCTACAAAACTTCAATCGACCATACAACTCTAGATCCCTTCTAGCTAGGTATGATCATACTGAATGGTCATGCCATCTAGACACACACTTCTGACTCGACTTGGAACTATCTCATCTTTCAGTTTGACTTCCTTCATTTAGTAACTCTAGACACAAACTTGTCTGTACTGCAAATCCATTCTAGTCAATCTGACTTAGAACTAATCTTAACCTAGGATTTATGAGCAATAAATACACGTTTAGGTAATTCTAACCTTTCAGAGATTCCATCTTTGCATACATGCAACTTCTAGGGTCTATGACCTATCGCTCTTCTCTCTATCTCAAATATCAAACATCTTTAACGCGTCAAAACAAGTTTCAACAACATAGAATCACTTAATTTGATAAAGTACTACAAAGATTCTTCCTGTCTTGCTCTTTGGTTTCCTCGACCTTTCATTGTTGACCAATATGGTTTTCTCGACCTTTTAAAGTTGACCCATATATATATATATATATATATATAAATAAACAATGTCATATTCGACTTAAGAGTTTTAGTTTACTAAATCCTTCGGTCTCAATACTAGGGTTTAACTTCTCTAACCTAATACATGGAAATATTTAACATCCCTGGGTTTCCAAAGATAGTAACCTAAATATAACAAAAAACATGAGAACAAATACCTCTAATCTTCCCTAGACCACTTGGCATTGCTCGAATTCTCACTTCACATGACATGAATATGCATAGTATAGGAGGTAAATTCCCATTCAAATATTATCTTAAAAGAATACAATCATCTCCATAACTAGTCTTTTTGACTAAGTTCAATATTTCAACCCTAATAGGTTTAAGTCACAACAGATAATACAATACTTTCGACCTCTTGGTCTCCTTATATCTACCGACTTTCAATTAAGATAGGTTGTATATTCATATAGATTACGTCCTTAAAATATATATACCACATAGGTCTTATCAACAATTATAAATAAAACCATCATAAATGCTTGAGTTGCAAATCTCCCAACATACCCTATTCGGAGTTGGTTATAATAATGACGTCGAGAGAATGGGGTAACTATGTTCTTTATCCCTAGCACTAAATAAGTTCTATTACACGTGTTATGGTACGATAACTTTCCAATCTCCTAATATGGATATACTATGGAGTTATTTAAATAGTTGAAGTCTTAAAGCATAGGAGAAGGCAAATATATCTCTTGAAATACTCTTTCTCGAGAGGGTTCACAATAAGCAATAGTTGCTATCCAGAAGGATAATTATTAGATTTTCATTACTTGTCTTACAAAATTTACTTAATCACCCCGCGGCCCTGCCACAGCTATGACAGTACTCGCCTAGTTATGGCCGTAAATAGATAAGCACTCTAATATTGAAAAAGAGGAATATTTGAAATAATAAGTCAACCTTATGTGGATATTCACCATTTTATTAAAAGGTAAATCTTGTGACTTTATTTCTAGGTACTCTAGAATAAGTGAAATTCTTTCATGAAATCTTCAGATTGATACCAAAAAACTAAACTAAACACTTAGAGGAGTATATCTAACTGTGTCTAAACTTCTCAACATTCTTACTCCTTAATTTCCAAGTTTAAAACCAGGTTCTCCCTAAGTCCAATCCAAGATTTGAATATGTTAAAACTCTATAACTAAAGAAGGGTAAATTCCTTCGCTTATTTTTCAAGGAGTAAACTTTTAATTTAGACTACTCTCTAATTCCATATGGCAGATGTATTCCCGACTCTTGTTTGATAGCTATAATAATCCTATAATCTCATGTACACTTCGTTAATAAACTCTTTAGAGTTTCTCAGTCGGGTAATTTCTTCAATCCGATGCTTTGCGAACATGTTAACATGAATAACTTATAAAGTTCTCCAGCAATGATTCTAATAGAGCATACTAAGGCCGATATCCTTGCAGTCTTTCTTGACTATACGACTTCTTTTACTAATCCTTAGCTTCTCTGCCGCCTAAACATATAAGGTCTATTCTTTCCAACCCTTCAATCTTCCAAGGTTTAAAAACAAACTAGTATCTATATCAATTTCCCTTGGTCAAGTATGAGTTTACTACAAAAGAACTAAAGGTCATTCATTTAACTTCGGCCTTCCAGGCATACCGTTTCTATATGAAACAAGACTACACCTTTCGGTGGATACCCAAAAGATTCAAAAGCAACTAGTTACAACCGGAAAGGTTAGAATATTAAGGCTATCCGGTCTTATGTACATTTTCAATATTAAAGAAATCTATCGACCTTGCTTTACCACGGTGAAACCCCATGTGTCGGCCCCTATTTAAGCATAAGGCTAACCAAATTTCTTTTCAGAGAAACATGGATTAAACTCAATGGTATCCCAACTTATGCAGCAATAACAAAAGCTTACATCGTGATATCACAGTGAAATGCTAAGATAGAAATGTTTGATAATAAAACTTGAGTAAAGACATCTTATTCCACTTAAGGACGTTTCGGCAATCGAATACCATTCTTTTATTCACAGGCTGAGAAAGAAATAATGGGTAAAACAAGAGATTCTTACCTCTTATGTCGCATTTCTGATTGCTACCTGTGCGAAAGCTTCTTTTCTTTTTTCACATTCTTGGCAACCGCCGGCATTCTAACACTCAATAAATGCGGTTGCAAAGGCCAACTTTGGCGTTATTCCGTGAGTCTGAAAGATCCTTGAATTCTCCTTTCTATCGATATGGGGGGCAGTAATTTCCTGATAATAGAGTTCTCTCCCCGAAGTGACTAATATTCAACCCCATTAATACTCCTTCTGGATATCAATGAATTATACCGAGAAGAATTAGCAGTTCCGCCGTCGAAATCCTTCCACCGAGTTAAAATTTACACACTCTTTATCTTTGTGCTAAAACCCCGATAACTAACTTCTTTTGCATGATGGAATAGCCTTATTAAAGGCTTATCATCTCCTCAAGGTTACGAATATAGGCAGAATTTTTGCCTCAAAATGTGCTTGCATGCAATTATAATGGAAGAGAGGGTCTTAATGACCACTACTTAGTTTGTTAGAAGCTCCTCCAAAATAGAAAGGAGTCGTGCGACCCTAAAAGGGTAGTTTGCATTCAAACTATCAAAAGAATTGTTAAAGTATGAAAGCCTTATTAATAAAGGAGGTGGTTATCAATTTAAGACTACTAGCAGGGTTGCACCAACCATTCTAAGTATTTCCCACAATACAATAGTCTAAACCAAACATAACTATTAACAACAATATGGTTTATAATAAGTTATGACGAAACTTACACACAATACGTGACTGGGTCGAGATATTCTCCCCTACACGTTTAAAATAAAATCACGTCAATTCCGATTACTCGAAATATGGAATTTGACATTAAGACTATTAATAAGAAACACACTATAAATTTTATCAACTACATCATTGAAGACGCAACAAAATTTCATTAACAATGCAAGACAACGTTTCTGACGGAAAGTTGTCTTAGTCGCAAAATGACTAATGTACAATCTTGACAACGTCGCTTTCCCCAAAACGACTAGGTTGACGTTACACGACACAAAAAAAGACTCTAAACGACATCGACAACTTGTCGAGTCGAGAAATAAACTTAGACCAAAAGAGTCGAGTAGCACTTACTTGACTCAACTAGGTTCACCATTTGCACCAACACAACTTACGATGGTGACATACTATACTTTTCCTTATATCTATTCCCTTCTCTCCGATGATGCTCTCCCTCCCTTTCTTGGAGAGGTGGAAACCTATTTTCTTGAATGCAACTTGCAATTCGTGTAAATGAAATTAGCGTATCATTAGTCCATTCATAACCTCACGAATAACAAATTCAAAAGTACATTCTGAAATCATTACATCACATGCATTTATTCACATGACTAGAATCTAGGAAACTAATGATTTATCTTGACATTATACCTTAATGCCAAATCATTTATCCATAGAATTCACTTCTATTTACGTAAAAGTATAAAGTAATTTCAAGTCAAAATTAGGGATGTGACAGACAAAGTTAGTTGATCACCAACTTGTGGCTTCTTTTGCATGGCAGCGAAGTTGTGGGATGTTGAGCCAAATAAAACTGACTTGAATGCTACCACTACCCAACAATCTTAATTTTTATGAGGAAACAGTTAGCCAGCATAATTTTAGTGCCAATGACAGTGGCAATCCTTGTGGTTCTTCTAATGTACCCCCATCGTCTAATGTCAATGATTATGATAATGCTCTTTATGAAGAGCAATATGATGAAGTTTGATTTTATTCTTTAATATGGAACAAAGAATATCTATCATGACATTCGAATTTGACAAATTGACATCAAAGTAATATTTATAGTTGTTTTGCTTATTCTATGCATGTCATGTGGTTATTTGAAATTCATTCCTATATATATATATACAAAGTCAAAGTAATATTTATAGTTGTTTTCCCTTGGTTCACGAGGTTTCTAGAGTTAATTTGAACCTAAATTATCCACAAGAAGGAATAAGTGGGTCCCCACCTCCATCAGGGTGGATGATGATGAATTTTGACAAGGTAGCAAGAGGTAACCCTAGCAAATTAGGGGTAGGTTGTTTAGTTCGAGATGCTTCAAGAAAGCTCATCGATGCAACATCAAAGAAATGAAAAGAGTCAAGATGGCTCTAACAATGAAGCAAAAGCACAAGCATTCCTTCTTGGCCTTTAGGTCTACAAAATCTATGAAATTAGTAATGTGTAGATAGAAGAAAACTCTTCGGTCATTATCAATGCCATCTACAAATGAGGCTCATCAAACTGGAAAATCAACAATACACTGCAAAATGCATGGTCAATATTGGATTCGCTAGCAGCATTCACTATACAATATGTAATGTCCCCTCCTTAGTCAGTATCAGATGTTGAGGGGTTAGCCCATCATTTGACCCTCGTGGGCTAGCATTTCTGATTTGAGGGTCTGTTGTTAGCTGTTGTCCGATCAGATGGGACATTACTACTCTCCAGTGTTTGTCTTGGATTCAGGTTTTGGCCTTTGCACATGTTTTTGATAAAGGTAAGCAGGGATTTTGAAAGGGCCTTGACCCTTGTACAAGAGACAAGATACAACAATGAAGCCCAACAAAACTAGAAAGAACAACAACTAGTAGAACAACGTAGGACTATCCCAACACCGGAACAAACAGACAAAGGGTCAAGGACCCCAAGCAACCCAACAAAAAAATCAGGGTGGTTTGAAACCAAATTTCTCCAACGAGCTCTAAGCACACATTTTGATCTTACCCTCAGAACTCATCTTTTTGGAAGATCTAGAACAATCCAAAGGGCCACTCGAGGTCCTAGTGTCACATTGCATCTCAGCCAAAGGAGTCCCCAACACATCTCCACTTTCTCTAATCCCATTATCTTGCATAGAAGCCGGAGGAGTCCTCTTTTCAGCACTTTTATTTTTAGAGATTTCCTTGTTTTCCATCACCAAGGGAGGGTCCTTTCTCTTCCAAACAGGTTGTTGCTTCTTTCTATTAGGACAAGCAACGTTAGAATGACCAACTTTGTGACAGCTAAAGCAAACAACATGAGAGTATTCAAACTCAATTTGCTGAACCCATCTACCAAACTTGGACAATAAGGTGATTCTGGAAGGGAAAACCTTATTAGCTTCCACAAACACACAAAATCTAGCAAACAAAAGGCATCTTTTAAATTTTCTAACCGCATCAGCCCCAACAAATTGCCCAAAGGAATTGGCAATACCCATAAAAATCTCCTCGTCCCAGTATTCTAGTGGGAGACTTGGCAACCTAACCCAAACCGGAAAAACCTTCCTGCAAGCCACTAGAGGGTTGAAGCACGATGACCAGTATTGTAGGCAAAGACCATTCTGTCCAAGAAACCAAGGACAAGCAAGGATCCTTGAGCAATCTTCAGAGTTCGCAAAGGAGAACAAGAAGTAGTCGTTTAGCAGAGCAACCACCTCAACCTGCCCCCTTAGCCTCCAACTTCGAAGCGCCCACCTTCGAACCACATCGATATTAGGGTGATTTCTGCAAAATCTCCCAACAAGAGAGTTATAGAGCCACCTAGTAGCCCTATCAACAATCGAATCAGGGATGACGATTCGGTTAGTTGTTGAAGCCTCATCCCTAGAAGTATCAGTGACAGGGATATGAGAGATAACGACACTCCCCACAGCCTGTGTTAGCCTCCAAAGCAGCTCCAGACTCCTTCCAAACCTCCTCAGGCCGGTTGACACCAACCTCAGCAGCAGTGCCGTGCAAGCACTCAACCTCACACAAAGGATTAATAGCAGCATCAACCCCTCTGGCATTAGAAGCGCCCACGGATGAAGCTAAACCTGTCAAAACCCCTGAAACAATAGGGGCATCCATACTGCCCACGATACGGTTAACTGCTGAAGCCTTATCCCTAGCAGTGCTAGCAGGAATATGAGGGATAACGACACTTTCCACAGCCTGTACGTTAGCCTCCAACACAACTCTTGACTCCTTCCAAACCTCCTTAGGTCGCTTGACACCAACCTCAGCAGCTGTGTCGTGCACGCCACCAAACTCGCAAAATGGATTAACAGTAGCATCAGCCCCTCCGGCTTTTGTGGCAGATGCGCCCATCGACGAAGTTAAACCCGTCAAAACTCCAGAGACAACAGGGGCGCCCTTACTACCCACAACAAGCTTGGCAGAAATGGAGGAAGAAGCAGCAGGTTTCTGGAGAAGAAACCCCTGAGGGAGCCCGCAGCCAAGATCACCCTGTCCAGCAGAGGAAGGCTGCTACTTCTGAGAAATGGATTTCTGGACTTGCATCCACAAGTCCAACAAACTTCATCCTCCTCATCAAAAGAGGATGCCCACTCATCCAGAATCTCCTCATCTTTGCCGTTTGGATCGTCCTCGCCGCCTCCAAAGTCAGCATCCCTAACAGCCCGCGTCGCCTTTGACACAACAGGTGTCTTGTGGTCTCTCCGAGCGCTTGCTGTTCTTTGAGCTTCCAGCGAAAGATCGAGAAGGCAATCATCGTTCTCCCCATCCCAGCTGTTGTAGGACCAGTCCTCTGTGCCACCGTAGTCTTCATCCCCATCTTTGTCACCATCGTCTTAATCGCCTTCCCCTTCCGCTTCCTACACATTCCCGCTCGTTACCTGTTCAAAAATGCCTTTCCCGCTCATTGTCTTCGCTAGCATGATGCTATATTTTAAGAAGATTTGTCACTAGTGAAGGGGCCAACAAAATAGTTTTAGGTAAAATTGTTTTCACTTTCTTTAACTTGTTACTTATATTCTTATAGGAAACTTTTACATTTATGAGATCAATAAACATACATTTCAAAATAAAATCAATAACATCATGAGTAGCATAAAGTTATAAACACACCAAATCGGCCTCTGCACATGTTATTTGGCTCTTTCTGAGAAACTTACTATTTATAGTAAGTCATATTGCCAAGGTTACTATTCTTAGCAGGGTACCTAGTCATATTGGATTTGCAGTGGACACCTTGGTTTTCAGTTGGTTAGGCGAGTTGACTTTATTTGATTATTATATCATTAATAAAGGTACTTTATTAATGATATTTTATTATAAAGTTGAAATATAAAGTTATTTAATGAATGGGGCCATGACCCATCATTAATGAGTATTAGATATCTCATTGAAAAGCACGCCTAACTTAATGCTTTATCCTAAGTCAACACAAAAGCAAATAATTAAATGTTATTTAAATGTGAAAAGCAACATGGGGAGTCATGCATATTAAAGAGGGGTATATAAACTCCCAAAAGACAAATCGACCTCATCATTATGAGCATTTGACTTTGTGAAATTTTGGGAGAGCATTGAGATCTGTGTGAGACCAAGGGTTTTTAGATTTACCAGCCATTGGAGAGCGAAAATTCTTCAGTGTTGCAGCTATTTTGAGGTGTTGGAATATCCATTGAAGATAGCATTCAGGAGAGCTTCATACAGAGGCTCTAATTGTGTAGATTGATGAAGTTTTTTTTAAAGAAATCAATAAAGGTTTGAGTCTGAAAAAATTATTGTGAAACCATTAATATTTTTGGCTGCATTTATTAACATTGGTACTAGTGTTGGGCCGTACTGCTGTACCTGCAACGGCTGTACCATTTCAGCTGGGCGTGATCTTTCTAGGGAGAAACGCCTTCCTTTATGAGCTGAATTCACCTCCATTGTGGACGCCAAGGGGTATCAAAGCAATAAGTTTCAATTTTGTGTGGGAGAAACTCTTCATGCAGGCAGATCGAACATTTTCACAGGGTCTTACATTGCTGTAATAAATTCCAGATTTTAATAATGTCTTCATCTGCTCTTTTCTGGGTATGCATGTGCAAAATTGGTGTTTGTAAATATTTCTTATAAACAAATAAATCATTCCCAGCCCTTATATTTGCATTCTAGTTTTAGTTTGAGTTTTCATTGCTAGTATTTTTTTAATTTCCTGTCAAATATTATCAAAATACAATAAAAGCAAAAACAAACAAAAACCCAAAGAAATTGCTTCATCAAAACCCTCAGTTTTCAGTAGTAGAACCATCAGGGTTACTACACGATACATCTTCAAGGAAATCAACAAAGAATCCGATTTCTTGGCAAATTATGCCACTAATAAGTAAGATGATCATATACTTCATAACTTGGTTGAGACGTGGGAATCATTTGATTCCATGTTTAACTTATAAACATATTATTGAATGATTATTGGTTGATGCATGGGAATCATTCGACCCCATGTTCAACGCATAATCCATATGATAGAATGTATCAAGGTCAGATCATTTAATGGAATGCCAGTACTCCCACATAGCCAAAATAAGAGAGCAGCTCACATTAATGATGATGGCCATTTCAAGCATGCGAAAATGATTTAACTCGACTCTTCAAGTACCACATATGACCAAAGTCCATTCGAAAGCAAGATGAGAATATAACAACCTTCTAATATTATAGCATCTCATTTTAAACCCGATGACTTAGCGGATTTCTGCAGACCTTCATGGAGAGATAGATACCTCTTTGTGGTTGATAGCAAAGAGGAAACACGTTTTTCTCAAAGAAATTATAGACTTATGATTGAAAAAATCTTCAAAACAAAAGCCATGATCATGCTGCATGCAATCAAGGTGGCCTTGGGTGAAGATTTTATGGTTTCAAACCATAAGTACAGGGTCAATACTAACATGGCCTTTATGTTCATTGGGGTCCTCTTGAATGTAGTAGAGTCAAGGGCATAGTCAGAACAATCACCATTGCATTGATCAGATCTCAATGGTGTTTAGGATTGGAGAAAGTTCTAGAATAGGTAATACTAGAGCTAAGGTTCTCTTTGAAGAACCAAGTCTACATGATAGGACTTGTCGAGTTTGGTAGACTCAACGAGTTTGACTAGACTCACTAAGTACTCGAGTCCTGAGTCTGCTAGCCTCAACTAGGGTAATCTACCTTGGAACTCGTCAAGTTTGGGTGAGTCCTATGACTTTGCTTTATTACATAATTCTATCCACTAATACTAAATTTGAACTGAGGCAATCTTCAATAAAGTCTGACTAGACTCGTTGATTACAGAGTCCCTAGTTTGTTGGCCTCAACTAGGGTAATCTACCTTGGGGACTCTTTGAGTTTGGGAAAGTCTTGTAACTTTACTTTATTACATAATTCCGTCCACTAATACTAAATCTGAACTCAAGCAATCTTCAATTAGACTATTGCTAAAGATTACTTCAAACTAACAATAGAAATCACATTTCTTGCATGATAAGAGATCTGTTAGTGTTTTATTTCGCACCTTTCAATGCGAATGTAAAACATATAGATGTGGGTAAGACCGCTCTTCGAATTCGAAGGTGAAGCTCCCTGTAAACTAAAACTAATCTAAAACTATACAAAATATACAGTATTTTCAAAGGTATTTCTCACTAATGTTGGATAAAACATAAATATGCATTCTTTTTGGGTTTGTGACGTGTGAAAGGTAGAGACACACTTTCAACCACGAGGCAAGGATTTTGTGCTTTTTTTATTGAAATTAAAACCTACGACTAGATGTTTGTGGTGTTCAACTAAATCTAGAGGCTGAGCAAGGCAAGTACACAGCTCAGATTGATTAACATAGAATTTGTAATGTGCCGTATTTATTTGTATTTTAAAAGATTTTTTTATATGTTATTTTTATTTTTAGGTGTTCTTTCAGACTAGAGAGAAGATGGAAAAGGGGTTTTAGTTTTCCTGCAGATGTGTGTTGTCGGAGCATACAATATACAAAATATAATGCAAACCCAGAAAAGATACAACAGATATGAAGAAAATAACAGATACCCAGATGGTAAAATAGCCAAATAACAATTACTATCACATACCCATCATTTGTTTTGCAACTTGGTACATATGCTAGGACTGGACCAGCAAGTGGGTATGGCTGGAATCGCCTCAAATCTCTAAGAAATGATAGAGATTGTTCATACAATCGATATCAGCAATAATAAAGGCTCTAGACGCCTCACAAAGACCAAATATGAAGCTACAATGGAGTAGAAGAGGCCTTTACAAGACCCATGTCTCACCATGAAATGTACGGCCTGGCTGGAATATGCATATCAGCAATAAACTAGCCAAAAAATCAGTCTCAACTTCTCCATTTCTGACAGCAACAACTGCATCAACAAGGGCGACCAAGGGAAGAGATCAAACAACCAAAACTCCACCCAACTCTCTCAAAATGGTACGGCCAAGCTGTAGGATGGTATGGTCAGCAAGTGGAAAGTGCAGCAGCCTCTAAACTCTCTTCAATCTCATCAAAATCAGTCCCAATAGTAATGCAATCAGATGAACATCAAAATCTGCAAGTGATATGATCAATGAACCCACAAAATGTCATTCCACTAACTCCATTTCGGCACAACTGTGAACACTGAGTGTATCCACCTCTAATGACACCTTTGGGTGATCTTGCACACCTGTAGAATGCCGTTACTCAGGGAGGTTTTCGTCTCCAAGAGCGTCTGGTTCGAATCCTTCAAACCCTTACAATCACAAACCCTAGCAGAGCTCAATAAGAGAAAATATCATAAACATATAATGAAATGAACTCTTTTTTCACCTTTTATTTCTCCACCAAGTGAGGCGTTCGCTTTAGGAGGGAAACTTTATGATTTAAAGTTATTTTATGCTTCCCTAGGGATGGGTGCCCAAGCGCAAGACATAAGTGACCTTTTTATTTCTTTGTTTTCCTAAGTCACTGTTCAATAATTCTAAAGTCCCATTAAATAAATAATATAACTTTCGGACTTTAAAATAAATATGAAGATGATGTTGGAATGCCTTGATCTTTAACTCGCCGGAAAGGTCTCGACGAGACGCATCTAACCCCACTCTAAAAATCTCGATACGACACCGAACCCAAACTTACTAGAAATAGTAAGTACTCCACAAGGCACCCAAACTGCCACCTATCATGCCAACTGAATCCAAACCACATCTGCACATCCAAATGGCCTAACCAAGGCCAACTCACCATGGTTCCCTAACCAAACTGCTAGTCTACGGGAATCCAATGATAGACTAACACTGAATCTAGAAAGGGGACATTACAAAATTGCATAATTATGAACACTACGATTAAATCACACATAAGATGATACAAAACCACAACTTATATCTTCAATTTCACCTATGACACAAAGTTCACAGATTCGTTGAAGTGACTTAACTTTAGCATTGATGAAAACACATTCCAATAGACATTTAGAAGTAAGATAGGCTTAATGAAATCTATTGAACAAATACAAAATCACAATCACATAAATATATGACTAGTAACAACTTCAGCAAATTGCAGGCATGAGAATTGTCATTGCTTTTTATTCATTGATTGATCATAATACAACATTGATATCTGATTACTGAAAAAGCTAACCTCTTATACTAAATAATGAATCTGCTATATTGAATTCCTCTAAAAGCTAACTCCCTCCTCTATGTGCACAAAGCACTTATTTATACTATTTTACAAGATTGCATAAAATAAAATAAATCAATTAACTAGACTTCTATCCTAACCAACTGACTGCATGAAATGCAATTTTATTACAAATTAATTTGCTCCACTAATTTTAAAACTAGGAACATGCAACTGTTGCGCAACTGATGAGTAAAATCATGCAACCTCCAATTCAATTGAAGATCAATTATATTGCAAACTTGAGTTTGTTCTCACATTCTTCGCATGATGGTCGAACAAAAGTTGACTCCGATCAATGCTAAAAATAGCGAACGTCAAAAATAGCAAATTTTGAACGTGCTTTTTCTCCTTGATGATGATCTATTTTTAGCCGACGCTAAAAATAGAATTTTTGGCAAGTGGCTCTAGCTTGACAATGTTTTTTTGGTGTTTCGATGAAGTTTGGCCAACTCTGAAAATCTTGGTGACTCGGATCTGAAAAATTCATCACTGTTTGTTGTCCCTACTGCTTTGTGTTAAGTGACGATGAACACTATTGAAATCAAGCATCCCTTTGAAAGTTTGACTTTTTATGAATACTTCACCTAAATCCGAACAATTTTTGCTAAAGTTTCTCGCTGAAATTCACAATCCTAAACACTATGAAAATCATTCTTGATGTCGGTCTTTGAATCTCATTGATTAGAAACTGAAATCCAGCTTTTGTAATTAACATTTTATACTACACATTTGGGCTTGACAATTCCTTGAAAACTTGCAAACAAAATTTGCATTTGTAAGTCCTACAAAGGTACTTTCTTGATGATGAAACTCACTGTCATGAATGAGTTCTCTGTCATCCTATCATTGCACTATCATTTAGAGGTTATTTCTATGACGATTGCTGATTTTATTAATGGCTAGGCATGCCAGTTTGGTCACTTCCTCTATGACACTTAGTCTCTTTTCTTTGTATGGGCGTGTGAATCTCCTTTCCTACCCTCGAAAGCACGATTTTTTCCTTTGTAATAGAGTCTAAACTCTTGCATAGGCACGTATGAACCTCCTTCCTTTGTTTCTGGCTTGGCTGAAAGACTTTGAATGGGCCTAATGAAATGATTTCAGGCATCTAACTAAACATGGTCATGCTTTATCCTTTGTTTGATTTCCTTTCATCTGAAGAGGCATGGAAGATCTCTAACTGGAGCAATATTCCCTTCGCATTGGTTTTGGTTCAAATTGAGCTAGAGGTACATTGACTTGTTTTGAAGGCGACTTGTCATTGTTGAGGCGCGCTGGAGATTTCTTGAAGCGCCTTTGTTTTAACTTTAATTTTTGACTTTCACAAAAATGCGTTTGAAGTGCCCTTGAGGCATAATTTCCGTAATGTGCTATACCTGTTTGTATTTTTTAAAAGATCTTTTTATGTGTTATTTTAATTTTTGAGGTGTTCTTATAGACTAGACAGAAGATGCAGAAGGGGTTTTCAATTTTCCTGCAGATGTGTTGCTGGAGCATACAATATATAGCATAGAATGGAAACACAGAAAATATACAACAGATATGAAGAAAGCAATTGATACCCAGATCATAAATAGGCCAAATATGAATTACTATTACACACCCATGTCAAAATATGCACTTTGGTTTTTATGCCGTACCCAGACCAGCAACTGGGTATGGTGGAAATCACTCCCAAACTCCAGGAAATACAATAGTTCAGAAAATAAATGATATCAGCAATTGGTATAGCCCTAGATGCCCCAAAATGAGCAGATATGCAACAATGAACAGTGAATGAAGAGTCCTCTAGACCCCCACGACCCTCCAAATGGTGTACGACCAGGTTGGGAGGTTATATTAGCAGCAAGTAGCCCAAATCTCCTTGATTCACTTTTGTTTCTGATCTGCACCAATGTCAAAGAATAGGCGACCAAGATAAGGGAGGTCATATGCCCCAAACACCTCCAAAAACACTCCCAAGAGGATGTACAGCTGGCTGGAATAGTAGGACTAGCAAGAGGAGATCACAGCAGCCACAAATCCACTATAATCTCACTCAAAATCTGCAGTCCTCCATTGCTATAAGCTGATAATAAACAATCTTCGAAAGATGTATCATATAAACCCTGAAAATCAACTCATTCAATCTCCATGAAGCACATATGTGAACATTGGTTACATTCACCTCAAATGGCACCTTTGGGTGATCTTGCACACCTGTAGAATGCCATTACTCAGGGAGGTTTCCATCTCCAAGAGCCTCTGGTTTCAATCCTTCAAACCCTCACAAGCACAAACCCTAGTAGAGCCAAAATATGAGAAATATCATAAACATAAGCATACCAAATGACTTTGCTTTTCCTTCTTTTATTTCCCCATGAGGGCATTGGCCTTTTAGGAGGGAATTTGTAATTTAAAATTACTTTTTAATCCCCCTAAGGATGGGCACCCAAGTCCTCCTTAAGTGACCTTTTAATATTTGCCTTTTTTCCTAAGTCACTGCTTAATATTTATAAAGTCCCTTTAAATAAGTATTATAACTTTCGGACTTTAAAATAAATGCCCAGATGATGTCGGAATGCAACGATCTATAGCTCGTTGGAAAGGTCTTGACGGGACGAACACAACCCCACTCTGAAAATCCCGATCCGACACCAAACTCGAACTTACTAAAAATAGTAAATGGCGAAGAGCAAACAGAGCCAACTCAGAGGGTGCCAACTAGATCCACTGACCTCGAACCACAACTCCACCACAGACAAACACCTCCACGGCCAAACCAGCCACGGTTCCCTAACCAAACTGTCAGTCTACGGGAACCCAATGATAGACTAACGCTGAAGCTAGAAAGGGGAAATTACAGTCCGCCCTCCCTAAGATTGCTTGCCTCAAGCAATCTCAGATCAAGATGCTCCAATATCTGCTCATTTTCCCAAGTAGCATCCTCCACTAGCAGGTTCTTCCATTTTACTAGGTACTCTCTGATAGTCCTCCTCAAAGTGCGTTTCCTAGTATCAATTATTGCCTCGGGTACTAAAATCAACTTCCCCTCTTCATCAAGAGGAGGTAACTCTATTGATGGTGTCACATTATGTCCCAAAGTCTTCTTAAGACGTGACACGTGAAATACATTGCATACCCTGCTACCTGCTGGCAATTCCAACTCATAAGCCACCTCTCCAATTTTCTTGGAGATCCTAAAAGGTCTATAGTACCGTGGCTTAAGCTTCTCCACCCCACTCTTCTTAAGAGTGGACTGCTTATAGGGTTGTAGCATTAAGTATACCATGTCACCTACCTCAAATGATCGCTCAGTCCTCTACTGATCTACATACTATTTCTGCTAATTCTGAGGCTTCTGTATATTCTCCTTCAAAGACCTCATAATATCCTGACTCTCCTATAGGTCTTTGGCCTTAGGCACTCTGCTATCACCAAACAACAAATCAACAAAGCTCGGTGCCTCATACCCATACAACGCCATGAAGGGTGACATCTGGATTGACATGTGATAAGTGGAATTATAGCAATACTCGCCCGTGTGAAGCTACTTAATCCATGCCTTTTGCTGCCCTGCAACATAGTTTCTAAGGTAACCTTCCACCCATTCATTGACAATCTCTGTCTGGCCATTTGTTTGTGGGTGGTAGCTCGTGCTGGGGGTGAGCTCTGTCCCTATCAATCTGAAGAGCTCCTGCCAAAAATTGCTAAGCAACCTGCTGTCCCTATCACTGACAATGTTCCGAGGTAACCCATGCAGACGAAATACCTCTCTAAAAAATGACTCTGCAACCTGAGTTGCAGTGTAGGTGGTAGGGATGGCAAAAATGTGTGCATACTTTGTCAATCTGTCCACTACCACATAGATACAATCCCTGCCTTGGACTTTAGGTAGGCCTGTGATAAAGTCCATAGAAATGCTATCCCACTTCCTCTCGGGAATGGGCAGGGGTTGCAATAATCCTCTTGGGAAAGAGTGCTCTTGTTTGTTCTGTTGGCATATCGGACACTCTTGCACATACTGCATAACTTCAGTTTTGAGGCCCTTCCAAGTGAACCTCTCTCGGACTTGCCTGTATGTTTTGAAGTACCCTGGATGCCCTGCCATAGGCAAGTCATGGAATGCCCTCAAAACCTTTTGCTTCATCTCTGATCTTGACACTAAGTAAATCCTTCCCTTGTAAATGATTAAATCATTTACCACTGAGTATTTGTCGTCTCTGATAGTGCCATCAATTATCCCAGTAGCCCATTTGTCCTTAGCATATTCTACAGATATCATCTCTCTCCAATCATCTGAAATAGCACCTAAGGCATTCAAATGGGGTCTCTTGGACAAGGCATCAGCAACTATGTTTTTCTTACCCTTACATAAACAATGTCAAAGTCGTAGGCCTATAGTTTGCTGACCCACTTCTGCTGCCTCTCATTCAGGTCCTGACCAAGGAAATGTTTCAGACTGTTGTGATCTGTCTTCACCACAAATTGCTGCCCACTAGATACTGTCTGAATTTAGCCAACATATGCATGATGGCTAACATCTCCTTGTCATATATACTATAGCTCCGTTCCACACCCCTCAACTTCCTGCTCTCAAATGCTATGGGGTGTTTGTCCTACATGATCACCGCACCAATGCCTTCCCCTGAGGCATCACACTGCAACTCAAAAGGTTTGCTGAAATTAGGAATAGCTAACATAGGACACGTAGTCATAATCTCCTAGAACTTGTCAAAACACTCCTGTTCTCTACCTGACCAACTGAAAGCATCCTTCCGAGTCAAGTCTGTGAGGGGGGAAGCTGACTGTGAAAACCCCTTCACGAAACAACAGTAATATCCGCAAAGACCAAGGAATCCCTTAAGATGTGAAAGATTCTTCGGTGATGGCCAGTCCACAATTGCTCGAATCTTCTCCGGGTCTACCTTCACACTATCAGCACTGATGATATGACCCAAGTACAACAACTCGGTCATCCTGAACTCACACTTTGACATTTTTGCATACAATGACTCCCTCTCTAAGATGCTCAAAACAATATCAATGTGTTTAAGATGTTCCTCGCAAGTCCTGCTATAAATCAATATATCATCAAAAAATATCAGCACAAATCTCCTTAGCTGCTCTCTGAACACCCTGTTCATACAGGATTGGAAGGTGGCTGGTGCATTGGTCAAACCAAATGGCATGACCAGGAACTCAAAGTGCCCATAATGGCACCTGAAAGATGTCTTCTCCACGTCCTCATCCTTGACCTGAATCTGGTGATATCCGGATCTCAAGTCTATCTTGGAGAAGTAACAGTCCCCGTGCAACTCATTTATCAACTCATCAATGCAGGGTTTAGGGTACCTGTTCTTAATGGTCTTCTTATTTAACTCTATAATCGATGCACATTTTGAGAGTTCCATCTTTCTTTTTCACCAAGACCACTGATGATGCGAATGGGCTTTTGCTTGGCCTTATGTGACCCATCTCGAGAAGCTCTTTGATAGCCTTCTCGATTTCATCCTTGTATCTCTTTGGGTGCCTGTATGGTGTAGTAATCACTGGCTTAGCACCCTCCTCCAACTCAATCACGTGCTCAATACCCCTATCAGGGGGTTTACCTGGTCGTATGTCACTAAACACTTTAGTGTGTTTAGTCAAGAGAACCTGTATGTCAAGTGGATACTCCTGCTTTTGTTGTTCTGATACTGCAGGCATCACCATCACCTCTATTGCCCACTGCACCTGATCATGATGAATCAATCTCTCCATCCGCTTGAGAGAAATCACTCTCAACCCACCATTTGAAATACCCCTGAGCACATGCCGTACTCCGTTCACCTCAAACTTCATCTCCATAGTCCTCAAGTTGAGTGTGGACTCTCCAATGTCGTGCAACCATCTCATACCCAACACAACATCCATATCACCCATGCTGACTACATAAAATTGCGATTGGCAAGTGTAATTATTCAGCTGGATGGTCAAATTGGGTATCCTCCTCGTGCAGGTGAGTACAAATCCATTAGCTACCTTCACCTTAAATCCCTCAAACTCTTCAGTTTTCAGCCCTCTCTTCGCAACCAAGCCCTCGTCTATGAAGTTATGAGTGGCACTCGTGTCAAGTAATGTAATACATTGCTGTCCACCCAGTACTCCTCTTATCCTGAATGACCCTCTCTCTGAATACTCAAGATATGAGCTGTAGGTAGGGCGATCTCCTCCTTATCTGATGCTTCAGATGCAACATCAGTCACTGAATCATTATCTTCTGATTGCTGCTCTGAAAGTGACTCAAATTCAACGGACTCATCTTCTGAAAAATATTCTAATTGTTTTGCCTTTCCTTAGGCAGCACACTTGTGCTTAGGATCCCAAGGCTCTCTACAGTGGAAACAAAGTTTCTTCCTCCTGAGGTCATTCAGCTGATCATTATCTAACTTGGAAGAACTCTTATGGTGTTGTCCGGAATCTCTCTGAAAATGTCTTCTGTCTTTCTCCTTATCTCTCCTATGTTGAAATCCCTTGGATTGAAATTTGTTTCTCCAAATAGAAGACTCCATGTCACGGGCCTTCTTCATGGCCTCCTGTAATGATGCAGGGTCTAAACCCTTTATCCACCCTCGAAGAGGATTTGACAACCCGTCAATGAAGAGCATGATTCGTCTACGCTCGGAAATGTCAGAAACCATCATTGAAAGGTCCTGGAACTCTGATATATAGGAATTTACAGAGCCCACCTATCTCAATTGAGCCAACTCTTTGAATTGCATTTCAAGATCCTTCTTGTCGAATCTGTCTCTGAGTCTGGCTGTGAACTCCACATAAGAAGTAATCTGCTCATGTCCCAGAGTGACCTTGCCATTGCTCCACCACTTATGCGCATTGCCCTCCAAATGTAAAGCAACACAAGTTATTGCATCTTCTTCAGGCATGGGGGTAATCTGCAGGTAACTGTCCAATTTCTGGACCCATGCTTTGGCGGTAGTCTTACCAGAACCATCAAAATAGAGAAGAGTCATTTTGCTAACCTTTTTCTGCAACTCCTGATTTTGTGGCCTGTTACCCCTGCATGGTCTATTCCTCATCCTTATGTCAGAGTACTCACCAAAAGTCATTTCATCTCGAAACTCTGCACTGGATGCTCTCCAATCTCTTAAGATCTCATCCTGGAATTCAACTTGTGTGGCATCTGGTTCAAGAACGTTGTTTCTAGGTGCAAATGTAGGTATGCCAGGCCTATCACTGACTGTCAATTGGGTGCCTCTCCTGTTGGTGACCGAGGCCTCATCATCATCTCTATCTCTATGTCGCTCCCCGATATGTCTATCACCATTGTTCCTGTTGCCATTGTTTCTGTCACCCATGTGCCTATCACCTCTATGGTTTATTCTGTTCCTATCTCCCATGTTCCTGTTCCTATCTCAGTATTTATTGTTATTATTATTATGATTCCTGCTGTTTCTGCCATCAGGGGGTGTTAACCCTTCAAGGATTTGACCCAACTCTACCCGTGATTCTCTCAACTCCTGTTGTGACTCCCTCAATGCTTTTTCTATAGCCACTTGTCCTTGAACCAAAGTGTTGAGAATTTCTCGCATGCTGGGTTCTTCATTTTGCTTGTCACCCATTTCTTCAACCTATTTAGGAAGCACACCTGAAAATGGATCTCTTCTCGGTACTTCAATATCTTCCTCACTGTAAATGACCACAAGTTGTTCCTCTGCAGCTACTATCTCTGTGTCTGTATCAAAGGGATAAGTCTGTGGGACCTGTAAATCGGGCCTTGATTTGTTCCTTCTGAGATAATACCTATAAATCGGGCCTTGATCTGTGGGAGCTGTAAATTGGGCCTGATTGCCGGATCCAAGTGCGATGCATCCCGGGTTCGTGGTGCGACCCGATTCGCCTGCAGGTTCGGGGCAGGGCGCGGTGAACGCAAGGTGGGTGAGTCCCAGACGCACTCGGGATAAAAAAGCACCCACGGCACACCCAGAACGCACCCGGTGTTTAAAATGCCTAAAATGCATTTTTTTTGTTAACATCTAACTCACTTTTTTAATTTTTTATTTCTTCTAAAAAGCAAATCTAACTCTAAAAACACATTATAAACACAAAAGCTTTGCCATTTCAACTCATTTCTTTCCAAAACACAAAAGCTCTCCATTGTGGTTGAACTCAAAAATTTCTTTGTGGTTGAAGAAAGAAGCTTGAAGATTGAATTTTGAAGGTTGGAAATCTATTGCACCACCATTCCTACTCATTTCCAACGGTTTAGAGGCTGCCAAGAAGATCAAAGGAGGAGATTTTTGCAAAGAGGTAGGTTTTCTATTCATTTTTTTTTTTGCATTTTTGAACAACAAACAAATTCTTTTCAACTTGTTTTTTTTTTAAACTATTTATATGAATCATGAAATGATGAATGTATCACCATGCTTTTGTTTTTGTTTTGATTCTTAAATGTTTCCATTGTTTTCATTTTGTTTACAAAACTTATTGCCACACCCACATGAATCACAATGGCAACTAGTTCTAACTCCGTATCCCAATCAAAATTCAAAATCGATCCACACTCACCTCTTTGGAGGCATGTTGAAATGATACAACAACAGCCAGGTGGTGGGGGTTACATTTGGAAATGCAAAGGTTGTGATGTGTAATATAATAGTTCATACAGTCGGGTGAAAGCCCATTTGTGTAACATCCCTGGGATGAGCATCAAAGCTTGCCCAAGAAAGAATAAAAAACCTATACCACGAGAGCAAGTGATGGCATATATCATGGAGCAACAAGCATCAGATGAAACAATAGGCTGTAAATCAGTAGCAAACTTGTCAAGGAAAAGAGGCAGAAATCAAGGAATGGAGCCTCCATCTATTCCTAGTTCCAATGTTGTGATAGAGAGCCACCCATTTTTTGGTCACTCCTCAAGAGCAACCCACAAGCACTACAAACAAGAGACCAAAGGGACCTTTGGAAACATCATTTCAAAATGAGGCTTGAGATATTGCTGACCAACATATAGCTAGATGCATTTATGCAAATGGTTTGTCATTCAATGTTGTTCGCTCACCATATTGGAAAGAGATGGCGAGAAAAATTAATGAGGCTCCAAAAGGGTATAAGAGCCCAGGTTATGAGAAGGTGCGTGGCACCTTATTGGAAAATGAGGTCAAGAGTATAGAAGATGCATTGAAGCCCATAAGGGATTCATGGACTGAGACAGGGGTGTTGATTGTCTCTGATGGATGGAAAGATGCAAAAAATCGGCCTTTGATCAATGTCATTGCAGTGTCCCCTAAAGGGGCAATGTTTTTGAGAGCTGTGGATTGTGAGGGATAGGTGAAGGATGGTGAATTTATTGCTAAGATCCTCATTGCAGCCATTGAGGATGTGGGACCTCGTAATGTTGTTCAAGTGATAACAGACAACGCAAAAAATTGTAGAGCTACTGGGTTGTTGGTTGAGGAACGATATTTACGTATCTTTTGGACACCTTGTGCTGTCCACTCTCTCAATCTAATGCTACAAAAGATTGGGAAAAAAATTGATTGGATTAGAGAGTTGTATGCAGAGGCCGAGGAGATACAAATGTTCATCACCAACCACCACATGTCCCAAAGCATATTTAGATCATTTTCTACATTGGAGTTGTTGAAGGTAAGTGAAGCAATATATTTTTAAATTTTTCATAGTGCTTTAAATTTTTAATTTCACATATTCTAATTCTTTGAAAAAGTTAAAGTTTGTTTTTAGTTTTTTAAATGTTTAAATTTTAATTATTGTACTTTTTATTTTTGATATTTCAATAGGTTGCTGAGACCCGTTTTGCCTCAAACACAATTGCCTTGAGACGACTTGTGAAGGTCAAATAGGCTCTTATCAAGATGGTAACAAGCACTACTTGGTCCGTATGGAGGCAAAGCAACACTGAGAGGGCAGCAAATGTTAAGGGGTTGATCCTAAATGACTATTGGTGGGATTGTGTGTAGTATCTCCTTAGTTTCACCGAGCCCATTTTGAGCATGATTTGTTATACGGACATGGACAAGCCTTGCACGGGGGAGATATATGATGGCATTGATTCAATGATAGAGAAGATAAAGAACATCATAAATGAGAAGGAGAAAGATCCTCAAGAAATTCTCTTCAACCAGGTGCAAGAAATTATTGAGGCTAGATGGAACACAATGACAACCCCACTGCATCTTCTTGCATTTGCATTGACTCCAAAATATTACAGCAGTGAGATTCTTTCGGTGCCAAATAGGGTTCCCCTATGGAGAGATTTAGAAGTGTCTGATGGGTACAAGGCAGCATTTCGTAGACTCTTCCTTGATCTAGATTTGCATGATATGGTCACGGATGAGTTCACTGATTTTGTACACTCCAATGGTCAAAGCATTGAGGCTCTTCGTGATAAATTCAAGAAAGATGCTCACAATTGGTGGTACTTTCATGGCCAACAATTCCGGTGCCTAAAGCCTCTTGCAATCAAAGTTTTATCATAGGGAAGTTTACTAAATTTATATGATTTTTATGATTTATCCTAAAGACTTTTAAAAATTTTAACTTTGAAGTTTCATAATTTTTAATTATTATAAATTTTATAACTTGTAAGTTTTAACTTTTTAACTTTTTATTTTCAACTATCTCTCTACTTTGTCTTCACAGGTTGCTAGTTCCTCTGCATTTGAGAGGAATTGGAGCACGTACTCTTTTATCCACTCGATAAAGCGCAACTGATTGCACTTCAAAAAGGTGGATAAATTAGTGTATGTGCATTCCAACTTGCGCCTCCTTTCGCACAAAAAGAAAGACTATAAGGAGGGGGAATCAAAGTTGTGGGATGTGGAGCCAGAGCAAATTGACATGGATGCTTCTACTTCCCAATCCCAACATGTTGCACTTGAGGGATCGGAGAGCGAGCACACTTTTTCAGCGAGTGCCGCGAGTGGCAGTGGTGTTGGTTGTGGTTCTTCAAATGATCCTGCTAATGTCCAAGATGATGATGATGATGTGGAGGATTTAGCAAATCCATATGATGATTGACATTTGTCATTTGACATTGAAACAATGAAAATTGATTGTTGAACATGATATTATTATTTTGATTCTTGTTATTGAACTTGAAGTTCGAGTTTTATGTTTTATAATATTCAAGTTGATGGTGGTTTTGTTGATTATATGATGCTATGTGGTGTTCTACACTTTATTCTTGCATTTCTACACTTAATTCTTGATTTTATGCTTAATTTTTTTGCATATACATATATATATATATATATACATATATATATATATATATATATATATATATATATATATATATATATATATATATATATATATATATATATATATATATATATATATATATAAACGAACCCAACCCCCCAAATTTTTTTTGGCCGAACCCGCGAACTGAACCCGCGAACCCGAACCCGAACCCACACCAGAACCGGCAACTTAGATGCAAATACAAGTTTCTTATAAGGGCGAATACATATTACTGCTCTGCTGAAACAGCCTGACCTGTAACCCTAGCAGCAGTCGGAATTCTTCAGAAACTTATCACAAATCTGTCTCAAGACTTTCGCTCTTCCAAGGCTAAAGATGTGAATGCTCATGTAAATCTGCTCCAAAATGGTTGAATGCTCAAGTGGATTTCCGTCACGAAATCCTCACAAATGCTGATTTGCTTCTCCTCAAGCAGGTTTGCAATAATGGCTTAATTAATGGAATGGGGTCATCTACAATCCAAGTTGAGGGGCCATCTCCTCAAAGCAAGATAAAGGACTGAAATCCTTATGCCAATGTGTAGAAATCAGAACAAGACAAGTCGATGATGATCCTAAATGGCAGCTCCATCACTTCCTTTTATACCACTCCTCCAAGCGCCTTCTAGAGTTCTCCTAGTAGGTTGGCCTTCATATTGCATATTGGTTTTGGGCGCCCATTCCAATGGATCTAAGCAAGTCGGCCAGGTAATGAATACATCGGCCAAGTGCAATGAATAAGTGTATAGCCCAAACAAGTCGGCCAAATGTGATATGTCTCAAAATGAAACCAAGTCGGCCTCATGTATTCTTCTTTTCCAACGGTTATGTTGTAAATTGTGGCGCTAAAACTTATGTAATACCTTGAAGAGGTCGGCCTCCACAAGAAGGTTAGGTTTTGCATGAGAAGGATTCATCAAGTCGGCCACAAGAGAACAAATCAATGACAAGGTGAGTAATAAGTGCCCAAGTGACAATGATAAACCTCCAAAGCATCAATGGTGAAGTAATGATGCAATGCATCCATATGAGAGTCCATAAGATGAAATCCATAAGAATCTGTATGAAAGCTCCGGAGAAGGCAAACCATCCCAAGCCAAGTATCCATGAAGAAGCATCCAAAGTGAAGTGATAGAATCCATGTGACCCATGATGAAGCCCAATCTCTCCAGATGTCTTGAAGTTCACTGGAAAATGCAACAATCTCTAGATGGTGACCATTCTGGCGAAAAGGGATATGACAAATCATCCCTCCTCGGAATTGCTTGTCCTCAAGCAATGACAAGTGTGTGCTGTGAGATAGTGTCAAGTGACATGTATCTCCATCTGCTCGCATGCCCGACGACCATGCAAAACCTCCACTGGTGGTTGCATCCTCCAAGTGTCATGACCTCCAATGCTCCCAAGGTGCCACCTCCCGAGAGACAATAGCAGGTCCAAACTAGAGTCTTGAAGAACCTGTGATGAAAGATGTGATTCTCAAGGCATGACCACAAGTCCCGAGACTTCCGCTGCACTACTCTAATATGCTCATCAACATTCCAATGAAGTAGTGTGCCAACCATGTCACCACCTGGATCCTAAATCATCCTGTCAGATATGAAAAGGAAAATACATCCCATAGTATGATCATCAATCCAAACCTCCATCAACCTCTCATCAAAGTGCAAAATCCTCAACGTGGATGTCTCAAAGTGTGAAATGGCTCCTCCAAGGCGGCTGGTGTAGACCAAGACAGCCAACTCCCCGCTGAAAACAATCTCTAAATGGTAGCTAACCATCACTCCAAAGGCATAGAGTGAAGAAGTATCATCCAAATGCCACTCTTCAAGGATGAAGAGGTAGTACAAGACCTAAGCAAATGCCAACAACATGAAACCCATGCACCATGCAATAGCATCTACACTCCAAGTGTACAAATCATCATCATGTGCTAGGGCATCATCCCTGTTTCCAACTCCAAACCCTAACATCTCCAAGGTAGAAATGAGGACAACATCATACCTTGGTGCAAGAGTCATCCATACCTCGAAAGTGTACCCCGATATATAAGTCTCCATATACAAGCATAGGGCAGCATCAAGTACCACCAAAGAGTGATGGAGTTGTATCATAGCATCATCCAACTCTGTGCCTCCTCCATGAATGATCAAAGAGTCTGCATAAACTGAGTCCCTTATGACTCCCTCTTCAAGTGAAGCCATGATGTAAGTGGCTGTCCCACTAAGTGTAGCCTCACCAAACTGCCATGTGTCAATGTACCATGAAATGTAGCAGCCACCTCTTATCAATGTGAAGAATAGAGTCTTATGAACTAGGGCTGGAATGACACCACTTAGCGGGTACATATGTATTAGCAACTTCAAATCAAATATCATAGCACTGTCCTCATACCGCATGTTATGGTTCAGCTGCATAGTGTGCCACACAGAAGTGAAGGTCTTCATGGTATGCATCCGGAATAAGGCAGCTATGTGTTCTATCCAAGAGGCATCAACATAAGGTAGACCACTACAAGCAAGCTCCTCATGAGGGGTCACAATTGCATCATGCTTGCCAACAACATTAGTGTATCCAATGATGTCATCATATCCCATGATGTGGCCCCCCATAAGGTGTGATGTTAGTTCCTTATGAAGTGAACAAATAAAGAACTCGGAGTCATACCTCAGATTTGAATGTCCTTCATACTTCGCCACCATCCAAGACTCATCCTCAACATAGAAGTCAACAGTAGAAGATATGTTCTTCATCTTATGCTTGTGTGTAAGGGCTGCCAAGATGTGCTTATGTAATAACCAGAGACTGCTGCTCCAAATCAGAAAATCAGAGTCTCTATCATACCTTCCTATAGTGTCTTCATCCTTCTTGAACCTTGCCATCATTGCTGTTGCATCTTCTCCACCCAAATCTGATCCACTACAGTCCTCTCCATGGAAAGCAAATGCCTCAAGGTTGACCTTCATGGCTGATGTGAAATGATTAAGTAGACTGTAACTCAGAAAATCAGACCTGTCTATGTGTCTTTGAAAGATGACCTCGCAGATCTGTATCTCCTCTTTCTCTTCAATTGGATGACCATCAACTAGGGCAGAATCAAGGCATGCCTCCAATGAAGAACCTTGAATGCTATGTGTCACCAACTCAGTTCCATGGCTGCAATCTAGGTCTTCATGTTCACCATCCACTCCATCAAGTTGTCCCATGCATGTGGCTGCTATAGAAGACTGAATTTCTGCAAGTACCTTCATCATGTCTTCCTCCTTTCTCAAAGCACGGACATATACCTCACACAATTTGAATAGGTGATCATGATCCATAAGGGGCTGCAAGTAGTTGTCCTCAATTGTAGCCACGGTCCTTTGAAATCTTTGAAACTTTGTGAGATAGAGGTCTTTTCCCATGTGCTCATCCTTCCCTTCAATCTTCAAGTGATGTGGCTCAATCATAGCATAATCACACATCCGTGAATCAACCTCTTCTTGATGCCCAAGTGTGAAGTCTTCATGATACTCTATCAAGGGATCTCCATCAAAGTAGAAAGTTGAGTCTTTAATCTCATGATCCTCCTCGATGGTTGATGAAGATGAGTGCATCCTTATGACCTCTTTGTCTTGCCATGCCGCATCAAACTCATCCATCACACTTTGATCACTTCCCGCCTTATGAACAAGATTCATCTCAAGGATACCAACACCATCATTTGATTCCATGCCAATATGATGCAAAGGTAATGAAACAATATTGTCCAATGAACTCATACCTTGATGAAGGACAACCTCCGTGATGGCATGTTCTTCTTTCACATGATCATGGTGAATGTGATCTTCCAATGAAGCTCCTTCATACAAACCCTTATCTTCTATGGTGGCATCTTCTAGGGTTTGGTCTTCAACATGCATAGGCTGGATCATATTCACCTATGATTATTTGTAGGCTGCAACTCTTCTTCATGTGAATCACCTTCTTCATGGATGATCTTTGTAATAAACATTATGTCCTCTCCTTGCATGTATGATTGAAGATCAATAATATGCCCTTCATAACAAACTGTAATCTTTGGTTTGCTCTCAAATGTCGGAGCATCATCATTTTCCAAATCCTTATCAACAATGTTAGTCTCTTCATGAAGAATCATACCTTTATCCAACATAGCTGATTTGTCTTCAACTACCATGTGCTCTTCTTCAATATGTGGCTGAAGTGAAACTATGTCAACTTCTCCTCTAGGGCTGCTAGCTGATCGCTGGTTGTCCACCTTATGCCAATCACTATCAAATGATTCTTCATGATGCCATGAACTCTTCTTCTTATAATCGATTCTTCCCCTTCGGCTTTCTTGCTTGTGGTTCATGTAGTCTTCAAAACTGATTTTGTTTCGCACACGCTCAGGTAGGGCATCATACTCATCGACCATAGCCATTAAGATTTCACTAAAGGGTACATCTTCTTCCTCTTTAGGAAGGAAGGTAGGACGCATAGGCCTGTCTACTGTAGGTGTATGTGACCTCCTATCACGAGGTGATTCTACTACACGAACAACACTTGTATTGCCTCCATTGTTGTTCATCAAAGCTCGGAACATCCTTTCAATATTCTGATTGGTTTTTTGTTGTTCATCCCTCCACTCCTGCAATAGTTGCTCCATGGCTTCAGCTCTTCTTCTCAAAACCCATAAGCTGGCAAGATCATAGCTTTGATACCACTGTCATGTCCCTAACTTGTATTCACACAACATTCCAAGAAGATATCAAAGCACCACGAATCCAAATATTAAAATATCAGAATATAACTATGATCAACTCAGAATGCCAAATGTTTCAACTCAAATTTCTGATTTCTGCCATAGAATTCTGCACTTACAGTTCTACCCTAATTCTGCCTTATATTTTCTGTACTTTCATATTCTGCCCTAACCCTAGCTTGTTCCAGATCAGAATTGCAAACAAAATATGTTTTTCCACCACGAGCTATGGCTGATGGGCAATGCAAATTATCACAAAGAGTGCGTCCAGACATGAAGATTATAACCAACATCAATGTGCATGTGGAACTTATGCTAACATGTCATGGACATACTGAATTAGGTCTGCTGCAATCATTATCAGATCTGCTAATGTAAAATGCTGATATTATGAAGGTAAAGGATATAAACAATGACGAATGGATAGCTTAAACGGTCCAGCATTCAAGTATTCTTTATCGGCGATAACAACAATGCAAATACAAGTTTCTTATAAGGGCGAATACATATTACTGCTCTGCTGAAACAGCCTGAACTGTAACCCTAGCAGCAGTCAGAATTCTTCAGAAACTTATCACAAATCTGTCTAAAGACTTTCGCTCTTCCAGGGCTAAAGATGTGAATGCTCATGTAAATCTGCTCCAAAATGGTTGAATGCTCAAGTGGATTTCCATCACGAAATCCTCACAAATGCTGATTTGCTTCTCCTCAAGCAAGTCTGCAATAATGGCTTAATTAATGGAATGGGGTCATCTCCAATCCAAGTTGAGGGGCCATCTCCTCAAAGCAAGACAAAGGACTGAAATCCTTATGCCAATGTGTAGAAATCAGAACAAGACAAGTCGATGATGATCCTAAATGGCAGCTCCATCACTTCCTTTTATACCACTCCTCCAAGCGCCTTCTAGAGTTCTCCTAGTAGGTCGGCCTTCATATTGCATATTGGTTTTGGGCGCCCATTTCAATGGATCTAAGCAAGTCGGCCAGGTAATGAATACATTGGCCAAGTGTAATGAATAAGTGTATAGCCCAAACAAGTCAGCCAAATGTGATATGTCTCAAAATGAAACCAAGTCGGCCTCATGTATTCTGCTTTTCCAACGGTTATGTTGTAAATTGTGGCGCCAAAACTTATGTAATACCTTGAAGAGGTCGGCCTCCACAAGAAGGTTAGGTTTTGCATGAGAAGGATTCATCAAGTCGGCCACAAGAGAACAAATCAATGACAAGGTGCGTAATAAGTGCCCAAGTGACAATGATAAACCTCCAAAGCATCAATGGTGAAGTAATGATGCAATGCATCCATATGAGAGTCCATAAGATGAAATCCATAAGAATCTATATGAAAGCTCCGGAGAAGGCAAACCATCCCAAGCCAAGTATCCATGAAGAAGCATCCAAAGTGAAGTGATAGCATCCATGTGATGCATGATGAAGCCCAATCTCTCCAGATGTCTTGAAGTTCACTGGAAAATGCAACAATCTCTAGATGGTGACCATTCTGGCGAAAAGGGATATGACAAGAGTCCTCTAGACCCCCACGACCCTCCAGATGGTGTACGGCCAGGCTGGGAGGTTATATTAGCAGCAAGCAGCCCCAAATCTCCTTGATTCGCTTCTGTTTCTGATCTGCACCAATGTCAAAGAATAGGCGACCAAGATAAGGGAGGTCATATGCCCCAAACACCTCCAAAAACACTCCCAAGAGGATGTACGGCTGGCTGGAACAGTACGACCAGCAAGAGGAGATCACAGCAGCCACAAACCCACTACAATCTCACTCAAAATCTCCAGTCCTCCATTGCTATCATTTGATAATAAACAATCTTCGAAAGATGTATCATATAAACCCTGAAAATCAACTCATTCAATCTCCATGAAGCACATATGTGAACATTGGTTGCATTCACCTCAAATGGCACCTTTGGGTGATCTTGCACACCTGTAGAATGCCGTTACTCAGGGAGATTTCCGTCTCCAAGAGCCTCTGGTTCGAATCCTTCAAACCCTCACAAGCACAAACCCTAGAAGAGCCAAAATATGAGAAATATCATAAACATAAGCATACCAAATGACTTTGCTTTTCCTTCTTTTATTTCCCCATGAGGGCGTTGGCCTTTTAGGAGGGAATTTGTATTTTAAAATTACTTTTTAATCCCCCTAGGGATGGGTGCCCAAGTCCTCCTTAAGTGACCTTTTAATATTTGCCTTTTTTCCTAAGTTACTGCTTAATATTTATAGTCCCTTTAAATAAGTATTATAACTTTCGGACTTTAAAATAAATGCCCAGATGATGTTGGAATGCAACGATCTATAGCTCTCCATAAAGGTCTTGACGAGACGAACACAACCCCACTCTGAAAATCCCGATCCGAAACCAAACCCGAACTTACTAAAAATAGTAACGGCCAAGAGCAAACAGAGCCAACTTAGAGGGTGCCAACTAGATCCACTGACCTCGAACCACAACTCCACCACAGACAAACACCTCCACGGCCAAACCAACCACGGTTCCCTAACCAAATTGTCAGTCTACGGGAACCCAATGATAGACTAACGCTGAAGCTAAAAAGGGGACATTACAATTTCCGTCTTGTTGGAGCGCATGAAGTCTTTTGCTTGGCGCGGTTTTTTGGTTGGATGATGTGAGCATGTGAGGCATTGAAGTGGAGCACTTCAAGAATTCTTGTTGTTAACTGGATGCTTCATTTGCAGACTATAAGCGCATTTCATTTCACCTTGAAGCGCTTTCTCTTTTGTGTTGGTGTGAGTTTTGATTTCTGTTGTGAATCCCTGAAGGTTGGCACGCCTTTGATTGCTAATCTGAAGCGGATAGAGGAGGTTTATGAGCGTGATTCTTTTCCTTGAAGTGCCTTTTATTATTTACAAAAGGCTTTTGGTAAAGCGCTTATAAAACATGCTTTTGAAGCGCTCATCATTGATTTCTTTTTATTGTTTGATGCACCTTGTCTTTGAATAGGCACGTGGCTTTGGATAGGCACGCACCTATTCAAATATAATTTTCTTTAGAATTTTTTTTGTATTTTTATTTTTTATTATTATTTTATTCTTGTTGGACATGTCATTGATGTCAAGAAGGTAGTCATGATTGTCATCATTAATGAACATATGAGAGTATAAGAAATGGTTGTCATTGATGTCAACATAGCAATATGATTAATGCAAGGCAATATCATTGAAAGGGATTGTTGGAATATAGTGTCATTAATGCCAAGTAGCAATATCATTGTATGCAAGGTAATCGTCATCATCATTCAATGACACATCTAAGACAAAGTGGATAATCTGTATGAGAGAGATCAAAAGACAAGTTTATAATATATCCGTTGAAGTTTAAAGACAATAAATGAGGTCGATCATTGGAAGGAATGCATGCAAAACGTCTTTGAAAGAATATAACAAAGAAATCGATTTTCATGATTTAGATTAAAGATTTAAACCATTTTAGAGAAGTGGCCGACTTACCTTGAAATGGCCGACTTGAGGAATACTTCATGAACATCGTGGATTTAATCAGGCCGACCTCCCATCTACCTTGGCACTCAAAAGAAAGAGATTTAAATCTTAAAATAGCCGACTTCCTTAAAAAAAGCGCTAAGCATAAAAGGATTATATTAATATAAGATATGCGTTGATTAAAGAGATACAAGGGTGCAGTGATTAAATCAATAGAAGCAGCGATTAAATAAATAGGAACAGAGATTTTATTTAAGGAGCAGCGATTATGTTTGACTAAGTGTTGCATTCAAATGAGACAAAACAAAGGATGCAAATGAAAAGGTATGTGTCTTAATATTATAGTTGTCTCTCTTTGCAAAGGATGCAACTTGTAAGATACCCAACTAGTTCTACGAAAATTTTTCCTTACTTACACAATTTTACTTGCTATCAATTCATCAACTACTTCAACAACACAAAGTTATACATCAAAGATAACTACTTGAATGAGAGTTGGGTACTTGTCTAGTTACTTGATTCAATCAACTTGCAATGTCTTATTACATGGATAATGCTTTTAATAGCATGATGTACAACTTATTCAAATGGAAATACAAAGTAAGGCCTTGAAGCCTTGATGTTTACAATGCCTTCTTTACTTGATCAACTCAATTGAACTCAATGATGTCAACTGAATGTCAACACCTCACAATATCACAAGGGAACATCACCTTGCTTGTTGAGGGAGCATCACCCCAACACTTGAAACTCGCAGGCCTCAAGATTACAAGCTCAATAGCTTTGCAGAGAGAATTTTGTCAAATGAACAGATGCCAAATGAATGAGAGAGCTCCTCCTTTTATAGGCCTTCCAAAGGCAATGAAGGCACGTTTTTCAATGCACAAAGAGGAACCAAGGCACGTTTCCCAAGAAGCATATCCAAGGGAATATTCCAACTGATGACTCATTCTGAGTTGGCAAACTCATCCAAAGACCTTGACACGGATCCCGAAGACATTCTGTTGACCAATGAGAGCTCAGGTAGTTACAACTACCTTATCTTCTAACTAGGCGCCCATTTGGAGTAGTATGATCATGGAATGGTGCCCAATGTGACCTAGGCGCCCAAGTGAGGTAGCTGAGGCATGAATATGCGCCTTGAAGAATTTGATGACTCCATGCAATCTTGGAACTTAAGCGAAGATCTTTTGGATCCTAGGCGCCATTGGGAAGAAGAGGATTGACACTTAGCTTGCTTAGGCGCAGAACTGGTGTTCTCTTGACTGGGCGCTAGATTTGGAAGTTCTGGGTGCCTAGAGAAGGTTTTGACATCTTCCCACAATCTTATGCAACAGATGAAGCTCCTGAGTGTTGTATTGACCCTTTTGGAGAGAGCGCCCATATCCAGAGTAGTTAAAAACCTTGTTTTCAGTCCTTAGGCGCATTTATGGAGACAAGACCCTTAGGCGCAACAAGATGACTGTGGAAGTGAGAATTGGCGCCTAGTCTTGAATTGCCACTCTCCCTAAAAAGCACTCATACTTGAAGTCTTTGGAATGACACCAAACACTTGTTTTACCAAGCTCCTTAGCTTACTGAGAAGTGAGGACATCATTCATCCACTGGAGTCTTGTTTTGGCGCCTACTCAAGCTGTAAGAAAGATGACTTTGAACAACTTATCACATCACCCCTTAGGCGCTCTTTTAAGACCTCAAAGTGATTATCAATCCAAGGCGCATTATCAAAGTTCAAGAGACATGAAATGGCGCCTATGCTCCTTGAAGTGAATTCTAACTTCATACAAGTCTTCACAAGTTCAGGCGCTCAAAAGGAAGTCTTCTACCATCTAGGCGCCAACTGGAGGTAGGAGAGAAGGAGATTGGCGCCTCCACTTCCATCCTACTTTTCTGGCTTTGGACAATGATTCCAACTGATTAGAAGGTCGTTACAAGAATCTTGAAGCCTTTAATGATCATCTCAACCAACCAAATCATTTTCTTGACAAGGCGCCATTTCAGTATTGCGGAGGGATGTTCTAGCGCCTAGGCGCCCATCTTGATCTGTGAAGGAATGGATTGGCGCCCAACTTGAAATGATCATTTCCCTTGCAAGCGCTCACCTTTGGAGTCATTGGAGTGAGTTAAGATATCATTCTTCTTTAGCGCCTTGACTGAGTGAGAAGATTGAAGGCTACTTCCTTGATTAGGCGCATGCTTGAGTAGATGTCAACTAGGCGCACTTGAATGATTGATGGATCATGAAATAGCGCCTAGTCTTCAAAGTGCAAAACATCTCAAACACTATGTGATTCATATGACTCCACAAAGGTTCCTTAGTACTTCCAACACTTTTGCTTCCTCCTACATGCTTGGGCGCCAGTTCAAGGTCCTGGATTCATGATTTTGCACCCTGTTGTTCTAGGCGCCCATTTAGGATTGTGCAACATTTTACTTTGAAGATCAAAACATTCCTTTCTTCCAAGGCGCCCTAGTGGATATGATAGGAGTGCTCCACGGCTTGATGATGCTAGGTTAGGCGCTCTTTGGTGAATTTTGATATATGATTTGCGCCTAGACTCCAAGAGTCAATTTCCTGCATTTCTTGACTTCCAGACTTAGCCAAATTTGGGTTTCTGACTTGCTCCTGCAAAAACAATTAATTAAGTCAGTCAAAACCAATTCATTCCCTCATTATTTTAGAATTAGCCTCCGGGAATGAGGAATAGGCTAATCCATTCTTCACTTGATGATCAAGCCGGAAACGGGGACATGACACAACTATTCAAGAAATCACCTCTCTTGGATAAGTATAAGATATGAGAAATATTGAGAGTTAGAATAATGAAGAGAGTGAAGTGTGAAGATAAAGGAATACATCTAGCATTCACTTTCAGCACTGCTTATGAAAACTTGAAAGAAGATCATTAAAGAAGATCGATGCAGATTTAGAGAGAAGCATATGGCAGATTGGTAAGAGAGTTTTTATAGCAGAAATATAGAGGAAGAGTATGTGGTGATAAAGAAGAGTTTGGGCAGAGATAAGAGTAGAAGTCTATGCAGAGATAGAGTACAAGTTTGGATCAGATTTGAAGGAAGAGAGTAAGCATATTTTGGATCAGATTTGAAAGGAAGAACATTCTGTGATTTGGATCAGATTTGAAAGGAAGAACATTGTGTGATTTGGATCAGATTTGGAAGAAAAGAGATTGTGTGAGTTGCAATCAGATTTGTAGAAGACAGTGATCAAGATCCGTAGAAGGTTGGTGCCTTAACGAGAGATTGGTGTCTTTTACTGGATTGGTGCTTAGTTGTGGATTGGTGCTTATGAAATCTACAAGTGGGGATTGGAGTCTGCAATGGGTTGGTGCTCACAAATTGTATGAGTGGGGATTGGTGTCTCCTGTAGGTTGGAGCCTACAAATATTGTAAAAGAGATTTATATATAAGCAATATTTTGCCATGGTTTTCTCCCATAAGGGTTTCCACGTCAATCTTGTGTTCTTCTTGTGCACATCATTGATAGATCTTGTGTGATTGATATTGTTGTGATTGTTAAGTTGTGAAAAAGTAAAAGTTTGTATTATATTGATTCACCCCCCCTTCTCAGTATAATTGTGTGTTCTTCAATTCTTGCCTTCCTTATAAAGGCACGTCCATCTTGTATGGAGCACGCTTTTATAAAGGCTCTCAATTTTTATTTTTATTTTTTTTACTTATTATTTTTAATAATAATTAATAATAATTTTGAGAAAAATAATAATATTTTTAAATTTGTATGGATTTTTAAAAGAAGACTTAACAATAACAATTGACTAAAATTTAATTTTAATAAAATTAATAAATTATTAATTACAAATAAACATATCAAAATTAAAATCTCATGGAAAACAAGACAATTTAGACAATTCGACATCGGATTTTCATAATGTGAGCCAAACTTGATGACCCAGTATAAATACCCACCAACAAATGATGAACTCCGATAATTTGATATCTTGGATTTTGGACGATTTGGATTTTAATGTACATCGAAGATAAACAACCAACATTCTGAACATAATGACAGACGACATAAAAAATAACTACTCCAATTGTGATGTTAACATAAGAATGACTAACTTTAACAATTCGATTTTTACAATGCCTGAACATTTTATGACTTGGACGAAGAATTACTTGTGACTTTGACAAATGACCAACTAACTTTGAAATGATTCAGTATTTTGAACTTGTTAAGATGAGATGACACGACAAGATGAATGTTTAGAAATTTTGATGACAAGACACAAAATCAACCACACAATTTCACTACAAAACAACCTGACACTCACAAAACGAAGATCCTTTTATCACAATCCGAGTTTCGGATTGGGTACAACAATTGGCTCTGTCTGGAGACCATGGCGTATACTTGTAGCTTAGGAGAACTTCAGAATCTTTGGATTTGCAAGCCACTCGCGCCTTATTAGTTGGGCAATGGAATCAGATTTATTCCTAAATCACTTAAAACAGGACATTCCTCAATCACCTAAATGCCAACAAAACACAAAACATCATGAATTGGGGAACACAATACAAACAATGTGAAACACATAAAATGCTCTTTTTGAGTGAGGATAAGGAAAATGAAGACTGTTACACAAAACCATTAACAGGCTTAGAAATGTAAGAACCTCTCCTCTTGAGCTGTGAATTCAGTCGTCACAGTACAATCTTTCATCCTCTGCAACACTTTCTCAAAGAGCCACGATTCTAGTGGATTGTCTCGATCATGTAGTGAGAAGTTCAGAATGAATTGATTGATATATATGGGTTTAGGTTGATCATCTTCTTCCATAATGAGCAATCTCTACAACAAGTGAAGATACAAAGCCTCCTTCTGAAGATATCGAGCAAGATCTTGTGGCCATAGTATATCTGTAGGAATAGTGACCTTCACATATCAGACTTGATTTTCTTCATCCATGTCTTTGACATATGCAACCCTAAACTCAATCAATGTGTCGTCCTTTGGAAAAGGTTGAAGTTGTTCAAAGAGAATCTCCATCATTGGTTCTTGATTTTCAGGATCTACAACTATCAACAGCTATGTACCTTGTGATTTGGATACATCTATGTTGATCTTATTGACTATATCTTCATCCATCAAACCTTCGGAATCTGGATCCAAAAGACCATCAAGGTCTGAATGTTCGAGCACTAGCTCATTATCAAAGTATACCTTTTGAAAAATGTCTTCTTCTAGTAGCTCACATTGCCATTCATCATCCCATATGGTCAACCCTTGAATAAACTGAGTCTGGTCAACTACAATGGAGCATTCATCTTCAAGGAACATGTCTTGGAGAATGTGACTATGAATTGTTGGAGGCATTTCATTTTTACTGAAGAATGTCCACCTCTCTTCTTTTGACACGCAAGCAGGATTAGGAATAGATTCTTCAATGATTATTTCTTCCTCATATGCTTGATTACTTTCACATATTGCATATCTTATCACGCACTCACTAAGAATTTATGATTTCTCCATATGACTATCTTCAGAGATCGTGATTGAATATTCCATGAGCTTCTCTATTTCTCCATGAGCTGCAATCTCTTGTGTTGGTTTTACAATCAATAAAACATCTATAGCGTCCTTTTCTTGCACAAATTTATTGATAACCTCAGAAGGTCTAAGATTATCTTCTTCACCAATGTGTATTGTATCTATTGAAGACAGCAATGAGGACAAGTCGAATTGCAAAAGAAAATTCGCTATATCTTCTACTAAAGACTCACTCTCTAAGTTATGTAGAAAACTATCAAGATCAGGTAGAGAATCTTCCATATGGTTTCCTGAGTTGACAAGTGCCTCCAAAGATGAATAATGTGAAGAAAATCTTGTTCTTGCTCCAATGGCAATGCTTCTTTGATCTTTTGAACAAAAATACCAACACCTAGTGACCAAGTTTTTGTCTCTTCAACAAATTTCAAACAAGATTCTTCATCACTTATGCTTGTGGAAATTTCTGACTTTGAAGCTGAAAATTGAGGGAGAAAAAGATCTTTGTCGTCTTGCTCTTCTTTGATTTTATTTGATGCAGATTCTTCAAACCACCCTTCAGATGATGAGAAGAACAAATTGGATTCACCATTGCTCTTCGTAGTATATTTGATTTCTACTTCACAATTCTGGTCTTGAAAAGTTTGTGTCACTTCATCCTCCTTAGAGAAAGTATGCATTACTTATACTACACTAGGTTCCATAGTTGAAAAACTCGGACTCGGCGAAAACTCAACAAAAAACTCGGCAACTTAAAAAATTGCTTAAATTTCATTAGAAACACATGTTTTTTGCAAAATTCAATGACAAGATCTATCTAATAAGTCCATAAATGAGTACAAAAGTGTTTTCTATTAAATTTGATTGATTTGAATGCAAAGTGAGTACTCATGCGGAACCTGATGGATGATAGCCTGATAGGCTGATACAATAGATAGATGACAAAATGAAAATAGTAAAACTAAAACTAGATACAACATTTTACATCTTCCTCTTCCCTAATCTACTAAAAACTAGGGGAGAGGTAGAGGTTCTAGTCCTTGGAGTCCGTTGTGGCTCCTCGCTTGGCATGGAAGGCAGTGGCTCAACCTCCATCCTGGCAGTAGATGGCAATGAATCCTCCTCAACCTCATCAATCTCATCCAATCCTAGATCTCCTCCTGCACCCATCTCCTCCAATGCATGCCTTTCAAAATCAAGAATCTCATCTTCAGTAAACAATGGAGGCTACTCATCCTGCCCTGTCCAATCACTGTAAGGATCTATCTCATCCAAATCAATGGGATGATCCGATTTGTCCTCTACTCTTCTTGTGCGCAGTCGAAGGTTGTATTGTACCAAGACAAGGTGACTGAGGCATTTTTGAGTTAATTTGTTCCTCTTCTTCGTGTGGATGGCCTCAAACAAGCTCCAATTGCGCTCACAGCTGGATGCACTACAAGGTTGGTACAAAATGCGGAGGGCTAATCTTTGCATATTTGGGGTATTTGCACCCCAATTTTTCCACCAAGCCTCTACAAAATAAAATATTGAAAAGTTAGAAAGCAAAGTCAAAACAAATTTTAATCAAATTATCAATAGTTGTAAATTTGAAATTTGTAACTTGTAAGATGCATGTGAAAGACTCCAAATTTTATACCTAGTGTTTGAGTGGTTCTTCCTTGGATAGCTAGCTCCGAAGAAAAGAGCCTACCCGTTCCTTCCCTGTAACATTCCAATTCTTGGACAATGAGGTCTCTCACCTCAACCTTGGATGTCATCCTCTGAATGCATGTCGTGAGACGCTCCATGACCTTTCCATTAGGATTTGGGAAGGTATCTGAATAGAAAAAAAAGGGAGTTCAAGAAGTAGCTCGTTGCATGGATGGGTTGGTGGAGTTGATTGTTCCACCTCCTATCAATAATCTTCCATATGGGATCAAATTTGAGGTTGTCCCCCTTCTAATAATTTCTGATAGACTCTTTGGCCCTATCCATGGCCTCATAAATATACCCCATTGGGTTTTGATCCCCATCTACCAAACGGAGAACTCTAACCAAGGGCTCCAACACCTACAATTTACAAATATAAAAGATTAAAGTTACAAATTTATAATGAAAGACTTAAATTAAGAAATAAAATATTCAATTTGAATTTAAAATCAAAGTTTTGAGGTTACATTCTGTAGTGTCCCCTTTTTGGTGCATAGGTCTTTTGTGCGCATTATGCTTGTTCCTAGTCTTCCGAAGGCTATTCAACATGTTTGGGAGAACTCCAATGCTCATGGAGTGGTCATGGATCAATTTTACAGAGCGGTTGATTATGGCATTGAGCTCGGTTGGTGTTCAGGGTCACGATGATGCTTTCAGAAGCATTTTCGGCTTCTCGGTTTGCTCTCCAAACTTCTTGGAGAAGCCGTCTATTTTTAGAAAGGCACCTGGAGGACGTCATTTTTCATCCCAAACTTCATAGAGGGCGATGGTATAGTTTATTTCGCATTTTGATGATGTTTGGGATTTTCTGTAAAAGTGGGTGATTTAATGAGCTATTTGTTAATTATTTCGCACTTATTTCTATAAGGTTGGAAATAATTATTAAGTGCATTTGTGTTATAGCTCATTGGAATGGGGAAAAGATATTCTTTTTAATAAGCACTTTAAAGTGAGCACTTAAGTTGGGAAAAAAGTGAAATAATTGAGTTGGAGTGAAAAAATTATTTTTCCCAAGAAATAATTATTTTTGTGTAACTCCAAAAGTGCCTATATAAAGGGGTTGAGAGCTCATTTGTTTTTTATGCTATTGATTCGTTATTGTTATGCTGTTGGATTGAACCTGTGAGTTCTTCCATTCCTTCTTGGGGACGAAAATCCTCTTGAAGAAGTTCAGTTTCGGTGGTGAAAGATCCACCTTAGCTGGAAATGGTGACTTCAATCAAGAGTTGCACAGAGCTGAAACGGATTTGATGATTTGGAGAGTTTGGTGCGAAGATTTTTGCTAAATGAATATGATATATATATTTTGGTGTGTGTAGTGTGATTTTTTCATGGATTCTTCTCAGTTGTTTTCTGTTCACATATGTTGGCGGTACATCTAAAGGAGGGCAATTTGTTGTTTTAGAGTGAATATTGCATACATGATTTGAAGGACCCTTGGATGATGATTGCCACCTTGGAGTGCCTGTTTTGATTAGTTTTTTGGAGTCTTTTAATGCAGATTTAAAGGTTGATGAGCCGTACATGTTCTGGCCGTACCCTTGCAGCCGTACATGTGAAAAATCAAGGTGATCGCCTAAGGTTGAAGTGAATGAATATTATCCATTGGTGGGTGTCAAGGCACACCAAAGGAGTTGTTGGGGGTGTAGAGGATGGATATGCTATTCATCACATTTTAATTCGACATTTGATACTTCAGCTCTATCCGTACAGCAGTATATCAGACTAGCAGATCGCAACTTGCAAGCAGAGGATTTATCATGGGTTTTGATCTTCTCTGAGGTATTTGTTTTGAGATTTATTAGTGATATTGTTTGGTAGATGCAGATTTATGCCTTGTTGTATCATTCAATATTTGGGGTGTCTATCTGAGTTTAATCCATTGAGTTGTAGCAGTCTCTTTCATTGTAATTATTCTTCAATGTTGCAAACATCTAATGTAACCCCTGGATGGTACAACCGCCAGTGTGGATAGAAATACTTTGCTCTTTCTTGGCTTTCCTGCTGAATAAGCGAAGGTGTTTTGCTCTTCTTTCATTCACCCATTGAATAAGTGGAGTATGCCCACTGAATAAGTGGATGCCCGCTGAATAAGTGGATGATTGTAATGGGTTTTATTTGCAAGGCATTTGATTGATCAACTAAAGCACTGTATACTCTCACCTCGCCCATCTTGGGAACTTGGTGATCAGAAAGTGTGGAGGTTCTCATTTGGTTGCATACTTTATTCTAACACTGCTGATATAATTGTTATATTCTAAAAAAAATTGAGGTAGCACATTACACCTTCACGATCTTTGTAGCTCTCTATTCAAAGAGCTTATCAAACACTATGGTTGCGATCCTCTCTCTCCTTTAGGCTTTTTTGTATATGATGATTGTAGCCATGGTGGACTCACAAACATTTGTTTCAAAGCATTCAACAAACCAATAATGCTTTGCAACATTAGGAAAAGCATTGCAAACCTTGTGACACTCGATCACACCAACTCTTTCCCTTGGGTGCGATCTCTCATCAAATTAAGAACCCAAGGGTGATTGCAGATAAATGTTTTGATGCTCCTTGCATCATCTACAACCAGTGTCACCCAATCAAGTTTGCCTATGTCCTCCAAAAGAAGGTCAAGGCAATGTGCTGCACAAGGTGACCAAAAAAGTGTCCTATGTTTGTCTTGCAGCAATCTCCCAGCCGCCACATATGCTGTTGCATTATCGGTAATGATTTGCAATACATTTTCTATGCCCACCTCCATGACAACTTCCTCCAACATTAGAGACAATGTTTCTACATTTTTTACTTTGTTGGAGGCATCCACCGATTTCAATAAAATAATCTCACCTTTTGAAGCTATCAAAAGATTAATAATGGTGTGGTTTTTCCCATCCATCCACCCATCAAAAAGAATAGTGCATCCATATTTTTTCTATTCCTTTTTTTTTTCTTCCACCACTATACTTGCCTTTTTAGTTGCATTCATGAGCAACCTACAAGTACAAAGTGAAATTAAAAAGTACACAATTTTAATTTTTAAACAAAAATAGCCTAAATTCAACATAAATTTCTGTAAATTAAAGAACATAAATTTAGCCTAAAATTCAACATAAATTAGTAAATTACTATAAGTAGAAATTAACATTAAATTTAAATTAACTAACCTCCCACTCAAGTCTTTGCGAGAAGGCACCTTGTAGCCTTTTCCCGCAACTGTCAATGCAATTACCAAATTTTCCCAATAAGGACTACTTGCCACATTGAAAGGAATGTTGTTGAAATACCAAAAATCAGCACATGCCATATTTGCATGTTGATGCACCTCCTTGTTTCACCCAGTAGCTTCCAATGATGGTTGTGCTCCAGGAGTGTTTTTGGGCACTATTGTACCCATACGAAATTTTTTTCGTCTATGCATACAATCATCCCAAAGTGATATCAAACCCACTTTCGAGCATTGTGTCGGCTTGTCATTTTCTTCTAACTCTGCAAGTTCAAGATATGTCGAATTAGATTGAGGGATGGCAAGATCAAATTGAAGTTTCAAGAAGCCAAAATAGTTGGGGCTATGAAAGGTCATCGAAAGGCGAAGGTCAGAATCATCAAGTCGAAGACAAAAGCATCGTTAAAGAACGGCGAAAGGCACAGATGGAAGGCAAAGCAAGCCGAAGATCGAAAAGAAAATTGTCAAAATTTAAAATTTTCGAAAACTTTTCTAAGGCAGAAAGCGCGCCTAGAGGAATATTGCAGAGAATTCAATCAAGAAAAATACAAGGGAAAAAGCACACATCTCATGAGTAAAACATGCCATAATTCAAGCAAGGAAGAAAATGTGATGAAAAGTATATTTTATGTGTAGGAAGCGTGCCATGACAAGTGCGCTTTCGTCAAAACATTATAAAAGTTCGAAGGCTAGCTCTTTTGCAAATGAAGAAAGCGCATTTCAACTCCTCCATCCATGCCAAAGGCATAAAGAAATCAAGGCAAGTTTGTGAAATAGATCCAAGGCGAGAAAAAGTCTTTTGCAAAAAGGAGGAAGCGCGCCAAGCCAAGCGCGCTTCCACCAAAAAGTGAAAAAACAACTTCAAGTATTTTGTAAAAAAGAGGAAGCGCGCTCAAGAGTTTCCGTTTCTGCCAAAGCTTTATAAAAGGTCAAGTCACTCATCAAAAACACTAAGTCACTTTGTTTTTAGAAGGAAGAGCACCTTCATTCATGCGCCTGCGCCAAAGTGAAGACAAAAATCTAAGGCATAAGAAAGAGGAAGAGCACCGTTGAGTTTCTGCCTCCGCCATCAAAGAAAGAAGACCACGACAAGGAAGGGTGCCAAAGATAAAAGGTTAAAGGCAAAAGTTTCAAAGAAAGACGCGTTTTCAAATGGCGCACTCCTCCATTGGCGCGCGTGCCTAAGGAGCGCGTCCGTCAATGCACAAATGCGCTTTAGTGCCTATTTAAAACTTTGCCTCAAACAAACAAAGTTCTATTTAGAGCTTGGCCGACTCCCTAGAAAAAAGGACGCACCTATTAGTGAATGCATGGATTTTTAAGAGGCTATATATGGAGCTTTCTAACTCCACTTAAAATCAAATTGATTTTTGCATGATCACACCTCTTCATAAAGCTATTTTAACTTTATGCTTCAGTTTGGTATAACTTCTCAAATTTGCATGCTCAAGAAATAAAAGCAGGAGGCAACGCTTCATTATAAAGTCACTTTCGCTTTTATTTTCAAAGGCAGAAATATAAGATAGAAGCAGTCTATAAATAAATAAAAAAACACGTTTGAGGAGAGGAAAAAGCAGCGCTGCCTTATAAAGTCATTTTTGCTTTTATTTTCATTCATACCCAGCATTGAAACTCAGAAATTCTTCAAAGGAAGCAGCAGTTTGAAGGCACTTTATTGTTTGCAACAGCAGTATAAAGGCAGATTTATCTTTTTCCAGCCATAGAAAAGTCAAGATTGAAGCAATTTTCACAAGGACAGCATTATTTTATGCAGGGTCAGCAGTACAAAGACAGAATTCACATTTCCAGTCATAAATAAGGCAGTTTTTAAAGCTTTTTCAGAGAAAGGCTTCCATTTTTTGTGCAGGTTCAACTTCAAAGAAGGGAAAATTCATTGTTTTTGAACATTAAGAGGCCGAATTTCGAGAGATTTTTGAAGGAAATTCATCTCAAATTGCAAGGGCAGCATCCAAAAAGTCAAAAAATAAAACTTTTCTTTCATTTTTGAGCAGTTCCAGCCACCTTCTAGGGCAAGTTTTTAGCCTAAAAGTGTCATTTTTAGTGTTTTTGTGCTTTCCCAGCACCTAGAAACACTTCAAATCGACATTTGCATCCATTTCTAGGGGCAAAATCGAAGAAGAAACTCAGAAATTTCGCTTCCCAAGGGCAAATTATTCACTTTTTCCAAAATTTCTGAGTTGGACAGCGAAGAACAGGGTCAGATTTTTTAGGACAACGAGCTAAAAGAGGTCTGATTTTGCATTTTTTTAGTGCGGGACAACGAAAAAGAACACTTCTCCAAGCCCCAAAGTCACCATGAAATACTCTTCTATCACCATGGAGGCCAAATCGGCACTCATTCATGAATATCCGAAAGTGAAGGAGACAGATTTATGCCAAGTTGCCCTTGAGGGTTTTGACTTGGATGCTATGATGAAAGCTGGTAGTACTGCGGCGAAGAATTTGATTTACTCTAGGATAACTCAAGCCGGCTCTTTCCCTATCTCGGTTCAATGCCTAGAGTTTGTACTTGCTTGCATAAAGCATTACGACCTTGAGACAAGGGAAATTAGAGTAGTGGATGGACGAGTGCTAGCTAGTCTCAAATCAGATGACATCGAGTTTGCTTTCAGCATTCCGCCTTTTGAGGAGTCTCTCAACTTAGAGCTTGAGGAGTGTGACAGGGTATGGAGTACGCAAATTGATAAGTGCCAGAAAGTAGCATCGAAGTGGTTGAAGGAGAAGAGAAACACTCTTCCAAGGAATGTGAGCCGCGGAGAATTCAGAGATGAATTCACTATCATGATCACTTTGCTCAATGTCATGTCCCCACTTCCTCAATGACTTCATATGGAGTTGACGATTAGCCTATCATCCATTACTGTAGGCTAATGCATTGGTAAGGGAATGATTTCTAGTTTGAGCTTGTTTCTGCACATGGAGAACCAGAATGTTGGTTTATTTCTATATATGGAGAACCGGAATGTTGGCTCAACTAGTGTTTAGATCGATTTTGGCCAAGTGGACAATGACAAATGAAATCTTTAATTACATTTGTCCAATATCTATTTGCTCTTATGATGATTTTGCAAAGGTGGAGCTTTGCATAGTTGATTGTGCCAATTGATGGGATGAGGGGATTTTTATCATTGTTTGATATAGGCGATGGAGCAACTTCATATGGATCGATTTCAGGATAAGTGAGGCCTATGTTGTTATTGATAGCCATTGTTCTTTGTGCCAACGGCTAGGAGAAGTATTCGCCCAAGGAGATAGGACCAAGCTAAAATATTGGATCATGTGCCATGAATAAGTCCCAGCTAGGATAAAAGTGTACACGGTGGTAGTTATTACATTGGATCATGTGTTTTGAAGACCACCGATCAAGGAAGAGTTCTATTCCAAGCGCCACATGGGAGGAGCTAATTCAAATAACAATAAAATAATGCTAGCACCTGGAAACAAGAACCAACGGCTGCCTGGAAGCTAAATAAAGATGTATTTTCAAATATTAAGAGGATTCGCCCAAGGATAATTGTTATTAAAATTATGTTTGCTGATGTATCAACGCCCAGCTAAGGAGGAGGAAAATGTCTCATTGGCGGAACCCATATTACTAGCAAAATGGAGTTAATTGGATCAACCCAGCTGAGGAATATAAAAAGAGGTTTCTACCAACAATTGAAGCAATCGATTCTTATGGTATGTTCTCTTATTATTCATTTTGACTGGAAATTGTGTGTTTTCAGTATTGGATCAAAGTGATGGCCCCTTGATTATAGAATGGAGATGATCCCATTCATTAACGAGGTGATTTCATAAAGGAATTCATCATGTTTGAAATTGCAGGTTGATATTGGATAGTTGAAAAGGAAATCATTGAATTGGAAGACCCTTGGTTACCAATAAAGACTACCAAGGTAGTCGTCTTGATTGAAAGGTGATATTTTACATGATTTTGATAATTTATGAGGGTCTCAATCATAACAACAATCTGGAAAAACCATTTCAGGGTCTTTGGATTGAAGATATTGGAGGTATTTTGAAGCTCAAAGACATTTGGAGCATTGCTATATCAAATCGGCATCCTTGGAGACTCATCGCTTACCTAGGAGTTGTATTTTCAGTCTTCAATCAAAATCTGGGTTGTACAATTTCCTTATCAGTTCTGTTCTAGACCATTTCCAGTGAAGATTGGAAGAGTTTCAGGGTTATATGATATTGGAGAAGGGTTCTACACCAATCGCACATATCTAGGAGCTGATCGCTAATATTTTCAGGCACATTGAGGCTATTGTTTGGCATCTTTGGTGTAATATGGGTTATATCAGTTGGTAGCAGCGATCTACATCTCTGTTACAGTGGCATATCAGACCTCTGTTCATGCATATACAAGGTCACATGATGATTAGTACATGTCATTGATCATATCCTCTTGTTCGGACTTCGATTATTGGAGGTTTGGAAGCTCATGTTACTCATTCTGTTTGATATTGAAATTTGATATTGTTACAAAAGAATCGATGTTGTTCATTATACAGAGGAGACGAAGGCTCCTTAAATAGAATTACAAAGACAGATGTTTCTAAAAGAAACAATCGTTAACAAGAGACGAAGTTAGAAACTATTGGATGACCATTAATAACATAAATAGAAAGATATTATTCTAATACCCTGCCTTAATGGTCATCATTCTAACTACCCAAAGAGATAACAGAGAAGATTGCCCCCTTCTTCTCAGAACGCTTCTGCAACAAAAGACAAGAGCTTGCCACTGACTTTGCCACTTGAGATGAGTCTACCACCAACCCTCCCAGAAACTGCAAAACTTCTGGATAAACCCAAAAAACAACACCAACCGTCCAACCTAATGTTGGAGAACTGTCCCTCCCTGTAACCAGAGACACACCGAGAACAACTGCCACGATTTTGAGGAAAAAATGACAAACCCTCCAAACTTTTGCAGATGAGCATGACACTCCATAACATATTGCAAGAAGTCAGATGTGCAAATGTTCGCCTCAGCAACTCCAGGTGTGACCAAAACAGACTGCAGCAAAGTACAATTTTTGAGGAAAAAATCACCAAACCCAGAAATCCGAAGATTACAAATCATCGTTTTTTTGGAAAAAACGGTAAAAACCAAATACCAGAGAGCCCTCTCGAATGACGGAAACCCTGACTAGGGTATACAAGAGAAAAACCCTTAATTTTTGAGGAGAAAATTATAAACCCTACCATGATTTTTTTAGGCAAAAAATTAGAAAACCATATAGAATTTTTAAGGAGAAAAATATTAAAATATTAAAACCCATCAGAACATCGATTAGGCATGCAGACCCAATTGCACAAATCCCAATGCACAGATTTCAAGACCCCTGAGAATTCTGACGACCACCCATAAATCTTCTCGAAAATCCCAGAAAGAATCCGGAAACATAAAATTTTTTGGCTTGAAACTGAGGATGAAAACCCTTGCCGAAATTCTTAGAAACCCTAGGCGAACCGAGATACGGCCAAAAAAACATTCTGCAGCCTCAAAACTGGTGCAGACTATAGGATTCGTTGGAGATCACCAAAGATTTTAATGGCAACCAAAACAAACAACAACCCATGGAGGAAAGCGACCACGGGTTTCAAACGAATGAAACTTCTATCCAAAACTCCGACCAAACCATCGATGTTAAGCCTGCAAACAAAGAATCCGCGGATGGAGGATTTTAAACCTCCTGACAACACAGTGATCATTGGAAACAACCCGCGATGGGAGAAAATCAGCGTTACCCCAAAAGGTCAATTGCACCTAGCCGACGGTTGTAGACAATACTACGACCAACAAAATAAATCGCCGAAAAAACACCAAACGTCCACCGATCGAAGCCAAAAAACCGACGATCAGAAGCCTCTTGCAAAAACCCACGACCAAGAAGTGCAAAAAACTAGCGTCCACAGAAACCACGATTGAAGGGGATTAAACCGTCGAAAAAAGGAAAACGCGACCAGAAACCTCCGCCCAGAAGAAAAACGACGAAGGAAAAACACAAGCACTAAGGGTTTTTGCAAAACGCAAACGAATTAGAGGAAAAATCACGATTGGGGAGGAAAAACGCAATCCCCAGGAAACAAACCACGACCTCCAAGCAAACAAAACACGATTTCAGACTGGAAAACAGCGATTAGAATCTCCAGAAACCCTAAAGAAGGCCACTGAGGAAAACATGATCAGAAAACAAAGAGCTAGGTAGCCGTACAAGCGTCTGTACGACGTACGGATGTTACAGAGAGCGCCAAAAATTAAAAATTTCGAAAAAAAAAAAAATCCCGCTCGAACTGGGACCTCCGATACCATGTTACAAAAGAATCGATGTTGTTCATTATATAGAGGAGACGAAGGCTCCTTAAATAGAATTTACAAAGATAGATGTTTCTAAAAGAAACAATCGTTAACAAGAGACGAAGTTAGAAACTACTGGATGACCATTAATAACATAAATAGAAAGATATTATTCTAATAGATATAAGTCTGATATCATACAGTCATATCTAATTGTCTGAGATAGACAGTGAACATTTGTAATTATCATCTTTGAAGACAACAATAAGACCTAGGAGTTTTGATATTCATTTGTTATGTTTCATTGACATTGTTATGCATTTAGAATTGTTATGTTTTGAAAGGAAAATTAAAACAAAATTTTCAGTCAAATCTAGTGGGGTACTTTACACTCAATCACATCACAGGGCAAGCTGAGGCCTGAAGCTTTAGGACATGGATGTTCTACATTATCAGCAATGTGGTCAATCGCAGCGAGACTTGTGATTGGGCTTCCCTCATAAGCAATTACATTCACAGGAAGATCATAGAGTTCCCTCGAAGTCGTGAGTTCAAGATGATATCATTCTTGGTATACATGGTGGCGAAGCAGCGCAACTTTGACGGGATGAACTTCATAGGTTCCTCACAGAATTCCAGGATATTCAGACTATATCCCCAGTTGGAGTTGTCAGACTTTCTAAGGCATTTCCGTTGGGTTAATGATGCATTTTTTATGTATACAGTACGTGACTTAGACAATCAAAGGCATGTGCACATTTCGGAGGAGACAAGGGCCGTCATCTCAGATTGGGTGGACTGGTTCATACAGTTTCCTACATTTTCATACATCCAAGTGTATGGGTTCACCTCATATTCATACATGCTCCTGAGGTACCCTTCCGACGAGGTTGTGTTCATGGAGTTCCTGCGCCAGAGTTCAGAGGTTCATACTTTTCTATGTAGTAGACATAAGCATGGAGTTGGTTTCCCTATCCAACTCAGTATTTACAAGTGTAAATTAGTTGCCGATGCTAAAATAATTGGAGAAGAGATGGCTAGATTTGGCCTCAAGACTTTTAAGGAAAGGCGCACCTATGACCCCAAGGAGGTAATGAAGTCCAGGGTTGGCGACAAGTTTGCTCATATGCCTACCATTGAGGATTATTGGGCTAATTGCGAGGATGAGTTCGAGGTTCACTGACGTAGTTACAGCAGCTTCACATTGGAGCAAATCCCAGCATTCCTAGATGAGGATGTTAGAGGCTTGACAGATGAGGAGAATAGTGTTCTTTCTCCTAAGTTCATTAAGGAGAAAATTGATCAGCAGCCTTTGCCACAGATAGACTAGTCCATTAAGGAATTAGTCTCCATCAATGATAGGACTCGTGCGGTTGTAAAGCGCAATTGGATGTTCTTGAATGCTTAGAGGGAAAAGAGAGCCAAAGTCCGCAAGGATAAAACCCCTACAGTGGAGCCGCCAGTGGACAAAACCTTTCCTTCGCCGTACCACTGCTGCAAGTTGTACCAAATAACCTTGGAGTGGGAGTTTGTCATGGTGGTCGCAGGGTTTTAGAGAGTTGAATGTCTTTCATTTCGGACGCCTTGTGTAGAGAATACATAGCAATTCATTTAGAGGGAGGTTTGGAATATTAATCTTGCATTTCCTAAGGAGTTGGGTCTTTCCAATAGCTGTCGTACAACAACAAACTAAGCCATTCTGAGCGCAGTCATGACAACAAGGAATTCATATGGTATATATCAATTTTGAATGCTTTACTTCATGCTTATTTGATTTGTACTTGCTTTATGCAGCCTTGTTATCAGTGGATAGTATATCATCTATGTGAATGGGGTTTGTGGAGCTAATCTTGTGTGTTACAACCTAATGAACTTCATTGTAATTCTCACTTTGATGCAAACTTTGTAATGGCTTCCCACTAAATAAGTGGATGTGCCTTTTCCTTTCCTTTACCTCATGGCTCAGGTTCCCGCTGAATAAGTGGATGCACCTAGTTTTTACTTTCTTGTACTCCCATTGAATAAGTGGTTGCCCACTGCATAAGTGGATGTTTACTTTCATGTTTCATTCCCTTGATTGAGTGGATGCCCATTGAATAAGTGGAAGATTGTTTCTACTGTTGGTTTTTGATTTTGAATGCTAACTCTAAAGCACTCATATGCTCTCACCTTGCCCACATTGGATCTGGGTGATCAGAAGAGTGTGGAAGATCATTGCTCATAACATTCAGTGTGTTATCTTGTGTTTTCAAAAAAAAAATTCAGGGCAGCACATTACAGACCTTGCCTCTTCCTAGGCAACGATGTCCACGCACCCAAGGCTCCTTACATAAAAAGCATAATTTCTTCTTCCTTAATTCATCCTTGAGTTCTTCTTGACTTGTTTTATGTGACAAGTTCTTTTGAGGCTGAACTTGGGGCACTTCCTTTTGAAATGTTTTCTTTTACTGCTTGGGAGGCATTGAAAATTCCATGTTCCTAGCCCTCTTAATGGCATCATGCAATGAAGGTGGATCTAAGGCTTTCACCCAACCACGAAGAGGCTTCTCTAAACCCTCAATGAAAAGATAGGTCAATCTGCCCTCTGACACATTCGGAACCAAGACTGCAAGCCTTTGAAAGTTAGATTTATAGGTATCCACTGAATCCTTTTGTTTGAGTTGAGCCAACTCTTTGAAAAACAGTTCAGGATTTGTTTTATCAAACCTGTCAATTAGCCTCTATGTAAAATTAGCGTAAGTAGTGACAAGGCTATGACCCTATGTAATCATCCCATTATACCAGTACTCATGTGCATCACCCTCCAAATGCAAAGTGGCAAACTGAATTGCCTCTCGCTCAAACATAGGGTTCAAAGTGAGATAGTTATACATCTTCTGAATCCATGCACATGTAGCGCATTTGCCCGAATTATCAAAAGGAGTGATAGTTACCTTTCCCAATTTCCTCTACAAATCATGGTTGTGACATCTTTCTGCTCTAGGCCTGTTTTGTAATGTCCCTTATAGGAACAATACTAATTTTACCCTAAATTATCAATTTCCAAGCAAACAAAGATTTAGAGTGTACCTTGACTTGATCTAATCCAATCAAATTAGATATCTTAGAGGACTCAACTGTAAGAGATTGGAGGAGTGTGACTTCAATGGGGTGTCTCTGATCCTCTACCCTAGGCCCAAGAGCGCATTTACCATCCCCCTTGGCCTCATATGGCCCATGCCATCCATATGAGGTGGTCTACCTAGTGAGGTATCTATTAACCCGTTCCCCCTCATCTTGTCATTTCCTTTCCCTTTCTCTACTATTGGTTCCTTTGAATTTGCATGTCTGTGATAGGAGAATGAGATCACAAAAGGGTGCCCTGGAAGCCATCTCTTCTAAGTCCAAGGGCAGTACCCTTTGTACCCCCTTGGCCCCTTTGGGATTATCCAATCCCCCCCTTGGGTGGCGTACCTAGAAGAGTGCCCCATCGTCGTACCCCTCTTGCCCCCACATTCCTTCTATCATAGTAACCATAACACTCATACAAAATTCCATATTAACACATTAGTTCCAAACATATATACAAAATCAGTTTACATGCACATTGAATAATTAAAACAATAATAAATAAGTCTAATTGGTATACATGTATTACTAAAACACTCCTACTAAGATTGCTGCTATTTACTAAAGTATACCCTTAACTGATCGCTGTCTTTTATGTTTGACTGCTGCAGATTGGAAGACTCAAAACTGATGTATATATTCCTTTAGTGTTGACTGCAGTTTTATATATTGTAGTATAAATTTGGATCAGATATATATATTCCCTTTTGAATATATATCTCCTTTTAAACTCAGAAAGTATGTTCTTGTATATTTCTCCTTGATATATTCCCTCCACCTCTCTCCAATCTGAATTTATATCATATATCTCTTATGAAGGGAGGCATCCCTATGAAGGGTAATGTCCCTTCATAACAATTGCTGTTCTCAATAGGCATGATCGCTGTTTTGAAGCTAATTGTTTCTAAACTAAATCATACCTTATGCCATTTGCTGCCTTATGTCATTTGCTGCCCTTGTTTCCTTTAATTAACATAAATCTTGTAGACAGCAAATTAGTTTAAGTAAATAAATGATGTAATTAGTTGTCGGTACCAACCGACGGGTCGGGTAGTTTGGGGTCGGTATCAACGGTTGGCATCACAACCAACCTTGCCCATGAGTATTTGAAGCATCAATGCATTGTAATCAGGGATGTGTGTACTTTGATGATAGTTGATGCATGGAGATATTGGAGTTATGATACATGTTGTTGTCATGAACATTGTAATGTTTTCTGTGAATCAATGAATGAATACAATGGTCCATTCCGATTAATTCTGTTCTGTTCATGTAATGCACTATACTACTACTTCATTATTTCTGTTTACTTCATATTCTGTAAAACACACCATATTGTGGTAAACATACATTGTAATGTTTTCTGTGAATCAATGAATGAATACAATGGTCCATTCCGATTAATTTTGTTCTGTTCATGTAATGCACTATACTACTACTTCATTATTTTTGTTTACTTCATATTCTGTAAAACACACCATATTGCGGTAAACATTTGGGGCTGTTGCCTGTTCGAAAACGGGTCGAGGGTGACAAGTCGATGACAAGTTGAGTCGTCGGAGACCATCGGATGACAAGTTGATGACAAGTTGAGTCGTCGGAGACCATCGGATGACAAGTTGGCTGTCAATGACAAGTTGAGTCGTTGGAAACCATCGGACAAGTGGCATCGTCAGAAATGAGCAAACCGTCGGGTGTAACCAAGGTCGAGAAAAACACGATGAAGATGGCAGCATAATGGGGCAACCGATCCACACCGATGAGGAATTACAAAATAGAAGGCAAGTAGAAGAAATAGCACAAGAAATTCTAGAAGAACGTGAGGGAAGCGACAGAGAAGAGAATGAACCAAGAAGCCGAGAAGATGATTTAACGCAGGAACTGGTAAAACTGTGGCTATTGTCAGTCGGGCAGTACGTGAGAAACGAATCCATCCGCAGGGAGGTTCCAGAGGAGGTTATTGGAGAAAACTTGCGTGTCAATAGTGAAGTGGACAACCTTTTGAACCACATTCCTCGACTCCTGGCAAGGAATCTGATAACCTTCCAAGACCTTCGAGAAGAAAGAGAGGGAATTGCGACGACAAGTACTTAGGAGGTATGAGGAGCGTATGAAACAAGAGGAGGAAGAATGTGACGCCAATCACCGTCGCACGCCGTACAACTGACAGGGGTAAGCATAATTAATGCCCATACAGCTTAATGAGGACAAAAATAAAATACCAGTTGGGCAAGAAACACTGGAAGAAATATTGAGAAGATCACTAAGACTAAGGGAACAAGAAGAACGCAGAAAAAGATTAAAACAAATTATTGAAAAAGAAAATGAACGACATGAAATAAATCTTGGCAAGATCTACAATGAAGGGGTTGATGAACAGAACTTTAGAACACCAATAACAAATAGAGAAAAAGAAAATGGGAAGAAACTGACAGAAGAACTAGAGGATAGCATACGTCGTATTGTGGCATTGTCCATTTCAGACGAAAGGCCGAGGATCAGAGGACTTGAGCCCAAGACCTCTGTGCAGAGGGAGAACCAGAGAGAACCAGAGGTGACTTGAAGTGTAGAGGACGCTGAGAATAGACGTGGGAAGGAAACGTACGTGGCCGATAGTGTCAGGAGGACACCGGAATGACACGGGAGAACCAGTCCAATCGGGTCAAAGACACAGAGAGGGTACCCCGGGAAAAAGATGGTGACTCCACCGGCAAGTGAAAGGCAGAAGTTGCCAAAGTTCATGGGGAACTGGTCAGAGGATCCTGTCCGGCACTGTAAAACTTGTGAAACCATATGGGTGGCAAATGGACAAGAAGATGAAGACTACTGGGTAAAAGCGTTCCCAGCAACGCTAAGAGGTATAGCTATTGACTGGTATACAAATCTAGAGGCAACACAGAAGACCTCATGGGATGGATTGAGGAAAGCCTTTGAGAATGAGTTTAAGCTTCTAAGAGATGACAATGAGATTGTAGTGGAAATCTACAACACCAGACAAAGGAAAAATGAAAATGTAAGAGTGTAAGATACCCAACTAGTTCTACTAAAATTTTTCCTTTCTTAAACAATTTTATTTGCTATTAATTCATCAACTACTGCAACAATACAAAGATATACATCAGAGACAACTACTTGAATGAGAGTTGGGTACTTGTCTAGTTATTTGATTCAATCAACTTGCAATGTCTTTATTACATGGATAGTGCTTTTAGTAGCATGAAGTACAACTCATTCAAATGGAAATACAAAGGAAAGGCCTTGAAGCCTTGATGATTACAATGGCGCCTATACTTGGTCAACTCAATTGAACCCAATGATGTCAACTGAATGTCAACACCTCACAGTACAACAAGGGAGCATCACCTTGTCAGTTGAGGGAGCATCACCCCAACACTTGAAACTCGCAGGCCTCAAGATTACAAGCTCAACAGCTTTGCAGAGAGAATTTTGTCAAAATGCATAGATGCCAAATGAATGAGAGAGCTCCTCCTTTTATAGGCCTTCCAAAGGCAATGAAGGCACGTTTTTCAATGCATGAAGAGGAACCAAGGCACGTTTCCCAAGAAGCATATTCAATGGAATATTCCATCTGATAACTCATTCTGAGTTGGCAAGCTTATATAGAGACCTTGACACGGATCCCGAAGACATTCTGTCGACCAATGAGAGCTCAGGTAGTTACAACTACCTTATCTTCTGACTAGGCGCCAACTGAAGGGAGTGAAGAGCAGGATAGGCGCCTTTCCAGGCTAGGCGCTTCCTAGAGGTGGTAGAGACTTAGAAAGTGCGCCCACACTTGCAAGTGTCCTCCTTTATGATCTAGGCGCCAAAACTAGGCTATTCACACTGGGAAGTAGAATGCCTCTCCCTAAGGTGAGCTCCTTACTTGTCTGGCGTCCTTAACATGTGAAAAGATGTTCATTGAAGGTCTTCTGACAACATTTGATGTTGTTCTCTGTCTAGGCGCCCATTTGAGGTGGTTCCTGCATGGAATTGCGCCTTACTAAAGCTAGGCGCTAATTGAAGGTTGTCTAGCCTTGAAGGTACTTCTCACTCTTAGAAAGATGACTTTGTCAACCTATCAAACCACTCCTTAGGCGCTTCTTTGAGATCTCAAAGTGTGTATCAATCCAAAGCGCATTATCAGTGGTGAAATGGCGCCTAATATCCTGGGAGTGAGTCTTAACTTCATGCAAATCTTCAAGGAGTTTCCAAGTCCAAAGCAAGATCATGGGTGAATAGAACTGCGCCCTAGGAAATGACTGGATCCTAGGCGCCAATCTGGAGTTACAGTGGACTTGACATGTGCCTCAACTAGTTTAGGCGCCCATTTGAAGTGATAAAGACCTAGAAGAGCGCCCTCACTCCTTCAACACATCTCTAATCTTAACTGACAATCTCAACTGCAAGGATGATCTCCTAATCCAACCAAGGCGCATTTTGAAGGTGGGATAAGCAAGTGAGGCGCCAAACTAGTCAAAGCTTCCAATTTCAGGCGCCAGAGCCAAAGAGTTTTACACAACACAAGCGCCTGGGCTAGGAATTCACTTTTAAGAGACAACACTTAGCTTTAAAACTTTCCATCTGCTTCTATCTGGGCTAGGCGCTCCATGGAGGATCCTGGAAACCATGCATTGGCGCCTTCTGGTTCTAGGCGCCCATTCTTGGTAGTTTGATTCACAATTGGCGCCTTGTATGCTTTGGATATCCTGTCAACAATCTCCACTTGCTAGGCGCATATTTGATGATGTATTCTATCCTTAGGCGCATTCCTTAAGTTGATCAATCACAGTCTAACCAAGAGCCCTGACCACTTGGAGTGATTGGAAACTATCTTCCCACTTAGGCGCACTAGATCAAGCGCCTCACAAAGATCTCTTGCAAAATACTTAGTGCCTAAGGTGTATAGACCTTCTTCACCATCCAATTCATCTAGAAAACTTCATTTCTTATCAAGGCGCCCTGTTGGAAGAGCTTCCTAACATGCTACTTGATCCTAGGCGCCACTTGAAGTTGGAGGAAAGAGAAAGCCTTTGATGATGATGTGATTGTCATATTGCACTTCCAAACCCTGATAGCAAACCTTAAGTCCTTAGGCGCTCATCTAGGAAGTCTGATGTGAAATTGGCGCCCAGACTTCAAGAGTCAACTTCCTATTAAATTGGCTTCCAGACTTAGCCAAATTTCAAGTTTCTGACTTTGTTCCTGCAAAACAATAAAACGGAGTTAGTCAAAAACCAATTCATTCCCTTATCACTCTGAATTAGCCTCCGGGAATGAGCAATAGGCTAATCCCTTCTTCACTTGATGATCAAGCCGGAAACGGGGACATGACAAAGAGCATATAATAGGAGGCTCAAAGAACTGCTCGGAAAACTGGAAACCCAGCCAGTCGATGGACTAAAAAAGAGATGGTTCATCGAAGGGTTACTTCCGTCATTAAGGAAAAAGATGAAAGTCCTACCACCATCATCGTACGCTGAAGCGTACAATCGGGCGATGGATATAGAAAGCGAGAACAAAACATCTTCCCAGAGTAAGAGGAGGACCGAAGACGATGAAAGTACGGGTGATGACAGCAGTGAGGGCGAGTCAAAAACCATCCAAGCACTGAGGAGAGATATGATTCGTATGATGAAAGAACTGAAGGTTGATAAAGAAACAACTAAAGAAGGCCGAGAATTATGGTGCACTGATTGCAACGGGGAAGGTCACGTAAAAGCAAATTGTCCAAATGTGATATCTGCCAGGTAATGGGACATTTAATCAAGGAATGCCCATTTAATCTAAAAGCAAGAAGTACTCAGGTGCTTTTTACACAAGGAGAATCGTCAACTCCGCTGACGACACCCCTGAAACCTTAGAATAGTCCGAATGCATCCCCCGGAGGTTACCGGAATAACAGGAGTAACAATAATAGCCCCAGAAACAGATTGCAGTATGACAACAAGGGGCGACCCATGATACAGTGCCGACAATGCAACGAATGGGGACACTTTGCAAGGGAATGCCCGAACAATAATCAGAACAAAATAAATGCATTATGCAAGTGGTGTGGGCCTGGGGATCATGAAGAAAAAGATTGCCCGAAGCAGAAGGGTGAACCTCATCAGTTTCAAGGAAAATGATGAAGAGATCCTTGCGGTCACTCAAGCACAATGGAAAAAAGCAACGTATCCAGATCCGAGAACCAAGAAGGAGAGACTTCGGGAGGCTAGAAAAGAAGTAGAGATGGCAATGGAAACGGAGGGGAAGAACAGAAAAATAATTACCGTACGACCAGAGTCAGACAAGCGTATTGTGAATCAGGTGTTACAAACCACTATATCGGTCAAAATAGCAGATCTTCTATAGAGCATGCCGCAACTGAGGATGGCAATCTTGAAGGCGATGGAAGGGAACCCAAACGGGCAAACAAAAGACGAAGATGTCATAGTGGAGCCACCGCTGGAAGGAGAACAAGTCATCGACCCAAGATTGTTGGTAGTTAACAATAGCAAGAATCCAACCGTCGTACACATGTCAATCGGTGGATGCTACCTGACAAACACAATAATTGATGGTGGATCAGGAGTGAATGTGTTGACAGAAGATACGTGGAAGTGCTTGGGAAAACCTACATTATGGCCACAAAATTTCCAATTACTGGGAGCAGACCAGCACGGAATTAAAGCGCTAGAGTGCTAATGGCTCAAAAAGTGAAGATTGGCACCCAACCCTTTCTGTTAAACCTTGTAGTCATAACAGCACAAAATGCGTCGTACGATGCATTACTCGGTCGAGGGTGGCTGATAGCCGCCAAGGCCAACCACAACTGGAAAAAGAACACATTGTCAATAGAGAACAAAGGTAAGAAGATTGTCATAGATCTGAGAACACAGGCTGTAAGTGAAGAATTAGCATCAGATTCCGATTCAGATGGAGGGGAGTCAGTTGGCAGAGGACCAATGGAACCTGATGAGGAAGGAGTATTAAAACTGCAAGAATGTTCTGAAGACGAAACTAATTCAATTAGTGGGCTTTTCCACTGGCAGATGGAGGACTATGAGTTCTTCAAGCCGGAATGTAACATGATCTCGATAAAGAAATCGGCGAGAACTCTCGGGTGAATGCAGACATAGAAGGTGATGGAAGAGAACAAAAAAAAAGACAAATTGGAAGGAAATGACGACCAACACATCTTCCCGACTGCCTTCGGGGAATACATAGAAGGAATAGCCGAGATAGACAGTACACCTGCTCACAATTTTGGAGCCGAGGGAAAGATCAAGTACGAGGAGCCATCCATGAAGAAGCTAAATCTGGGTGAAGACAGTAACCCTCGAGTAATATTAGTAGGGGATGATTGGAATCCCATCCTCAAAGCAGCGGCATTCAGGATCTTCATGGAGTATAAGGAGGTGTTTGCTTGGACATACAAGGACTTGAAAGGAATCCCTCCAGAACTATGTGTTCATAGGATCCCACTAATACTGGGAGCACGTCCGGTGAGAAAACGACCATACAGAATGAATAGAAATCATGCACCCAAAGTCTAGGAGGAGATAGAGAAGATGTTGGAGGCCGGAATCATATTCAAGGTAGAAACTAGCGAATGGGTCTCCCCCATCGTCATATCACTCAAGAAAGAGGGTGGGCAGATTAGAATATGTGTAGATTTCAGATGCTTGAACGCAGTTACTATCAAGGATCCATTCCCCATTCCGTTCACAAACTCAATTCTAGAAGAAGTAGCTGGTCACGAAATGTATTCGTTCATGGATGGATTCTCGGGCTATAACCAAATTAGTATTGCTGAGGATAAACTGAAGACGACATTTGTGGTCGAGGATGGTGTCTATGCATACAATCGGATGCCGTTCGGTCTCTGTAATGCACCGACAACCTTCCAAAGAATCATTTTGCATATTTTTGATAAAATGTCAGTTGGAAATTTTAAGGCATTTTTGGATGATTGGTCAATCTATAGCGATCGGCAAACACATCTGAAGGCACTTGCTGAATGTATGAAGCATTGTAGAGCCGCACGGTTGGCATTGAATCTGAAAAAGTGTCGATTCATGGTGCCACAAGGGAAGTTGTTGGGTCACATTGTATGCAAAGCAGGACTGAAAGCAGATTGAGATAAGATACGGGTGATCGTGGAGATGGAAGCCTCGAGTGACATCACAGGAATAAAATCATTCCTTGGTCACGTCGGATATTACAGATGGTTCATAAAGAATTTTGCCCAGATCTCTTGCCCACTCGACATGTTAAGGAAGGGAGTTCAATTCGTATGGTCTGATGAACACCAGAAGGCATTCGAGGAGTTAAAGACCAGATTGTTAAGTGCACCCATACTGGCATACCCGAACTGGGATAAAGAGTTCCATGTACACGTCGATGCCTCAAACTTTGCAATCGGGGCCACATTAGCATAGGTGGGACCCCATGGTCTGGACCACCCGGTGTATTTCGCCAGCAGATTACTTTCAAAGGCAGAAAGAAATTATAGCACAACCGAGAGGGAGGCTCTCGGAATGGTGTATTTAGTGCAAAAATTTCGGCACTACCTGCTGGCAACACCATTTACATTCTATGTCGACCATCAAGTACTCATGTACTTGGTGAATAAACCGATCATTCAGGGGAGAATCAATAGATGGCTACTCCTCTTGCAGGAATTTACTTTCACGATCATAGTACGACTTGGGAAGAGTCATATAATAGCAGATCAATTGTCACGGATTAGGTCGGGGGAACCAGCTGAAGGGGTGAATGAAGACTTCCCCGATGCTCATCTTTTTCAGATTGCAGCATTGCCATCATGGTACGAGAAGATTGGTGACTACTTGTCGACGTCAACATTCCCTCAGGGAATGCCTTCAAATGAGAGAAGGATTGCACTGAAAAGCAAGACATTGCAGCTCATAAATGGGTTGCTCTATAAGATAGGACCAGATCATATCTTGAGATGTGTCATGGAAGAAGAAATAAAGGGTGTACTAGAAGAAGCACATGAAGGATTGGCAGGAGGGCACATGGGTCTGGATGCCACAGCCAGAAAATTTTTTCTAGCCGGACTATGGTGGGCAACATTGTATGCAGATGCGAAAGAATGGGTATTGGAGTGCGACACATGCTAGAGAGTAGGGAAACCATTGAGGAGGGACTACATGCCCCTGTGGCCAACCCAGCCTCAAGAACTCTTCGAGAGGTGGGGACTAGATTTTGTGGGACCATTGAAGGTCAGCCAACTGCATCGGTGTCGGTACATAGTGGTAGCCACCGAGTATTTGACAAAATCGGCAGAGGCAAGAGCACTAGAGGATAACACTGCCTTAAGTACTGCAAGATTCATCTATGAACAAATAGTAACAAGGTACGGCATACCCATACAGCTGACGAGTGATCGTGGGGGACACTTCGTCAACCACGTGATCCGATTGATGACAACGGAGTTTAAGATCTTTCATACACTGTCGAGTTTGTACTACCCAAGAGCGAATGGGCAAGCAGAATCAACAAATAAAGTGTTAATTTTGGTGATCCACAAGTCTTGTGGGATAGAAGGGGCAGATTGGGAAAAAAGACTACCAGCCGTACAATGGGCTTATCGAACGACGTACAAGGTAACCACGGGACACACACCATTCCAACTCATGTATGGCCAAGAAGCAGTGGTACTAGCAGAATACCTAGTCCCAAGCCTAAGGATAGCAGTAGAAAACAGACTGGGGGGCACAAAGAGCCTGCAAGAACGACTACTCCAGTTGAACAAACTTGATGAAAAACGGATCATGGCTCAGTGGTCCACAGAAGTGATGCAGAAGAGGAGGAAATTCTGGCATGACAAACACATCGAGCAAATGAACTTCCGACTGGGACAGTTGGTCCTGAAGTATAACGGTCGTAACGAGATCAAACTTAGTAAGTTCAAGGTTCGTTGGTTGGGACCGTTCAGGGTACGGAAAATATTGGACAATGGGGCTATAAGACTTGATAACCTTGACGGAACCCCAATCAATGACACAGTGAACGAGTCAAAGTTGAAGAAATATAAGTAGAAAAGGGAAGAGGCAGTAGAAATCAACATGTTGGGATACGCAGTGATGGAAGACACAACAAAGGGGACTGATGGAATATGCTTCCCGAGTGCACCATTTGAACCTGTAATCGGGTTCTTTGGACTGAGAACAATGCAAACTGGCATTCGAGAAGGAATGGTTGATAGCGACATCATTGAAAATGGCGATGACACCCAAAATGAGGAAGAACAGGCGTGGACCCGGTGGATAACAGAATGCAACAAGGTAAGAGATAAATTTGAATTTTTATTGCCAAGAGAAATAAAAACCCCCGTGAGAAGGTATATAGCGGAGAGTATGTTCATAATTGAAAGGTCACCCTATGATGATGAGATTCTGCAACTAAGAATGAAGAACCAGGGAACCCCACCTATCCTAATTCCAAGAAGTCAAAATTGGAAAGCAAAGTTTAGGACCAAGAGTATGAAGATGAACAGTGACGGAAGAACATTCTAGTGGGCCTAGGAACCGATGGGGTGGAACCTGAGGATGATGCAAGATGAAAATACAATAGTTGATCGGATATGGGAGCTTGAAGAAGTTGATCAATGCTGCTCCAATGATTGCCTCCGACAGAAAGGGTATATACAATGTATATTTCGCCACATGACTGAAATTGAGGTCGTGGAAGACAAAGAGACTGAGGCAATCGGGACAACGCAGCAGCGTGAAGGTAAGGAAAAATCAGATTAGGCCCAAAAAAAAAAAGAAACAGGCCGTATGACGTACGGCCCCACATCGCCCTCTTGCCATATAAAACCAAAACAAAACAAAAAGCAAACCGGCCATTCATTTTTTCGCTCCTGCTCTACTCACTCGAAAAGAAAAAACGTCATTTTGCTGGCATAAGAAAGGCCGTACATCGGCCGTACAAGGAAGCCGTACACGGGAGTTTAGGGATTGCATAAGGCCGTCAAGGAGGTTGCCATACACTACTGTTGCTGTGAAGAGTGTCGAGTGAGGTGAAAAAATCGACAAGGGAAAGAAGATTGCATCCTACAGGCCAAAGATTGCATCGGAGGAGAAGAAAAAACCAAGTGCTGATACGGGAATGAAGGCCATCACTTGGGAAAGCCTGGCGGGAAATGAGTGCAAGCAATGGTGGAAAAATGCACCTGAAAACAATGTGCTGAAGATGGCATTAAAACACGCCCAGGTCGACAAAGCAATACTGATGCCTTATTTCAATGCCAGGGAGTTCGAGCCGTACTTGAAGGCCATGTGGACAACTTTTGCCAGCACTCCAACAGGGCCATTGTTGAGTATCGGGGCCATACAGTCACAGTATCATTTTGGCCACAAGATTTCGCCAGTGATGGGAGTTCCAGCCATTGGCACTGTTGTGATGTAATCACACATCGCCCCATTACAAATGGGGACCCCCTCTTTTTTTTGCTTTCTCACTTCGTTTTGCTTTAGGTTTAGTTTTCCTCTGAGCTTTTATGATTTTGATAGTGTTGTGTATGCAAGTCTCAATAGTTTCTTGCCAAGAGGTCTATATGCCTTCATCCTGATGCATGTCACTGAGACCCTGAAAATGACTAAGTCTGATATCCTGAAAATCCTGAAAAAATGACTAAGTCTGAAATCTGGTGGATCCTCAAAAATCTAGAATCTGCATGCTAAATTCTATGGATCCAGGACCTATCTCAAACATCCTGGAAGTAATATCTGACTTAAACATATTTTCAATATACTTCCATTCAGGAAATCCAAAATTTGACTAAGCCAAGAAATCCAAGGGAACTGTCCAAACCCGCCCAGACTGGGCGGCCTCACAAGGTCCTCTTGGACAGTGTCTTCACCATCAAAAGAGCTTGTCCAGACAACACCTTCAAACCCGCCAAGGGAAAGTTGGGATGTTTTCACGAGTTTTTGCTGATTGAAGGAAGTTAGGGAGTGATGATGGAGTCTAAAACTAAGATTTTGATGAAACTTCCATGCCTCACCTCCAAACCCGCCTAGACTGGGCGGCCTTGGCATGAGGTCATGGACTCAGCCTCCTACACATGCATTTGTCCAAATAGAACCATCAAATCCGCCCAAGAAGGAAAGTGGTCAAGTTTTCAAGGTTTTCTTGCACAAGACACTAGGATATGATGAAATTCCAATGGAAGTTTGCAAGTTAGATAGAATCAATTGCATTTCAAAGGAGAATCCATGCATCACCTCTCAACCCGCCCTACCTGGGCGGCCTCATGAGGGAATGATGGACTCTGTCTCCTCCCACATGAAACTCTCCACACAACACTCTCAAAACCGCCCATGGTGAAGAATGACATAAGTTGCAAGTTTGTTTGATGGATGATCAAGATCACACTCAGGAGATGAGATAATTAAGGTCATTCTAAGAGGAAGGAAGTTTGAAAGTCACTAAGTCATGGAGGTGGAAGAGGAGTGTCAAGGTTAAGGTAAAGATGTGTGCACATAGTAAAATCCTTACCACCTATCCAAACCTGCCCTTCCTAGGCGGTTTTCATCATGATGAGTGGATAACGTCATCACTTAGTATCCATGATGCATCATTTGAGTCTTAAGGGTGTTGGAGAGAAGGTCTTCATGAGGAGATGAATGAGCTAAGTGAAGCAATCCATACACACTCTCAAGACTATCTTGTTAAGAAACTCACTTTCATTCACCTCTTTCACATCATGCACTCCATACAACATCTTCAAGGCTGCTTAGCTTAGGCAGACTCCACCATGACATAAGGATAAGTCCATCAAACATTTCAGATCTGCCTTCTAACCTCGCCTAAGAATGTATAGAAATGAAACCTTACAAGGAGATAAGAACAAGGAGAAATCATGAGGAGGAAACAAGCATCAAATGAAGGTTAGAAGTGAAGAATCCAAGCCTACCCTTGAAACCCGCCCTTCCTAGGCGGCTTTAGGACCTTTACTTGGACAGAGTCATCTCCTTCACATGAAATACTCTGCCTAGACCCTTGAAATCTGCCCATCCTCTCATGGCTTTCCATTGCATTCAAAGAGGTTAAGTTATCAATCAAACAAGTGTAAAAGGTTTTAGACTATCAAAACTAAGCAAAAATCACTAAGTCATGAAAAATCCAAGCCTACCCTTGAAACCCGCCCTTCCTAGGTGGCTTTAGACCCTTCACATGGACAATGTCACCTTCCACATGAAATCCTCCACACATACCCTCTAAACCCGCTCATGTTGGGCGCTCATCACATGAAGGCATGGAGAACATTTAAAAACTTCAGTTTTCCTCTTGCTAGGCCGACCTGCCTTATAGAGGGGTGAAGTTTGATATTTAAGAAGGTTCAAATCTGCATTTTAAATCAAATACAAATCCAAATTTGCTTCTGATTTACAACAGAGCAGCACAGAGCAGCAAGGAGCAGCAGCTTGTCAAGGAGATAAGTCAAAAATTCAAGTTTCTTCAAAAGGTCAAGTCTTCTAAAAATCTGATTTTATTCCTAAAATCTGATTTTTCTAAGGTATGTTGTTTTGAAATTAATTGTTTTAATCCCACATATATAAGGTGGATGTAATTTGTTGTTGAAAATCCTTTATGTTGAGTCTTAATTTGATGTGTTTCTTCTTGTAGGTGATGAAGGATCCAAGGAGGTGAATGGCGAAAGCTCATACATGAGAAGTTTTGAAGGTGGAGGAACGTTGCTCAAACTTGTCATCATCACCACATGGAGGAGAGCTCCTGCATCAAGTTCATTTTACTTTGAAGACTTCGTAGAAATAACGCCATGCGAAAGGGAGCTAGTCTAAGATGATCAAAGTTACAAGTGTAGTTCATCATCAAGAGCATCATTCGTTCGAGGCGAGGATCAGTGGAAGGTTGTCACTTCACCACGCATACCTTGAAGGAGGTCATCATCCAGAAGCTCACATATCATGTGCCAAACAAGAAGAACTCTCATCAGGCACTAGTCTACTCCATGAGTCCATGCAACTGTCCAGAGGCATGATCCTGCACAGGCACAACATCACCAGATGAGAGATGAGCATGATCATCAAAGTGATCCATGAGTTACATCAAGACAACCAGAAGAAAATATTCTAAGTAAAGTGAACATGAAGTGAATCACGCTAGTTCATTCAAAGATGCTGAGGTGGTGCGTACACATCATCAAGCCAATAGCATTTTGCCATGTAAGAGGGTCCACTATAAGATGCTCCAGAGATGCTTATCACGTTGGGAAACGTGCCTTCATTGCCTCTTTCATGTTCTAAAAATAGTAAATTTTGTAACAAACTGCGTGGTTGTCTCGATCTCGGCCGTTGATTGTCAAATCAATCCTAGCCCTTCATGTAATTTCTGGAGTCTATAAAAGGCTCATTCTTCTCATTTGTAAGATATAGAGAGGAGATTAGGAGTAGAGTTGCTATAGGAGAGTAGAATAGCAAGTAGAGTAGAGGGGGAACTCTTCAAAGTCATGAAGAGAGACATGAGATTGTTGTAATGACATACTTCAAAGTAATACAAGCTCATTGTTGTTGTTTGGCATGGTGATTTTGTGGCTTTGAAATGTTAGCATGGTTTCAAGTTCTTGAATATGATGAAGATGTGGTTCCAAGTAGTGTAGATAATAAAGTAGATAGAGGTTATTGATGTAATGGATATATGCAATGATGTTTGATAAATTCCCGTTGGTTCATACTTTTGATGGTTTGTCGCTGGCAAGTCATCGTGTAAAGTTAGCCTGAACCACATCTTGCAAATAGTTCGATTGTTGATGCTCCTTTGAGTTGCGCCAGCTGTGGGTACTTTGGAGTGTGTCAACGATATGAAAATCCTTGGTTTATCCCTTGGAGATTGCACCTATTTCATGTAGTTGTTGTTCGTCATGGCGAAGTGAAATTTGGTTTTCTAAGGGAATTTGTCTATCATAGCATCGTTCATCATGTCATTGTCTTTAGATTAGCCTTCTTAACCCTTGCCTTTTGCCTTTTCTTTTCGTAGTTGATTAGAAGAAGTTCCATTTCATAAGGAAAGAGTACATATTTGAATGAAGTAAGGAGCATATTCAGCATAAGTCCCTTTGTGATTACCAGCAAATCACATCACACCACCGAGGCTATCCGTTGCAAATTACATACAAGGAACCTTGGAGCGTTCTTGTTTGATCACATAGTTTAGCATTCGAGACGCTTTGTTCAAGAGAGGATAGAGCACTTGGTGTTTTATTCTAATGTTGTTGTTGTCAAGAAAACATCATCAACGGGGACGAGCGTGGTGAAACTGGGCCGAATGACACAGTAGCACAAAGAGACCCTAATCCAGAGGGTATGTTGAAGTGACCTCACAGACAAAGAAAAAGATACTATCTAGAATTCAGGTAATTGGGGTTTGAAGAAAAATTTATTAGGAAATGAAGAATGGAAATGTATCATGGATGTAATGAAATGCAGACTGACGGGTTCCAGTAGGGCATCGGACATCGCCCTGTGGATGGTCGACTATATGATTGGACTGAGTATTGGCAAGGTTTACAATTGGGCGAGGTATTTGACGGAGAGGATCAAGGAATTTTTATCTCAGCGGCACAAGGTACTTTACATGACACAGCACGCCATTGCCCTCTTTCTCGATGCTGTCCATACCCAGGTTCCAGTTGACAAATGGGGAGGGCTGCAACCCATATCACAAATAGATCCGAGGTGGCCTACAACCTTCTACTGGAAAGGCCTCGATACAATTCACGGGGAAGAGCCATCACGACGGCCAAAGAGGAAAAGGAAGCAAAGGGAAACATCCACGGAAAGTGAAGAGGAGGAAGAAGAAGAAGAAGAAGAGGAAGAGGAAGAGGAAGAAGAGGAAGACAGGGGGCAATCACCAATAGTAGAAAGTGATTCATCCATAGATGAAATACCTGCACAAAGAATGACATGGAGTGTGGTGAGGGAGGCCACCACGAAGGATGCTGAGGAGAGGGAAACTATAGCAGCAGCAAAAGTGGGACAGCCCATGGAGATAGAGAAAACAACAACAAAAGGGGGGCAGCCTAAAGGAGTTTTGGTACTCCCAAAACTCAAATCAGCATCATTCACACTACCGGCATCCTCACATAGTACGGAGGCACAGGGCATAGCCACACTTCCAGTTAGGATAAGATTGCCAGCAAGAGCCACACCATCACCAGCTACACCATTGGTGACAACTAGCACAGTTAGCCCGACCTCGCCAATGGAGTCCTCCACAATAAGGGGGCTCGTCACATCTCAGGTAGAGCTACCATTAGCATCAGCAGGAGGTCCCCAAGACAAAATAGATAGTTGGTTAAGTAACATTGGCCTAACAGTAGACATGCCTAAAGTATCCTTGCTGAGTCCACTACACATGGTGACAAAAGGTCAGGAGGAGGGGAACACACCAAGAGGGACAGAGAGTGTAGAGCAGCTTAGTGTTACTGGCCAGATCACTCAGCAGAACATTTTACCACAGCCAGTACCGGCTACACAGGAGGTAGGGGGACCTTCATAGGGGTCTCCCATGGATATCATGAGTTCCCCAGTGACCACTCCAGTGGCCACTCCACCAGAGGAGGGATTTCCAGAGGGGTTGACCCTCACGCTTTCCAGACCCGACCCCTCAGACCCAATAGGTACCATTCAAAGGTACATGGAGGACTTAGAGAACGTGGCAATTTACATGGGGGAGATAGCTGAGATCTCCAAACAGTGGCCTAAGAGGCAAGGAGAATCAGGAAATTTGTACAACTGGGCTGTGAGGAGTTTGCTCGGCATTTCACAGCGAGAGGATGGCCAGAGGTGGACACTAGAGATATGCATGACCGATGGAGAGGGTCACGGCCAGTGGTAGGGGGAAGAGATGCAAAGGTCATAGAGTCCCTGTTTACCATAGAGAAGGCATATAGAAAAGTATTCTATGAGATGAAGAAAAAGGATGTGATGTTGGAGAAAAAGGAGGAGAGTGAGGCAGCCCTATAGACGAAGAAGAAAGAATTGGCTAAGCATATTCAAAGATCTCACAAACAGTTAGCACAGTAGACAAAAGCCATTGAAGCAGAGAAGGCCAGAGCATCGGGCTTAGAGGCCAAGTTGATAGAGATGGAGGCAAAGGAGGCAGAAGTGGTGAAGGCCAAAGCACAAGTAATGGAAGCAAGTCATATGGTGAAGGTAGCAAGAGAGTGGGAGCTAGTGGCCCAACACCAGCTGCGACAAAGGACCGAGGAAGCAAGGAAGCTGCAAGCACAATAGCGATCAGCCACCCCAACCTCATCAGTACACCCAGGGACGTCTTCCCAACCTCTCCACTCTCAGTAGGATGTTTGTGAGTTTTGTCATAATTTTGTCATTTTCATATGAATGTCGCCTGGAAGACGACCAATTTTGAGGGGGGGATAGATGTAGACAGCAAGTTAGTTTAAGTAAATAAATGATGTAATTAGTTGTCGGTACCAACCAACGGGTCAGGTAGTTTGGAGTTGGTATCAATGGTTGGCATCACAACCAACCTTGGCCATGAGTATTTAAAGCGTCAATACATTGTAATCAGGGATGTGTGTACTTTGATGATAGTTGATGCATGGAGATATTGGAGTTATGATACATGTTGCTGTCATGAACATTGTAATGTTTTCTGTGAATCAATGAATGAATACAATGGTCCATTCCGATTAATTCTATTTTGTTCATGTAATGCACTATACTACTACTTCATTATTTCTGTTTACTTCATATTTTGTAAAACACACCATATTGCAGTAAACAAATCTTACCTTGTAATATGATAATTGATCGTTGCCTGTTTACTAATCTGATATTATCTAATATGGATCGCTTCCTTAAATAATATTTGTTTCATACTCCAAATCGCATGCTTAGTATGAATTGCTTATTACATTGTATATTTGCTGCTTTAACTATTACCTTATTCCTTGCTCAACGTAGATTTTGTCTTACATAAGTTTGTCTAATAATGAAACTTGATCGCTGCCACATAATACAATGATGGCTGTCTTTATTTAATATAATCAGCATTAACATGCCTTTACAACCGTAACTTTTCATAGATCATCGGCTACTTATTTATTTTGACTGCCTTATATTATTATATAATAATAATAACATTTAATTTAATATTTATATTTATATATTATTAATATTTATATTAATACTTATATTTATGTTATTTATAAATATAATAATATATCCTTGTTAATAAATATATTAAATATTTATTTATTAATAATACATGTTTATTTAAATATTATGACTAAACACCACATTTTACGAAAGCAATTTCACCGACTTTTATCATGATATTTAAATCTTTAATTTAAACAATGCCTTAATATTGGGACATCACATGTTTCTATATTTCAACTGGCAAAAATCCTGTAGAGACATTGCAGCTTGAAACTCATCACCTAGTGATTGCCACTCCTGCATGTAGTCATTAAAGCTCTCTGCTGCAACCTGCTATCCATCACCTTGTGCTACTTGTTGAACCAAGAAAGTAGGCATAAGATGCCTAATTATGGAAGCTTGAGTGGTTCTAGTGTGAGTATTAGGAGTGTTGGTATTATTTTTAGAGTTGCTAGTCTCACCATTGTTTCCATCTGTATGCTGATTGTCCCTATTATTATTCTGATTTCCATTGTTGTTTGCAATGCTATGCTGCACAAATTGGGTCAAAAGTTGCATTAAATCACATTGTCCTCTAGCAATGTCAATGAGAATGTCTCTAGTGTTGGGATCCTCATGATTCCTATCACCCATGATGTTCTCTTCTTCAGAATCTGAACCAATAAATTGCTGCCTTCTCCTGTAGGTAATGTACTCTCTATCTTCCGGATTCATAACATCGAAATGCAACCAATAAATCAGACATGCAAACCCTTTAGGCTGGCAAGATCACTTGCTCTGATACTACTGTAAGATCTCTAACCAAATCTGCCCTGAATTTTCTGATTTCTAATGGTTTGACTGTAATGTCCCCTTCTCAAGCCTAGTCAGTTGTGGGCCCGATAGCCTATTTCCTGGAGTCCCGATAGGCTGTGGTATGGTAAGGGGTTCCTCTTTGTGAAGATCTTTGGTTCAATTGTTCTTGATGGTTACTGATGTTGGATTTGAGCTCGGTGATGTTTTAGGATGACAATGCTAATTTCGGAAGTTTGTTGAGCTTCCCGGATAGCTCTCCAAACTTCTTGGAGGAGCCGTCTATTTTTAAAATGTCACCCGGAAGGCGTCGTTATTCATCCCAAACCGTATGGAGTATGTTGGTACAGTTTATTTGACAGTTTGGGATTTTCCATAAAAGCAAGTATTTTAATGAGCTAACAGTTAATTATTTTGCACTTAGCCTTATAAAGTTGGAAATAATTATTAAGTGCATTGGTATTATAGCTCATTGGAATAGGGAAAAGTCACTCTTTCTAATAGGCACATAAAAGTGAGAGATAATGTGGTGAAAAGGTAAAATATTGACGTTTGAGTGGAAAAGTCTATTTTTCTAATTAATAATTCATTTATGTGCAAACTCCAAAAAGTGCCTATATAAGGGAGTTGAGAGCTCATTTTGTTTTTTATGCTTGATGATATATTGTTATGCTGCAAGAATGAACCTGTGAGATCTTCTTCCCTTCTCGAGAACGAAAACTCTCTTGAAGAAGTTCAGTTTCAGTGGTGAGATATCCACCCTAGCTGAAGAAGGTGACTTCATTTCAGGAGTTGCACTGAGATATCATAAAGTTTGACATTTTCTAATAGATTTTGGATTGATAGTGTGTTTGTTTGGTTGTGTGGTGTTGTCACTTGGATTTGCACCCTGTGTTGAAGCGCCTATACTGCAACAATCTAGTGAAACATTGGAGTGATTTCCAGGTGTGAGACACTGCGAAGGAAATCAAACCTCCAAAGAAGGCTAGTTCCTTTTTTGAATATGAGATTCAGAGTGTGCTAAGACTAAACCTAATCTAATCACTGTTGTGTAAAGGGGAAGAAGGAGAAACTAAAAATTAAAGGTGATTCACTAGGTTTGAATATTGAACACCCACAAAGCTAAAATGCACAGAATAATGGAATATGATTGATAGATTCACACAAATCATACAGATCCTAACAGAGGTATGTCATGTCCCCATTTTCGGAGTGATCACCAAACAGAGGATGGAGTTAGCTTATTTTTTATTCCCGTAGGTTAACTCGACAAAACAAGGGAATATTCTAACAGAACTAAGGATTGGAAAAGATAACTTGTTGAAAGGCTTGGAAAATAGAAAGTTGTTCTAAAGAGCTCAGTCAATATTTGACATGATGGATGTAATGTGCCGTACCTATTGGTTCTTTTTAATATCTTAACAGTGTTATTTTATTATTTTTATGTGTTCTTTCAGCCTAGACGGAAGATGCAGAAGGGGTTTCAGTTTTCTTGTGATGTGTTTGCCAGAATTAATGCATTATAGAGCATATTTTGAAAACTCAAAAAAAGTACAATAGATATGAATAAAATAACAAAGACCCAGATCATAGAATCACCAAATACGAATTACTATCACATACCCATTTCAAGAAATGCAAGTTCATACATGTGTTGTAGCTGAACCAACGAACTGGGTAATGTAGAACTCCTCCAAATCACTCCAAATAATAGTGTACAATAAAAATATATATCAGCTGATATGAACCCTAGACGCCAAGTTTGAAGAAGAAAGAAGTCACAAAAAGCATGAAATGGCTGGTTCAAGATGACCCACGTCCTCCTTGGAATGTATGGCCTGGCTGGTAAGGAATAATAGTAGATTTAAATGCTAAAAACCCTCCATAAACTCTCCTTTCTGAACTAAATGTTGTTGCAACTAAATGACGATCAGATTTGAGAGACAAACAATGAAAACTCCCTAAATCCGCTCCCACATGGTACGGCCAAGCTGAGAATGGTACGGCCAGCAAGGTGAGGGAAATACAATCTTTTCGGCACCACAAACTCCTCAAATCAGTCACTAATAAATGGTCCTCAGCTGTTCACAATAAATCTGCAAATGATGTATCAATAAAATCCTCAAACCCTCAACAATACAAACTCCATTGAAGCTACATTGCAAACACTGGATGTATTTGCCAATCTAGCACCTTTGGACGGTATTTCACACCTATAGAATGCTGTTACTAATGAAAGTTTTCGTATCCAAAAGCCACCTGGGTACAAATCTCTTCAAACCCTCTCAAAACCCTAGCAGAGCCAAAGCAAGCAATTTCATAATATCAAGCATAACAAATGAAGTCCTTTTTCCCTCTTTTATTCTCCAAGAAGGGCGTTGCTTTTTGAGAGGGAACATTATATTTTAAAAAACACTTTATTTTCCCAAGAGGTGGGCGCCCAAGTCACTTAAGTGACACTTTTGATTTCTTTCTTTATACATGTCACTTTATCAAATATTACTAAAGTCCCAATTAAATAAATTAATCAATTTTCGGACTTTAAAACGAGAGCCAAGATAATATCGAAATCCAATGTTCTATAGCTCGGCGGAAACGTCTCGACGAGACGCATCCACTCCAAGCCTGAAAATCCCAAAACAACACCATTCCCGAATTTACTAAAAATAGCAAGTATGGGCCAAGGCAAGAAAAGCCACCTCAGAAAACTGCCAACTGGATCCCACTAAACCCAAACCACATCTACACCTCTAAATAACTCATCCAAGGTCATGCTAACCATGGTTCCCTAACCAGGATAGTCAGTCTACGAGAACCCCATGATAGACTAACTCTGTCTAGAGAAAGGGGACATTACAGTCCGCCCTCCCTAAGATTGCTTGCCTCAAGCAATCTCAGATCAGGATGTGATAGAATTTGCTCGCTCTCCCAAGTAGCATCCTCAACTGGCAGGCTTTTCCATTTGACCAGATACTCTCTGATGATCCTTCTCCTCAAGGTACGTTCACTGGTATCAATAATGGCCTCGGGTACCAAGATCAACTTCCCCTCTTCATCAAGAGGAGGCAACTCTGCAGAAGGTGTCACATTGTGCCCCAACGCCTTCTTGAGGCGAGACACATGAAATGCATTATGTACCCTACTACTTGCCGGCAATTCTAACTCATAAGCCACTTCTCCAACTTTCTTGAAGATCCTGAAGGGTCCATAGTAACATGGCTTAAGCTTCTTTGCTCCACTCTTCATGAGAGTGGACTACCTGTAGGGTTGCAACATCAAATACACCATGTCACCAACCTCGAATGAGTGCTCAATTCTATGCTGATCTACATACTGCTTCTGTTGATTCTGAGCCTTCTGAATGTTTTCCTTTAAAGACCTCATAATATCTTGACTCTCCTGCAAAAGGTCTTTGGCCTTTGGTACTCTACTATCACCAAATAACAAATTCATAAAGCTCGGTGCATCGTACCCATATAGTGCCATAAACGGTGACATCTGAATGGACATGTGATAAGTGGTGTTATAACAATATTCACCCATGTGAAGCCACTTTACCCATGCCTTTTGCTGCCCTCATACATAATTTCGGAGGTATCCTTCCACCCATTTATTAACTATCTCTGTTTGGCCATCTATCTGTGGGTGGTAGCTGGTGCTAGGGGTGAGCTCTGTCCCTGTCAACCTAAAGAGCTCTTGCCAAAAATTACTTAGGAACTTGCTGTCCCTATCGCTCACAATGTTCCGCGGCAACCCATGAAGACGGAATACCTCTCTAAAGAACAATTCTGCAACCTGTGCTGCAGTGTAGGTGGTTGGAATGGCAAAGAAGTGTGCAAATTTCATCAATCTGTCCACCACCACGAAAATGCAGTCCAGGCCTTGGACCTTTGGTAAACCTATGATGAAGTCCATAGAGATACTATCCCACTTCCTCTCAGGAATGGGTAGGGGCTACAATAAACCAGCAGTAAAGGAGTGCTCCTATTTATTCTATTAACATGTCAGGCACTCCCTCACATATTTCAACACTTCAGTTTTGAGGCCCTTCTAAATGAAATGCTCTCACCTGCCTGTATGTTTTGAAGTAGCCAGGATGACCAGCCATAGGTAAATCATGGAAAGCTCTCAAAACCTTCTGCTTCATCTCTGAACCTGGCACTAGAAGAATTCTGCCCTTGTAAATGATCAAGTCATTTACCACTGAATACTTGTCATCTCTGATAGTGCCATCAATGATCCTAGAAGCCCATTTGTCTTTGGCATATTCTGCAGGTATCATCTCTCTCCAATCCTCTATAATAGCACCCACTGCACACAAATGAGGTCTCCTGGATAAGGCATCAACAACTATATTTTTCTTTCCTTTAACATAGACAATGTCAAAGTCATAGGCCTGGAGTTTGCTGACCCACTTTTGTTGCCTATCATTAAGATCCTTCTGTCCAAGGAAATGTTTCAGATTGTTATGATCATTTTTTACCACAAACTTACTCCCTACCAGGTATTGTCTGAACTTAGCCAACGCATGCATGATGGCTAACATCTCCTTGTCGTAAATGCTATAGCTCTTCTCCACACCCCTCAACTTCCTGCTCTCAAATGCAATGGGGTGTTTATCCTACATTAATACCGCACCAATGCCTTCCCCTAAGGCATCACATTGTAGCTCAAAAGGCCTGCTGAAATCTGGAATGGCTAACACAGGATAAGTACTCATCAACTCCTTAAACTTGTCAAAGCACTCTTGTGCACCACCTAACCAATTGAATGCACCCTTCCGAGTTAGATCTATAAGGGGGGCAGCTGACTGTGAAAAACCCCTCACGAAACGGCGATAATATCCACAAAGACCAAGGAATCCCTTGAGTCGAGAGAGATTCTTTGGTGGCAGCCAGTCAATGATTACTCGAATTTTTTCAAGGTCCACCTTAACACTACCAGCACTGATAATGTGACCTAAGTACAACAACTCGGTCATCCCAAACTCACACTTCGACATCTTGGCGTATAATGACTGACGCTCAAGAATGCTCAAGACAATGTCGATGTGCTTCAAATGTTCCTCCCAAGTCCTGCTGTATATCAGTACGTCATCAAAAAATATGAGAACAAATCTCCGCAACTACTCTCTGAATACCCTGTTCATACAGGACTGGAATGTGGTTGGTGCATTGGTCAAACCAAAAGGCATGACCAAAAACTCAAAATGCCCATAATGGCATCTGAATGCTGTCTTCTCAACGTCCTCCTCCTTGACCCGAATCTGATGATAGTCGGATCTCAAATCAATCTTTGAGAGGTAGCATGTTCCGTGCAACTCATCTATGAGCTTGTCGATGCGAGGAATGGGGTAATGGACTCTTGCTCAGCCTGATGTGCCCCATTTCAAGAAGCTCCTTAATAGCCTTCTCGATCTTGTCCTTATACCTCTTAGGATGCCTGTATGGGGTGGTAATAATAGGTTTAGCACCCTCCTTGAGCTCAATGACGTGCTCAATTCCCCTATCAGGGGGTCGACTTGGTGGAATATCACTAAACACTTTGGTGTGTTCAGTCAATAAAGCCTGATTCTCAGGAGGATACTCATGCTTCTGTTGATCCGTAGTTGCAAGCATCACCATCACCTCTGTTGCCCATTGTACTTGATCATGACGTATCAACCGCTCCATCCTCTTGAGTGAAACCACTCTCAATCCACCATCTGAAATTCCCCTGAGCACATGTTGTCTCCCGTTCACCTCAAACTTCATTTCCATAGTCCGCAAGTTGAGAGTGAACTCCCCAATGTCATGTAACCATCTCATGCCCAACACAATGTTCATCTCACCCATGCTAACCACATACAAATCTGACTGGCAAGTGTAATCATTCAACAAAATGGCTAGATTGGGTATTCTCCTGGTATAGGTGAGAACAAATCCATCTGCCACTCTCACCTTAAAGCCTTCGAACTCTTTTGTCTTGAGTCCTCTCTTAGCAACCAAGCCCTCATCTATGAAAGTGTGAGTAGCACTGGTGTCTAATAGAGTGATCACTTGCTGCCCACTGTCATGTCCCCATTTCCGGCCTGAACACCAAATGATGTATGGATTAGCCTATTCCTCATTCCCGGAGGCTAATTCTAAACGATAAGGGAATGAATTGGGTTTTGACTAACGCTGGGTGTTATCTTGCAGGTACAATCAAGGAGTTTTGAGTCATAATCCACTAAGTCATTGACAAGGCACTCATTTTGGCAGAACACACCCATCCTGGCGCCTAAGAGTCACTTCTGGCATTGAAGTTGAGGTTTCAGCAGAAGGCGCTCCACCTGAATGGTTCCTCCAACCAAGCGCCTAGATCAGAGATGAACATGAAGAAGATATAATGAGGTTTTCATGCTTAGGCGCAAATGTCCCTTTGACAAGTTTAGATAAGCGCTTAGCTTGGAACAAGGGTTTCAATGCTTCCAGAAGGGTGGCGCTACCACTAGAGGAGATATCAACTTCCAACACCATAATACATCTGCAAGTATCAGGGAAAATGGCTAAGTATAGCCTAGGCGCTCATTCTACATCAGACTTCCCAAAAAGTGCGCCTAGACTCTGATGCATTCCTCCTCCAGGAGAATCTAGTGAGTCTCATCTTTAGTGAAGACTTGATAGAAGGAGAGAAGTCTTAAGGGCTAGTTTGGCGCCCTTACTTGCCTATCTCACCCTCAAAATGCGCCTAGGGATCAAGGCGCCACAGCTTGAGTTTGCAAACCCTAAAATGCGCCCAACCTAGAAGGTGCTTCCAGTTGTGAGTTGTCAAAGAGATGAGATGTTGACTAAGGTAGACAAGGATAAGTTCTCACCTTAGGCACCAAAGGGTGATCAAATGTTATGAAATGAACGCCTAAACTCACCAAGGCACCAAAACAAGATTCCATGGCATAGGAAATGCGCCTCCTTGATGAAATGGACTCCAAGTCCTCCAAATGAATAGGTGCTAGAAAGAAGAAGGTATTTTTGAATCAAATGATGCTTGAGTTGAAGATTCTAGCAAGGAAAGACCTCTCCTATCTAAAGGCGCCCATCTAGAACCTTTTCTACTAGTAAGTGCACCTAGATCAAGTTATAGCGCCTAGCTCCAGAGTGAACCAGAAGGAATCTTGGGCGCCTTGAATATCCTCCACAAGCTTTGGTTTGTGCCTAGACAAGTTGGCGCCTATTCATGTTCCAACTTCCTTCTTGAAGCGCCTAAGGTTATCTTGATGCCGGGCAAGTATTTTGGTATGTTTTGAAGACTTCAAAGGACTTCATCCTGCTAGGCGCATTTCTTGGCATTCACTACCTTCCTCGTGATGGAGCATCAGATTGGCGTCTAGCATTTAAAACACTTTCTTAATGATTTTGGCGCCTAACCTCGGATGCAATCTAGAAGCATCTATAAACTCTATTTGGCGCCTACCAACAAGTGCGCCTAAGTGAAGTTGAAGACTTAGACATGATGTTAATGCTCTGTATGAGGGCACTAGATTAAAAGGAGCTTCAAAAGGTTTGATTGCAAGAGAGTGAGAGTTTGAACAGTGTAGAACATCTTCATGAAGATGCTAGGCGCAGATACCAATCAAAATGACCTCAAAGGTGCGCCTAGGATGGATGCAAGTCCCCAAGACCAGTTTAGATGCAAGGAGCTCCATCAGGGGGCAATGTTATGTTCATTTGAAGTTAAATTGCCTTCAAATTTCCTTGAAAAGATAACAAGTTAGAACCTAGGCGCAAAACCTCTGTAAATCCTTCAAATATGCGCCTACCCTGTGAGGTGATGAGTTGAACATTCCAAATCTTCAAATGTTTAAGTATGGATCAAGAGGAGTTCACTCCCTAAGACAGTATCATCCAAGGATGAGAACTTATGACTTAGGCGCACTCCCTGGTGAGATCCTCCACAGCTAGCACCCCAGTCAGAAGAACCCTTAAACTGCGCCTAAGTGTTTCAAGAAGTGGTTAAGGTTGTTACAACTACCTGAATGCCCATTGGTCAGAAGGATAGCATCTGGATCCGTGTCAAGGTCTCTGGATAAGCTTGCCAACTTAGAATGAGTCATCAGATGGAATATTCCCTTAGATATGCTTCTTGGGAAACGTGCCTTGGTTCCTCTTTGTGCATTGAAAAACGTGCCTTCATTGCCTTTGGAAGGCCTATAAAAGGAGGAGCTCTCTCATTCATTTGGCATCGAATACTTTGGCGAATTTCTCTCTACTAAGCTTGTAAGCTTGTAATCTTGAGGCCTACGAGTTTCAAGTGATGGGGTGATGCTCCCTCAACAAGCAAGGTGATGCTCCCTTGTGTAATGCGAGGTGTTGACATTCAATTAACATCATTGAGTTCAATTGAGTTGATCAAGTGAGGAAGACATTGTAAACATCAAGGCTTCAAGGCCTTTCCTTTTGTAATTCCATTGAATAAGTTGTACTACATGCTATTGAAAGCATTATCCATGTAATAAGACATTGCAAGTTGATTGAATCAAGTAACTAGACAACAACCCAACTCTCATTCAAGTAGTTGTCTTTGATGTATATCTTTGTATTGTTGAAGTAGTTGATGAATTGATAGCAAGTAAATTTATCTAAGGAAAAATTTTAGTAGAACTAGTTGGGTATCTTACACCCACCAAGTACTCCTCTCATCCTGAATGAGCCCTCTTTGTATACTAGAGAGATGTGCTATAGGTAGGGCCGTCTGCTCCTCTGTATCTGATGCCTCAGATGAACCATCTGTACCTGAGTCATTAGCTTTTGATTGCTGATCTGAATGTGGCTCTGACTCCACGGACTCATCTGCTGAAAAATACTCCAACTGTTTGGCTTTCCCTTGGGCAACACACTTGTTCTTAGGATCCCAAGGCTCTCGACAATGAAAACAGAGTTTCTTCCTCCTAAGGTCATTCAACTGATCACTATCCAACCTAGGAGAACTCTTAGGCTGTTGTCCGGATTCCTTCTGAAAGTGTTTCCTATTTTTATCTTTCTTGTGTATGAATCCTTTGGATTGAAATTTACTCCTCCATGCCGAGGACTCCATGTCACGGGCCTTCTTCATGGCCTCCTGTAGTGATGATGGATCTAGACCCTTAATCCAACCACGCAAAGGATCTGATAGCCCGTCAATGAATAGCATCATCAGTCTGCGCTCTGAGATATCAGAGACCATAACAGATAGGTCCTGAAACTCTGAGATGTAAGAATCCACTGAGCCCACTTGTCTGAGTTGAGCTAACTCCTTGAACTGCAATTCGGGATCTTTCTTATCAAACCTATCAATCAATTTGGCAGTGAAAACATACGAAGTGATCTAATCATGACCCAATGTGATCTTACCATTACTCCATTTATCAGCGCTGCCCTCTAAGTGTAAGGCTGCATAAGTTATGGCATCAGCGTCTGGCATAGGGCTGATCTGTAAATAGCTATCCAATTTCTGGACCCACACTCTGGCAGTGGTTTTACCAGAACCATCAAAATAGGGCAAAGTCATCTTACTGACTTTCTTTTGGAGAAAATCTGTTCTCCCTTCATCATACCAGTCTCTGCTAGACCTACCCTCATGATCACCCATGTTTTCTGAGATGGGTTCCTCTTCGCTGTAAAACACAACTGGTTGTTCCTCTGCGGCTATCACCTCTGTATCTGTATCAAAAGGATCTATCTGGGGAACCTATATATCAGTCTGTGATCTGTTCCATCTGAGATAATATCTGTGTACTAGGCTGCGTGTCTCATTTCATCTTCCGCATGTCTGTATCTGACCTCACAGGATGGCAGGAAGAGCTGTGCTTTGATACCACTATAATGTGCTGTACCTGTTGGTTCTTTTTAAGATCTTAATAGTGTTATTTTATTATTTTTATGTGTTCTTTCAGACTAGACAGAAGATGCAGAAGGGGTTTTAATTTTCTTGTGATGTGTTTGCCAGAATCCATGCATTATAGAGCATATTTTGATAACCCAGAAAAAGTACAATAGATATGAATAAAATAACAAAGACCCAGATCATAGAATCACCAAATACGAATTACTATCACATACCCATTTCAAGAAATGCAAGTTCATACATGTGCTATAGCTAGACCAGCGAACTGGGTAATGTGGAACTCCTCCAAATGACTCCAAATAATAGAGTGTGCAATACAAATATATATCAGCTGATATAAACCCTAGACACCAAGTTTGAAGAAGAAAGAAGTCACAAAAAGCATGAAATGGCTGGTCCAAGATGACTCACGTCCTCCCTGGAATGTACGACCTGACTGGTAAGGAATAACAACAGATTTAAATGCTAAAAACCCTCCATAAACTCTCCTTTTTGAACTGAATGTTGTTGCAACTAAATGGCGATCAGATTTGAGAGACAAACAACAATGAAAACCCCCTAAATCTGCTCCCACATGGTACGGCCAAGCTGAGAATGGTACGGCCAGCAAGGTGAGGGAAATACAATCTTTCGGCACCACAAACTCCTCAAATCAGTCACTAATAAATGGTCCTCAGCGATTCACAATAAATCTGCAAATGATGTATCAATAAAATCCTCAAACCCTCAACAATACGAACTCCATTGAAGCTCCATTGCAAACACTGGATGTATTTGCCAATCTAGAACCTTTGGACGGTATTTCACGCCTGTAGAATGCTATTACTAATGGAGGTTTTCATCTCCAAAAGCCACCTGAGTTCAAATCTCTTCAAACCCTCTCAAAACCCTAGCAGAGCCAAAGCAAGCAATTTCATAACATCAAGCATAACAAATGAAGTCCTTTTTTCCTCTTTTATTCTCCAAGATGGGCGTTGCTTTTTGAGAGGGAACATTATATTTTAAAAAACACTTTATTTTCCCAAGAGGTGGGCGCCCAAGTCACTTAAGTGACACTTCTGATTTCTTTCTTTATACATGTCACTTTATCAAATATTACTGAAGTCCCAATTAAATAAATTAATCAACATTCGGACTTTAAAACGGGAGCCAAGATAATATCGGAATCCAATGTTCTATAGCTCGCTGGAAAGGTCTCGATGAGACGCATCCCCTCCAAGTCTGAAAATCCTGAAACGACACCATTCCCGAATTTACTAAAAATAGCAAGTATGGGCCAAGGCAAGAAAAGCCACCTCAGAAAACTACCAATTGGATCCCACTGAACCCAAACCACATCTACACCTCTGAATAACTCATCCAAGGTCATGCTAACCATGGTTCCCTAACCAGGATAGTCAGTCTACGAGAACCCCATGATAGACTAACTCTGTCTAGAGAAAGAGGACATTACAATGGATGGATGTATTAATGTGATTTTTCCACATTAATTATCAAAAAGAAAAGGAATCAATTAAATAATATTAATTTTAATATTATTTAATATCAACTTCATGGTTTAGCATCTACCTTGGAGAGGTCAAATATTCAAATAATAATATTATGGGTCTTGCCTAGCTGGCGTACATCTTGGAGGTTAAAAAATAAATATAATAAGGCTCATAAGGTGGCGCTCACTTTGGATAAAGTGTTGAAACAATCAAATAAGGAGACTTGAAGGTTGGCGCCCACCTTGGATTTGAAAATATAGGTCCTTTGAGGGTAGTGCTCACATTGGAGAATAAAATCAACCGAAAAGTAAAAGAGTACATAGAAATTGGACGCCACCCTTGGAGGAATCAATTTGGAGGGAAATTGGCAAATTCAAATCTTTAATTTGAATTTGGTATAAAAGAAGGATTGGTGGCTCATTTTTGACATCACGAACCTTTTGCATACTTTGGCATTTTGCTAGCATTTTCATTCTATGGTGGAATTGGATGAAAACCCAATTTGCATCTCTAGGCGGATTCATACAGAGTTCGTAGCTAAGCTTCATTAAAGAATTTGCTTGAGTTCATAGATTGTTGAGGAATTGTTGATAGGTTGAAGACATCATTCCATACTCCCTTGAGTGCTGAATTGAAACATCTAGGGAGGCGGACTGTATTATTCATCAGCAGCGATTGCTATTTGGTTGCGTCATATCTACATTGGTTTATTTGGCCACTTCCATATCAGCGAATCCATCCTTGGGGTCAGCGAACACTTATTGAGAGGAGATTGCAGCTATTGTGGCACTGAATACCTCGCATACAGCCCTGCGGCCATCATAGGGGAATTCACCACATTCTAAGGTAGCGACCAGCACATTCCTAGATCAGCGATCTGCCCACATGCTGTGACAGCAACAGTATAGAAGACACTATCATCAGCAGCGATCAGCATCTTTGCTTCAGCAGATTTATCATTAGATCTAAGAGTGGGAATTATTTCCTTTGAATTGCATTGTCATCTCAATTGGTATGTAAACATCATCTTTTCATAACTACAGTTTGTATCAGCAGATTTGTGTAATTTGTTTGGCCGCCATAAGCCATTATATTTGGATGTAATCGAAGCATTGAGAGGACTGTTGTAACAGCACTATCTGATATATTCTTTGCTATCCTTTTTGTATGAGATTTGTAATGAAATGCACATTGAAAGGCTGCCAATATCTATCTATTCTGTTATAGATTTGCATTTGTTATAGTTCATAGATTTGATCATAGATATTTTGTCAGAGACAATATAGAAAGGTACAACAGTGGATTCAATTTTCAGTCCTAGGGTTTTCACTACATAATTGCAAAATCCATTAAATATCACTTCAAACCTAGAACGGGACATGACAAGGTAAAGGTAAGAAAAGGAATGCAAGGAATTAGACATTCACAAACAATAACCAGTTCCAAATCTACACAGAATTAAACAGCATGAAAAGGTGAAAAACAAAGTGTGTATTGATAAAATGCACGGTTACAGCAGAGGAGGGTTCTGTTTGAACACAAAAAAATATGTCTCTGTATCCAACCCTCATTACATTGAATTTTCATCTATTTATACCATTCTGCACTTGACCTAAGTCACCTACTACAATAAATTTGCCCCATGGGCCTATCAGAAGATATTTCTGCAAAAGGAATGTCTGTCTGCAAAACATAAATGCAAGAAATATCTTGAGGATGAAGTAGCTGGGAAATATATACTGTCTTGAATGCAGGCAGCTGATTCATCTACCTACAACAATAAATGTGAAATATCTAGAGATGAAGTAGCTGGGCATATTTGATCTTCATTAATGGCTGAAGGAGATATTTGAAATGTATTTTCCCGCCAAAATCTCCCTATACAAAGTTTTTATAACACTTTAAATATTTAATTTCAAATATTTATAGCTTACAATATATTACAACCTCTGTTTTCATTATTTCTACTTTATCTCAAATTTTGGTCTATATTTTGCCCTATCGGCAAAAGCTGTTTTTGATGAACCATTATGTCTTCTGCTCTCTGTTTATTTTCATCTTTTTCCTCAGTCGGCAAAATCACAATTTTGCGAACAATGGCTTGTTCTTCTCTTTCTGCCCTTATCAGCAAAATCTGACTTTTCTAAACTTTGGCTTGGTCTTCTCTCTTCAGTTGGCAAAGTTCAAAATCTTTGAAACAAGCTTGCTCTATCTTTTTCTACCCTTTATCGGCAAAAAACTTAGTTTTTCGAACCAAGCTTGCTTGCTTTGTCTTGTTCACTTTCCTCTTTGGTCGGCAAAACTTCGCTTTCGCAAACCGTGCCACCTTCTCTTTTTCCTCTTTGACTTTTGCTAAAGAATCGTCTTATCAGCGAATTTGGGAAAATTCTAACTATTGCATGAGTTTTTCCTTTTGCCGATTTCCTGGTAAGGCTCTTTTCCTTCATTTGCCATAGTCACTTTTCGGGCTTTTATGTCTCTTTTTGCCTTTTCGGCAAATCTCAACTTTTCCGAACTATGCCTAGCCTTCTCTTTTTCTTCATTATTGGCAAAACCTTATCTTTTGGAACCAAGCTTTGCCTTCACCTTCGGCCCTTTGTCCTTTCCTTTTCACTGATCAATCGCCTCGTCGGGGATTTTAAGAATTTTAGAACTGTTTGGGGAGTTAGAAAATTGGCCGATTCGCCAATAGAGGCTATTTGCATTCTTTTTCCTTAGCCGATTTTGAGTTGCCTTTTGAATTGTTGACAATTCCTTCTATCGGCAAACCGACAGGTTCGCGAACCTTTCAATTTGCCGACTAAGGCAGAAAAACTAAAGTAAAAAGCCCTGAATTTTCTAGGTTTTTCTAGGTTTTTTCAGGGGATTTTCCTTAGGGAATTTTGGGGATTTTTACAAGGAAAACACCCTGAAACCTGAAGAATACTAGGCACTTAAGGGATTTCAACAAGATTTTCAATATTTTCAAGCTGGGCTATTTTTCTGGGAAGAGGAAAATAGGTCAATATGTGGAGTTTTGAATGTGGTTTTGCAGTGATGTTATGAGTTTTCTTTGAAGTTGTTGTAGTTGCTTATGCTAGCTGTACAAATCTGGGCCGTACCATTTGGTGTATGCATCATTTCTGTGGAGTCTTGGTTGATATCTTGCAGGCCAACTATTATGGAGTGTTCTAACCATGTTTGGGCAATCAGATTGGTGGATGTTTAGAGATCTTTTGTTGTAGTTCTGAGGGCATTTTCCTGGCCGTATTATGTTTGCTAGGCTGTACCATCTACCTTAGGCGTGAGGATTTATCTTGCTGGTCGCTGGAGTTTGGAGCATGGAAATTGGTTCTTGTTTGATGCCAAGCATGGAGAAGATGTTGTGGATGACTTTGGAGGGAGTTAGGATGACTATGCATGCATGTTGTTGAGTTTAGACATCCCCTATGTGCCACCGTACAGCAACAACAATGTACAATCTGGGCGCAACCTTTGGACAACAACAGGGTTTGTGGTATGATTCAGTTTAGAGGTGATTTCAATCATATTTTATTGTTATCTCTTACATATTGCAGTTTGTTAACAAGGAAAACACATCATCCAGAAGTATGGGGTTTGTTGAGCTAATTCTGTGTGTTGCAGCATCCTGTGCTTCATTGTAATTCCTTCATTTGTTGCATTATCATTGTAAATCCTGGATGGTTCAACCACCAGTGAGGATAGACTTGTTTGGTTTCTTTGTAATGGCTTCCCACTAAATAAGTGGATGTGTCTATTTTTCATTTCAGTATTTCATGCTCAGGTTCCCGTTGAATAAGTGGATGCACCTGGTTTTCTTTCATGTACCCCACTGAATAAGTGGTTGCCCACTGCATAATTGGATATTTCCTTTCAGTTTCATTCCCATGATTGAGTGGATGCCCATTGAATAAGTGGAAGTTGTTTCTATTAACGGTTTTGGGTTTTGAATGCTAACTCTGAAGCACTTGTATACTCTCACCTTGACCACATCAGGATCTGGGTGATCAAAAAAGTGTGGAAGACATTATTGTACTCATCTTTCAGTATTATTTGTTTCAAAAAAAAAAATTAGGGCAGCTTATTACATTGACATTTTGTCAAACACTTTGCATGAAGTCTAGTTTTGTTTGCTTTTTAATTTAGTTTGTTTTGAACAGTAGATATATGTATGCCAAATGCTCAAACTAAATGAAATTCATATGCACTTTTGAAGCTCCCTGTAAAATAAACAAACTTAAAATTACAGAATATGTACAGTGTTTTCAGGGGGATTTTCATACTTATGCTGAATGAAAGGGAAATTTGTGATCTTTTTGGGTATGCCACAAGTGAAAGGCAGAAACGCACTCAACCTAGATGCAAGAATTTTGTGTTTTTGACTTGAAATCCGAACCTAGACTATACTCTTGCACCATTCAACTAAACTCAAAGGCTGAGCAGCACAAGTACATAATTGGATTGAAAAGATTTACGAAATCCTTGACTAAATCAACTATAAGATGATGCAAAGATATGATTTATTCCTTCAATTTCACTTGCAACACAAAGTTTGCAAATTTGTTGAATCAACTTAACCTTCAGCACAAATGACACATTTCAATGGATACTTGGAAGCAAAATAGGCGTACTTGAATCCATTGCATGAACAAACAGGAACACGATCAAATGAATATACGAGAGTAACAATCTAAGAAAATTGAGGCATTAGAATTGTCCTTGCTTTTTATTCACTGATTGAATACAACACTGAATTCTGAATCCTTGAACATTGAATGCTGAAAAAGCTAACTCCTAAAAAGCTTTGAATTCTAAAATCTCTAACTTTATGCTTGTGCAAAAGCACTTATTTATACTACTTCAAAGCAAGAAGAGTTTAACTAATACTCTTCACTCTAGAACTCGACTTGCATGCATGCAAGTCTTATTTGTAATTAAAAGAAATATTAAAATAATCCAAAAGCCATGCAAAAATCAATTAACTGATTATTGCACGTTTATGAAAAAATTAGTTCCATTAATTGCATGATAAAAGCATCCTAATTATGCCCTTTTGAAAAGGCACGATCCTTGCATGATAGAAGGAATCGGCCCAAATTGGAGTGAAGTCGGCATGGCTTAAATTTAGAGTTTTTCTTTTTTCAAATGAAAGCTTTAGAATAGGCGCACGTCCATTTTTAGCATGCCTGTCATAGCTTTGGCACGCCTGGCGGACGTGCCTCCCTCCAAGCGAGTCCTCCTTTGATAGGACGCGTCCTCTGGTGCTAAGCGCATCTCTATAAATTGGCGAGTTGGCATGACTAAAAATAGCATTTCACTTGAACGCATTCCAGTGAATTGGGACCTGCCATCTCCTCTTTAGACACGCCTATCTAGGTGAAAGCGCGCCTTTCCCAGATGCACTCCTTCAAACTCGGGTGTGTCTATCTGGTGCTTGAAGCATCTTCAACCTTTAGAGCGTGTCTTCATCCCTTAGAGCACATCCACCTTCATTTGGTGCACCTTTCTGTGGACGAGCGCGCCTTCAACTTGGCGGACACACCTCCTTAGCACGCCTACAGACTCCTTGGTGTGCTCCTTTAAGAACAAGCGCACCTCTTTGCATTTTGATGTGCTTCTTTACTATAAAACGTGACTCTCTTGACCTTGATGCGCTCCATTGGTGATCATGATGCTTCTCCATTTGAAGAAACATGCCTTGTCTAGGTGAGCGCGTTTTCTCCATCCTGAGTGCGCCTCCTTCAAAAGTATGCTTCATGGTGTTCGAATGCATTTTACCCTTCAGGAAGGCGTTATTTTATGAAAGGCGTGCACTTATCAGCTTAAACCCGCTTCAAGGCGATTGTCATATTCCATACCATTTCAAGACTCATAATATTGCTAATGAACTAGTCTTCCATCCCTCTATCCATCGATGAATTAACAACATAAATGAAGGTAATAAAATCATGGTTTGGATGACTAAGTTAGCGCCTCACAAAGAATGGCAAAGTATTATTATCGTGATAACTAATCATATGTTTAACCAAGAGACTTGAAGATTGAAATGATGTGACTCTTCGTCGAGGCATTCCCCTATACATAGTGATCAAAGGCAATGAGGAAAGCATCAATCCATCAACACTCTTACTTACCTGTCGATGAATGAAAGAAATCATCTCTAAATAACAATTAGCAGCCAAGATCATTGGCGTCTTCACCATATCAGCGAATAACAACAAACAATCACTCTCACCTGCCGATCAAATAAAGTAGAAGACATATATCATAGACAGGAAACAGAAGGACACACTCGAGTCTTCGATCTCTATCAGAGAGAGCCATTTCATATCAAGCAATGTGAAAAACTAATAAATAAGTCCCTACACGTTGATACTGCCAGACACACTGCATTTACATTGATCAGGCACCAGTAAGCATACAGAGGTATAATTCTGAATATATATTGCAGAACGATTGTTATTCCAGATTGACGGAGAATTTGGGAGCATCGACTCTCAGGTATGATTGCCCATTTTAATGACATTTAGTATTTATTGCATATGTATATTGAAATGAATTAGTTATATAGATATGGCAAATCATTTGTAAACTCAGAAATCAGCATTTAAATAAACGCAGCAATGAATGGTCATAAGCTTTAAATAGGAGTCATATGATATAATAGTTAGAAGTCTAATATTTAAAATATAAGCAGTTTACATCTAATCAAGAATTAGGAATGAGAATATGAAATTGTTATATGAAATATGATCATTATCGAATATACACCTGTTATAATCATTGCAAAGAATGAAAGTAATGCTTTACTAGAATGTTTTCATTATAGCCTATAGTATAGAACGAAGGATATGAATAGTAGTATGTAAGTTTTAATGATGATTACTGTGAAAACCTATAGATATTGGACACAGAATTATGAGAACAAATGGAAATGATAAATAAGAAAGTGAAATGTATAATGGAATAAGGACATCGTTGTTAATCCATCACACCAAGAAGTAGAGACCAAGGGTTTGACAATTGACTAAGGTATTGAAGGCTTGAGTTGATAAGGCTCTCATCCTCCAAGGCAAGTGAAGAGTGCTTGTTCTTAAGAGGTAAAGAGTACTCAGCCGAGAAGGCCCTTATCTCTATTAGTGAAGAGTGCTAATATGAGGTAAGTGGAGATAGGCCCTTGACTCAATTAGTGTAGAGTGCTAATTTGAGGCAAGTGGATGAAGGCACTTGTTCCAACTAGTGTAGAGTGCTAATATGGACAAGTGAATGAAGGCCCTTGTTCCAATTAGTGTAGAGTGCCAACATGGACAAGAGAAAATGGCCCTTGTTTCCATTGGTGTAGAGTGCCAAGTATGGAGCAAGTGGATAGGCCTTTGACTCTAGTTGGTGAAGAGTGCCATTCTAGATCAAAGGAAAGATATTGAACCTATGGCAAGATTGTGCCCAAGGAACCCTCTGTTGTTGGGTGTATGATTGGATTAATATGATGCGTCCAAATGAAATCTCTCTTGAGAAGAAACCATGATTTTGTATAGTGAGCTAAGGAAAGAAAACTATGATCTTTAATAATGAAATAGAGAAAAGGATAATGTATATGAACTATGATTTAAGAATTGACTTATAATTATAATTTATATGATGAATTATGAAGAATTGAATGCTAATGTTCTCTTTTGGCAAGTTGAATTTGTGTGCAAGGTTGGAAAATTTTGGGCTTGCGAGAAGGGGACATTACAAGTGGTATCAGAGCAATCATCCTGCCATCCTATGAGATAATTGCATGCAAACATATAGAAGGACAAGGAACAACCAAATAAAAATGAACAACGAATTGACAGACTTCATTGAAGCAACCACCAGGAATTTGAATGATCAAAATCAAGCTACTCAAGCACTTTTGCAAACCGTGCAAACCTTGAGAAATGACATGGAAACTTTAAAGGCACAAACAACTAATGGGAGAGAAGTAGCTTCTAATCAAGCTGAAAATAGCAACTCTTCATCAAGTTCAAGGATTCCACTACCAACCTTCATACCAAATGAAGAAACATCAAGGAATAATAATGATACCATATAGGACATGAGCACAGAAGACATTGTGAGAGCTTATGCCAATCTAGAACCTGAATTAAGAAGAGTGGTATCTTTCAATGATTTCAGCGACTCCAAGAGAAATGAGCTATCAAGAAGGGAAAAGAGACCTTTCAATAAAGATCTAAAGCACAAGGCAAACAAAGTAAATCTACCACATTTTGATGGAACTAACAAGATTACCCCTCATGCGTGGCTCCAAAAATTGAATGACTATTTTTCACTCAGTCCAATGACGGAGAAGGATGCCCTTCAATTCGCCATCTTACTGTAATGTTCCGTTTTCTAGCTTGATTTTTTACAGTTGACCGTTGGCCTATTCCGGAGACCCGTAGGCTACTCGGAGGTTGAAATTGGGGTTTAATGTTTTGGTGGTTGCTTTTGTTCGTGGATTGTGGTTTGGTTGGTGGTTTCTTTCCGGGTTTGTTCTCCTTAGTCCTTGTTGGTTACGGCTATTTTTAGTAAGTTCAGGATTGGCACCAGAACGGGATTTTGAGAGTGGGGTTGGATTCGTCTTGTGAAGACCTTTCCAACGAGCTATAGATCATTGAATTCCGACTTCATCTTGGCCTCCGTTTTAAAGTCCGTAAATTAAACATTATTATTTAATATTAATGTTGTTTTAAAAGAGGGGACTTTAAGGGTGAGGTTGAAAAAGAGGATTATATTATTTTCCCTCTCATGTTTTATCCCATATGCAAGAGGATTTTAGAGACTCCCAGTTGGAAAAGTATAAAAGGAGGAAGAGTGCTCTCATTTCGGCATCCGAAATCTTGATAATGTTATGCTGCCGGATTGGCCTTGGGATTGCTTCGAGGAATGTATGCCTCCTAGCTTGGCATTGCTTCTCGCTTGAAAGATAGCGACTAGTGGTGAAATAGTCTAGTTTGTGAGTTTACATTGGGATTTGTGCATTGTAATCAGCCTTTGGCTTTAGTTCAGTTTTGCATATTAGAGTTTTTTCCAGCATTGCATTTTTAGCTATAGCAGATTTGTGTTTTATTCATAAGTCAAAAAACAACAAAAATATTGTTCTGGGTATTCTCTTATTCTCATTGTCTGGTCAAGGCGTCACTTTCCTCCAGTTTGCAGATTTTTTTGAGATAGCTGTGATTTTTTAAAGGCAGATCGCCCTTTCTTGAAGGCCGTACCATTTGCTGGTGCATTGGAATCTGTGCATAAATAATACATGGCATTTTGATCTGTTTTCAGTGTTCTATCCTAAGCATCATCATTCTTAGGGAATATTGCATTTTGTTTCAAGTCAGTCGGATGAGTTATGAGGGAGATATGAGCATATGAGTAAATTCAAAGGTTGCTGGTTTTAATTTAAAGGCGAATGAGCTTCATTTTGTAAACTGGGAGTAGTACTGGCAGTAATTCTCAATCTTGTTCAATTCTGATTTGTAATGCTCAACTCTACTTCCAGTGTTTGCTTTTGTATTTACTTTACCTCCGCCCTATGGTAGCTACTTTCCCATTCCGGGATAGAAAGCACATTCTGGGTGTTGGGTACTTTCAGCATTACAGTTATTTCTTTCAAGCATTGTAATTTGTAATACTCCGCCATATGGTCGCCTCAACTCCATATTGGATTGGGTAGCACATACTTGGTGTCGAGTTCTCTTTCAGTACTTAGTGTAGAAGACCCTCTGACCATATGCTCGCCATCATAGGCGCCATTCTTGGTTAGAGTTATTGCATAAGCATTTTGATTAAGATCCTCTAACCAATGCTCACACCTTGCCCACATCGGGATCCTGGTGTACATTCTGGTTAGAGTTGCTTCAGCAACGTTTTGGTTTAGCTGCTAACCTTAACGGGTGCATTGGTTTGTAATTTGTAATTTGAAAAAACAAAAAAAAATTGGCTCGGAATATTTCACTTACACTTAGAAGGACTAGCCTATGAATGGTGGCATAATGGAAAACATACTCAAGGGCATGAAACCATTGCATTTTATGCGGAGTTCTCCAAAAGGTTCATCAAGAAGTTTGAAAGAAGACATCTTCATCAAGATTTCAAAGACTTAACACTAGTAAGACAACGGGGGACAGTGGACGAGTACATAAGAGAATTTGAGAAGATAGCTATAAGAGTCACGGGAATTGAGGACGAGAGACTAACATTTCTATTCATTGAAGGCTTGGATGAGAAATTGAGAGGGCTGGTGGGTGCATTAAAACCCACATCACTAGATGATGCCATTGATATGGCCACTCATTTAGAAAGAAGTAGACCTTCTCAATCATACTCAAAGCCTCTCCAAAGAAAAGGAGGATTTGAGAAATCATATCATCGCAAGAATGAGAAGAAGGACAAAGACTCATGTTTCAAGAGTGGAGAAGCATGGAAACCTGGTCATGTTTGCAAGAAGCTACAAGAGTTGAAGGAAAAAGGATTATGTTTCAAATGCAAGGGCAAATGGGAACCAGGCCATAAATGCCGGCAAGTGCACATCATTGAGGCTTTATCCGATGAGGAAAATGAAGAAAACCCCACAAAAAAGAGAAAAGTGGAACATGAGGAGAAGGCTACCCTAGCAGCAATATCAAAGTTATCAAAGCATCACCCATTTAGACTTAGGGGTCAACTTAAGGGTAATAAAATAACTGCCTTAGTAGATAGCGGGGCTACTCATAACTTTATATGAGTCCGTAGTTAAAAGACTAAAACTACTCCCACAAGACTATGAAGGGTTTATGGTAGCCTTAGCTGTTGGTTCCACAAAGAATTGTTCTAGAATACTTCCCCAATTAAACTTAACCGTAGGAAAACACCCTATTCAAGATGATTTCTATGTGGTTAATATGGGGGACACTGATATGATCCTTGGCACTCCATGGTTACACTCTTTAGAAAGAGTCACTCTAGACTGGCCCAAATTAGAAATATCCTTTGTTGACCAAGGACAACGTATCACCTTACATGGCCTCTTCGATAGAACACCACATGTGGTCTCTTCAAAAAGGATGGAAAGACTATTTAGGCACAACCAAGTGGAATGGGCAGTCCAATGTCTAATACTTGACAAATCAACTCCAATGGGAAAAAATATCCACATTGACATCCAACCTATCCTTAGAAAACATAAAAAGGTGTTTGATGACATACCCCATGGATTACCTCCTAAAAGGGGATTTGAACACATGATTGAAATGGAGAAAGATTCCAAGCCGGTTATCACCACACCTTATAGACATCCCCAAAAGTTCAAAGAAGAAATAGAGAAGACTACCAATGAACTTCTTGAAATGGGACACATTCAACCCAGCTCCAGCCCATTTGCATCCTCCGTGGTGTTGGTAAAGAAAAAGGACGGGACCATGAGAATGTGTGTGGACTATCAAGCATTGAATAAACAAACTATCAAGAATAGATACCCTATTCCACGAGTGGATGAGCTCATTGATGAATTGCATGGGGCAAAGTATTTTTCCAAGATTGATCTACGATCAGGTTATCATCAAATCTGAATGAGAGAGGAAGACATTCCTAAAACAGATTTTAGATGCCACTATGATCACTTTGAATTTTTGGTTCTACCTTTTGGATTAACAAACACCCCGGCCACTTTCCAATCGTGCATGAATCATACATTTAGGAAGCAATTAAGAAAGTTCTTGCTAATATTTTTCGATGACATACTAATATATAGCAAGACATGGGAAGAACATCTCAAGCACATTGACGAGGTCCTTTCAATCCTAGAACAAGAATCACTATATGCCAAGGCTTCAAAGTGTGAATTTGGTATGGAAGAAATCCTTTATCTTGGGCATAAGATAAGCGCCCAAGGAGTCCAGGTTGATGAAGAAAAGATTAAAGCTATTAAGGAATGGCCGAGGCCCCGAACTTTGACTCATCTTCGAGGATTCCTAGGCTTGTGTAGTTATTATAGAAGATTTGTCAAGCATTTTTCAAAGATTGCAGCATCTCTCACCAATTTAACCAAGAAAGGATCCTTCATATGGAGCGAGGAGGCACAAGACGCCTTTGAGAAATTAAAAGAGGCAATGAGTACTTGTCTTGTACTTGCCATACCCGACTTTGCACTTCCATTTGAGCTTGAATGTGATGCATCCGGAGAAGGAATTGGGGCTGTCCTAATGCAAAACAAGCACCCCATTGCCTTCGAAAGTAGGAAGCTATCTCCGGCGGAAAGACTCTACTCAACCTATGACAAGGAGATGTTGGCTATCATGCATGCCTTGGACAAGTTTAGACAATACCTAGTTTGTGGGAAATTCATGGTCAAGACCGACCATAATAGTCTTCAATTCTTCCTAAACCAAAGAGACTTGAAAGATCGGCAACAAAAATGGGTTAGTAAGTTGCAAGCCTACAATTTTGACATTGCCTATGTCAAAGGGAAGAATAATATAGTTGCGGATGCATTATCTAGAAGACCTTCACTATGTTCCATGACAAGTATCTCACCTGATTGGAAAAGCATCCTCATTGCCGAATATGCCAAAGATCCTCTCACCATAAGCATCCTTGAAGGAAAGGTACCAAATGAGGAATTTAAAGTAAGAGAAGAAGTCATCTTCTATAAGAATAGAGTTTATGTAGCAGCCGGTTCGAAGATGAAGGAGAAGATCTTAAGAGAATTCCATGATAATCCCTTAGCCGGGCACCAAGGGTAATACAAAACATACAAGCAAGTTAGAGAAAAATTTGCGTGGAAAGGTCTAAAGGGTGATGTACTCAAACATGTGCAAGAGTGTGATACCTGTCAAAGAAACAAGGTAGAGCAAACTCATCCTGCCAGATTGCTTCAGCCGTTACCCATCCCGGAACAAAAGTGGGAAAGCATTTCTATGGATTTTATAACCAGCCTTCCGAAAGCACAAGGGAAGGATTGTATATATGTGGTGGTAGACTGACTCACAAAATATGCTCATTTTATGGTGATCACTTCCGAGTATAAGGCACTTCAAGTGGCTGAAACATTCTTCAAGGAAATCTTCCGACTATATGGGCTACCAAAAAGCATAGTTAGTGATCGGGACAGCCGTTTCATGAGTTCATTTTCGCAAGAATTATTCAAATTGACGAGAACCGCACTAACACCAAGCACCAGCTATCATCCCCAAACGGATGGCCAAACCGAGATCATGAATAAATGGATTGAAGGTTATCTCCGCAATTATGTCATGGGGCAGCAAAGAGGATTGATCAAATGGCTTCATATAGGAGAATATTGCTACAACACAACCCATCACATGTCAATAGGAATGAGCCCTTTTAAAGCCTTGTATGGATATGAAGCTACCCCCTTTGGAAATCTAGTTCTCCATGAAAGTAGAGTTCCTAAAGCTAAAGATTTTGTCCAACAACATAAGGATATAATGAGAGTCTTAAAGGACAACTTGCACCATGCCCAAGATCAACAAAAAATATATGCTGATCGGGAAAGAGTGGAAAGATCATTCGAGATAGGAGATATGGTGTTCCTAAGATTGCAGCCATATAAACAAACATCTATAAAATCTAGTGGTGCGGATAAACTCAAGCCCCGGTTCTATGGACCCTTTAAGGTGTTGAATAAGATAGGAGAAGTTGCATATGAGATTGAATTGTCCAAGCATAGCAAGATGCACAATGTGTTCCATGTATCCCGACTTAAGAAGGTTCTTGGACAAAGGGTTACTCCTTGTGAAGATCTACCACCTCTTGATGAAGAAGGGCAACTAGTGTTAGAACCCAAGGCCATTTCGGACACAAGAGAAAGAAGATTAAGAAATAGAACTATCATAGAGTATCTCATTAAATGGAAGAACCTTCCAGATGATGACACCACCTGGGAAGTAGAAGAAGTTCTCAAACACCCAAATTTGATCATTGCTTGAGGACAAGCAATGTTCAGGAGGGGAGGACTGTGATATTCCATACCATTTCAAGACTCATAATATTGCTAATGAACCGGTCTTCCATCCCTCTATCCATCGATGAATTAGCAACACAAATGAAGGTAATAAAATCGTGGTTTGGATGACTAAGTTAGCGCCTCACAAAGAATGGCAAAGTATTATTATCGTGATAACTAATCATATGTTTAACCAAGAGACTTGAAGATTGAAATGACGTGACTCTTCGTCGAGGCATTACCCTATACATAGCGATCAAAGGCAATGAGGAAAGCATAGATCCATCAACACTCTTACTTACCTATCGATGAACAAAAGAAATCATCTCTAAATAACAATTAGCAGCCAAGATCATTGGCGTCTTCACCATATCAGCGAATGACAACAAACAATCACTCTTACCTGCCGATCAAAAAAAATAGAAGACATATATCATAGACAGGAAACAGGACACACTCGAGTCTTTGATCTCTATTAGAGAGAGCCATTTCATATCAGGCAACGTGAAAAACTAATGAATAAGTCCCTACACGTTGATACTGCCAGACACACTGCATTTACATTGATCAGGCACCAGTAAGCATACAGAGGTATAATTCTGAATATATATTGCAGAACGATTGTTATACCAGATTGACAGAGCATTTGGGAGCATCGACTCTAAGGTATGATTGCTCATTTTAATGACATTTAGTATTTATTGCATATGTATATTGAAATGAATTAGTTATATAGATATGGCAAATCATTTGTAAACTCAGAAATCAGCATTTAAATAGACGCAGCAATGAATGGTCATAAGCCTTAAATAGGAGTCATACGATATAATAGTTAGAAGTCTAATATTTAAAATATAAGCAGTTTACATCTAATCAAGAATTAGGAATGAGAATATGAAATTGTTATATGAAATATGATCATTATGGAATATACATCTGTTATAATCATTGCAAAGAATGAAAGTAATGCTTTACTAGAATGTTTTCATTATAGCCTATAGTATAGAACGAAGGATATGAATAGTAGTATGTAAGTTTTAATGATGATTACTGTGAAAACCTATAGATATTGGACACAGAATTATGAGAACAAATGGAAATGATATGAAATGTATAACGGAATAGGGACATCATTGTTAATCCATCACACCAGGAAGTAGAGACCAAGGGTTTGACAATTGACCAAGGTATTGAAGGCTTGAGCTGATAAGGCTCTCATCCTCCAAGGCAAGTGAAGAGTGCTTGTTCTTAAGAGGTAAAGAGTACTCAGCCGAGAAGGCCCTTATCTCTATTAGTGAAGAGTGCTAATATGAGGTAAGTGGAGATAGGCCCTTGACTCAATTAGTGTAGAGTGCTAATTTGAGGCAAGTGGATGAAGGCACTTGTTCCAACTAGTGTAGAGTGCTAATATGGACAAGTGAATGAAGGCCCTTGTTCCAATTAGTGTAGAGTGCTAATATGGACAAGTGGATAAAGGCTCTTGTTCCAATTGGTGTAGAGTGCCAACATGGACAAGAGAAAATGACCCTTGTTTCCATTGGTGTAGAGTGCCAAGTATGGACCAAGTGGATAGGCCTTTGACTCTAGTTGGTGAAGAGTGCCATTCTAGATCAAAGGAAAGATATTGAACCTATGGCAAAATTGTGCCCAAGGAACCCTCTCTTGTTCGGTGTATGATTGGATTAACATGATGGGTCCAAATGAAATCTCTCTTGAGAAGTGAAATATTCCAAGCCAATTTTTTTGTTTTTTCAAATTTCAAATTACAAACCAATGCACCTGTTAAGGTTAGTAGCTAAACCAAAATGTTGCTAAAGCAACTCTAACCAGAATGTACACCAGGATCCCGATGTGGGCAAGGTGTGAGCATTGGTCAGAGGATCTTAATCAAAATGCTTATGCAATAACTCTAACCAAGAATGGTGCCAATGATGGCGAGCATATGGTCAGAGGGTCTTCTACACTAAGTACTGAAAGAGAACTCGACACCAAGTATGTGCTACCCAATCCAATATGGAGTTGAGGCGACCATATGGCGGAGTATTACAAATTACAATGCTTGAAAGAAATAACTGTAATGCTGAAAGTACTCAACACCCAGAATGTGCTTTCTATCCCGGAATGGGAAAGTAGCTACCATAGGGCGGAGGTAAAGTAAATACAAAAGCAAATACTGGAAGTAGAGTTGAGCATTACAAATCAGAATTGAACAAGATTGAGAATTACTGCCAGTACTACTGTCAGTTTACAAAATGAATCTCATTCGCCTTTAAATTAAAACCAGCAACCTATGAATTTACTCATATGCTCATATCTCCCTCATAACTCATCCAACTGACTTGAAACAAAATGCAATATTCCCTAAGAATGATGATGCTTAGGATAGAACACTGAAAACAGATCAAAATGCCATGTACTATTTATGCATAGAGTCCAATGCATCAGCAGAGGGTACGACCTTCAAGAAAGGGTGATCTGCCTTTTAAAAATCATAGCTATCTCAAAAAAATCTGCAAACTGGAGGAAAGTGACGCCTTGACCAGACAATGAGAATAAGAGAATACCCAGAACAATATTTTTGTTGTTTTTTGACTTATGAATAAAACACAAATCTGCTGTAGCTAAAAATGCAATGCCGGAAAAACTCTAATATGCAAAACTGAACTAAAGCCAAAAGCTGATTACAATGCACAAATCCCAATGCAAACTCACAAACTAGACTATTTCACCACTAGTCGCTATCTTTCAAGCGAGAAGCAATGCCAAGCTAGGAGGCATACATTCCTCGAAGCAATCCCAAGGCCAATCCGGCAGCATAACATTATCAAGATTTCGGATGCCGAAATGAGAGCACTCTTCCTCCTTTTATACTTTTCCAACTGGGAGTCTCTAAAATCCTCTTGCATATGGGATAAAACATGAGAGGGAAAATAATATAATCTTCTTCAATTCTTTTTCACCCTCAACATTAAGTCGTTGAGCCTAGGCACCAAGGTCCAAAATTAAATAATAATGTTTAATTTACGGACTTTTAAAACGGAGGCCAAGATGATGTCGGAAACCAATGATCTATAGCTCGTTGGAAAGGTCTTGACAAGACGAATCCAACCCCACTCTCAAAATCCCGTTCCGGTGCCAATCCCGAACTTACTAAAAATAGTAAATTCCAGAATGTCGAGAAAACACATCCCTGCGAAGCTCTCTGAAAACCCTAATTTCATCCTCCAAGTAGCCTACGGGTTTCCGGAATAGGCCAATGGTCAACTGTAAAAGATCAAGCTGGAAAACGGAACATTACAGTCCGCCCTTCCCAAGATTGCTTGTCCTCAAGCAATTGCAAGCCTGGATGCTGCAGAATCTTATCATTCTCCCAAGTCGCATCCTCTATAGGAAAGTTCTTCCACTTCACCAAATACTTTCTGATAGTTCTTTTCCTCAAAGAACGCTCCCTGGAATCAAGAATCTCTTCTGGAATCAAAACTAACTGTCCTTCTTCATCCAAAGGTGGCAACTGTGATGAAGCAACAACATTGTGTCCAAGTGCCTTCTTGAGGCGAGACACGTGGAATACATTGTGCACTCTGCTATCTGAAGGTAGCTCCAACTCATAAGCTATTGCCCCCACCCTCCTAGTGACCTTGAACGGCCCATAGAAACGTGGTTTGAGCTTCTCAGCTCCACTTTTCTTGAGAGTGGACTGTCTGTAAGGTTGTAGTCGAAGATAAACCATATCTCCAACTTCAAAAGAGCGCTCAACACGCCGCTGATCAGCGTACATCTTCTACTGATTCTGTGCAATCTGAAGATTGTTCTTCAATGAGTTCAAGATATCTTGACTCTGCTGCAACAAATCTTTGGCCTGAGGGGCCTTGCTATCACCAAACACCAAATCAGCAAAGCTAGGAGCCTCATAACCGTAAAGAGCCATGAAAGGTGACATCCTTATTGACATGTGAAAAGTAGAATTATAACAATACTCGCCCATGTGAAGCCACTTCACCCAAGCTCTTTGTTGCTCCGAAACATAGTTTCTCAGGTAACCTTCCAACCACTTGTTCACTATCTCCGTTTGTCCATCGGTTTGAGGGTGATAACTAGTGCTTGGAGTAAGCACTGTACCACTCATTCTGAAAACCTCTTGCCAAAAAGTGCTTAGGAACTTGCTGTCCCTATCACTCACAATTTTTTTTGGCAACCCATGTAATCTAAACACCTCATGAAAAAATAAATCTGCAACTTGGGCTGCTGAAAAAGAGCTGGCAATGGCAAAGAAGTGAGCAAATTTTGTTAATCTGTCCACTACAACATAGATACAGTCTTTACCTTGAACCTTGGGCAACCCTGTGATGAAGTCCATTGATATGCTTTCCCATTTTTGATTGGGAATGGGAAGAGGTTGCAGAAGACCAGCTGGTAAAGTATGCTCATTTTTGTTCATCTGACAAGTGGGGCACTCCTGAATGTATCATTGAACCTCCCCTTTCAGCCCTTTCCAAGAAAATCTTTCCCTGATCTGCCTATATGTCTTGAAAAACCCTTGATGACTAGCAAGTGGAATGTCATGAAAGGTCAACAAAATCTTCTTTTTGAGCTTAGAATCAGCCACCACAAAGATTCTACCCTTGTAGTGTATCAACCCTTCGACCACTTTGTACCTTTCGTCAAGAAAAGTACCCTCAATGATGCTGGTTGCAAACTGATTTTTGGCATAATCAGCAAGCAACATGTCCGTCCAATTAGCTGTAAGCTCACACAATGAGCTCAAATGAGGTCTCCTAGATAGAGCATCAGCCACAATATTGTTTTTCCCTTTGACATATTCGATGTCAAAATCGTAAGCTTGAAGCTTACTCACCCACTTTTGTTGCCTCTCGTTCAAATCTCTTTGATGCATGAAGTGCTTGAGGCTATTGTGATCAGTCTTGACCACAAACTTGCTTCCCACCAAGTACTGTCTGAACTTAGCTAATGCATGCATAATGGCAAGCATCTCCTTGTCGTAGATGGAGTAGGTCCTTTCAACACCTCTTAATTTTCTGCTTTCAAACACAATGGGATGTTTGTCTTGCATCAAAACAGCCCCAACTCCTTCACCAGATGCATCACACTGTAGCTCGAACGGCTTGGAGAAGTCTAGGATAGCTAACACCGGACAAGAGCTTATGATCCCTTTAAATTTATCAAAAGTAGTTTGAGCCTTTTCTGACCAACAAAAGGCACCCTTTTTCGTGAGGTCAGTAAGAGGAGCAGCATTCTGAGAGTAGCCCTTCACAAATCTTCTGTAGAATCCATAAAGACCCAAAAATCCTTTCAGATGAGTCAAATTCTCAGGAGGTGGCCAATCAACAATTGCCTTGATCTTTTCAGGATCAACCTTCACTCCTTCAGCACTGATTATATGGCCAAGGTAAAGTAACTCCTTCATTCCAAATTCACATTTGGATTCTTTGGCAAACAAACTCTCTGATTCCAAGATGCTAAGCACTTCCTCCAAGTGCTTGAGATGTTCTTCCCATGTCTTGCTGTAGATCAGGATGTCATCAAAAAATATCAATACAAACTTCCTCAACTGCTTCTGAAAGATTTTGTTCATACATGACTGGAAGGTAGCAGGAGCATTAGTCAACCCAAATGGCATGACTAGAAACTCGAAGTGGCCATAGTGACATCTAAATGCTGTCTTCTCAACATCGGATCCTCTCATCCGAATCTGGTAATAACCCGATCTCAAATCGATCTTTGAAAAGAACTTGGCTCCATGTAGCTCATCAATGAGCTCATCTATCCTCGGGATGGGATATCGATTTTTGATGGTGCTTTGATTCAAAGCACGATAGTCCACACACATGCGGATGGTACCGTCCTTCTTCTTTACCAGGACAACTACCGAAGCAAAGGGGCTCTTGCTTGGACAAATGAAGCCCATCTCCAAGAGTTCTCGAATGTTTTTCTCAATCTCGTCCTTTTGCTTCTTAGGATACCGATAAGGAGTTGTAATAACTGGTTTAGCTCCTTCCTTGAGCTCTATGACATGCTCCGAACCTCGATCAGGAGGTGGTCCAGGAGGTAAATCAGCAAACACCTTGCTCTTCTTTGTGAGTAAAGACTGAATATCAAGAGGGCAGTCTCTCTTTGTTTCAACCGGACTAGCAGGCAAAATCATACACTCTGCAGCCCACTCAACTTGATCATGACGAATCAGCCTCGCCATCCTCTTGAATGACACAATCCGAGGACCACCATTGGACATTCCTCTTATCACTACATTCTTCCCTTCGGATTGAAACTTGAGCTCCATGGTTTGCAGATTTAGAGTGATCTCCCCGAGTGAACGCAGCCATTGAATGCCTAGGACGGCATCCGTATCTCCAATTTTGACTACATAGAAGTCGTCCTTGACTTCATAGTTTCCCACTTGCATGGTCATGTTTGAAATCTTCTTGGTGCAGGTGATGTGAAAACCATCAGCAACCATAACCTTGAAGCCTTCAAACTCTTCTGTTTGCAGCCCCTTCTTTGCCACTACAGCTTCGTCAATGAAGTTATGCGTTGCTCCAGTGTCAATCAAAGCAACTATGCGTTGCCCCTTAATCATCCCTCGAACTTTGAAGGATTCATTCCTTTGAAAGCTCAAAAGTTGAGCCAAAGTGCCTCCACTTCTCTTTTCATCTTCGGATTCCCCTGGGACCTTTTCCACCTCACTGTCTTCAGAATCAGACTGCTGGTCTGACAAATCAGAATTACTTTCTTCAGCTGAATAGTATTCAATTTGATGAAATTTGCCTCCTTTTGGGCAAACATGATCTTGGGACCATTTTTCTCTACACCGGAAACATAACCCTTTTCTTCTGAGTTCATTAAGTGTCTCGGGATCCAACCTTGTGACATGAGGTTGATGCTGTTTGAACTCCTTATGCTGAGGTCTTTTTCCTTTATCTCTTTTGTGAAATGATGGCTTGGGTTGAAACTTTGCTTTAGGAGCAGCCCACTCCATGTTTCTTGCCTTCTTCATTGCCTCTTGTAGAGAAGGTGGATCAAAAGCTTTAATCCAACCCTTGAGTGGCTCCGTCAATCCTTCACTGAATAGGATCACCAAGCGCCTCTCAGTGACTCCTGTGACCATGACTGAAAGCCTTTGAAACTCAGCTATGTAGGCATCAACTGTACCATATTGCTTAAGTTGTGCCAATTCTCTGAAATGCACTTCTGGATCTTTTTTCTCAAATCTCTCTATGAGCTTATTGGTAAACTCATCATAGGTAGTGATAGACCGATGACCCAAGGTGACTAGACCATGGTACCACCACTCGTGCGCCACCCCATCCAGGTGTAGTGTAGCGAACTTAATCGCCTCCTCCTCCTCCATGGGTCTAAGAGCTAGATAGTTGTCTAACTTCTGTATCCAAGCTCTGGCTGAACTATTGTCACTCCCATCAAAATGTGGAAGCATAACCTTGTTGATAGCTTGATGCAAATCCCCATGAACTATTGTCCTCCTTTGTTCATAATGTCTTCCTTGTCCTCTATCCTTCCTTTTATGATCCATAAAATCATTATAAGACATATCTGCCTTAATTTCATCAAGGAGAGAATCATACTCAGCGCGGCCGAGTCTCAACTGTTCAACAAATGACACATTTTCTTCTGGATCAAGATGAGGTTTTACTGGTGCCAAGAAAGTGGGTTTGAATGGCTTGGAAGAAATGTTTGTGTTATTTGAAGCAGGTTGAGCAACATGTCCGTTATGCTGGTTGGTGGCACTGTGTTCTCCACCATGTCCTGAATTGTTCAGTAGAGGTTGGTTCTAACCCATTCTCCCCATCATGAGAGATATCATATCCATTAAAGTATCCATCTTCCTCTCGAACCTCTTTGCCGGACTTAATGATCTTTCTCTTCCTTTCCCATTATTATCTTTGTTACCTCCCGACGTCCCCTCATTATCCCCCATTTCTCCTTCAGGAGAAGACTCCCAATTGGCTCTTAATACCTTTGAAGCTGTCTGACCTTCTGGGGCCTGATGCCAATGAAACTGACTGGTAGCCTTCTTGTATTCTCTTGCTAAGTACCTCTGTTCTCTGTCACTCATAGAAGGTTTGTTTTCACAGGATGGCAGGATGCGTGGCTCTGATACCACTGAAATATTCCGAGCCAATTTTTTTGTTTTTTCAAATTTCAAATTACAAACCAATGCACCCGTTAAGGTTAGCAGCTAAACCAAAATATTGCTGAAGCAACTCTAACCAGAATGTACACCAGGATCCCGATGTGGGCAAGGTGTGAGCATTGGTCAGAGGATCTTAATCAAAATGCTTATGCAATAACTCTAACCAAGAATGGCGCCAATGATGGCGAGCATATGGTCAGAGGGTCTTCTACACTAAGTACTGAAAGAGAACTCGACACCAAGTATGTGCTACCCAATCCAATATGGAGTTGAGGCGACCATATGGCGGAGTATTACAAATTACAATGCTTGAAAGAAATAACTGTAATGCTGAAAGTACTCAACACCCAGAATGTGCTTTCTATCCCGGAATGGGAAAGTAGCTACCATAGGGCGGAGGTAAAGTAAATACAAAAGCAAATACTGGAAGTAGAGTTGAGCATTACAATTCAGAATTGAACAAGATTGAGAATTACTGCCAGTACTACTGTCAGTTTACAAAATGAATCTCATTCGCCTTTAAATTAAAACCAGCAACCTATGAATTTACTCATATGCTCATATCTCCCTCATAACTCATCCAACTGACTTGAAACAAAATGCAATATTCCCTAAGAATGATGATGCTTAGGATAGAACACTGAAAACAGATCAAAATGCCATGTATTATTTATGCATAGATTCCAATGCATCAGCAAAGGGTACGACCTTCAAGAAAGGGCGATCTGCCTTTTAAAAATAATAGCTATCTCAAAAAAATCTGCAAACTGAAGGAAAGTGACGCCTTGACCAGACAATGAGAATAAGAGAATACCCAGAACAATATTTTTGTTGTTTTTTGACTTATGAATAAAACACAAATCTGCTGTAGCTAAAAATGCAATGCCAGAAAAACTCTAATATGCAAAACTGAACTAAAGCCAAAAGCTGATTACAATGCACAAATCCCAATACAAACTCACAAACTAGACTATTTCACCACTAGTCGCTATCTTTCAAACGAGAAGCAATGCCAAGCTAGGAGGCATACATTCCTCGAAGCAATCCCAAGGCCAATCCGGCAGCATAACATTATCAAGATTTCGGATGCTGAAATGAGAGCATTCTTCCTCCTTTTATACTTTTCCAACTGGGAGTCTCTAAAATCCTCTTGCATATGGGATAAAACATGAGAGGGAAAATAATATAATCTTCTTCAATTCTTTTTCACCCTCAACATTAAGTCATTGAGCCTAGGCACCAAGGTCCAAAATTAAATAATAATGTTTAATTTACGGACTTTTAAAACGGAGGCCAAGATGATGTCGGAAACCAATGATCTATAGCTCGTTGGAAAGGTCTTGACAAGACGAATCCAACCCCACTCTCAAAATTCCATTCCGGTGCCAATCCCGAACTTACTAAAAATAGTAAATTCCAGAATGTTGAGAAAACACATCCCTGCGAAGCTCTCTGAAAACCCTAATTTCATCCTCCAAGTAGCCTACGGGTTTCCGGAATAGGCCAATGGTCAACTGTAAAAGATCAAGCTGGAAAACGGAACATTACAAGAAGAAACCATGATTTTGTATAGTGAGCTAAGGAAAGAAAACTATGATCTTTAATAATGAAATAGAGAAAAGGATAATGTATATGAACTATGATTTAAGAATTGACTTATAATTATAATTTATATGATGAATTATGAAGAATTGAATGCTAATGTTCTCTTTTGGCAAGTTGAATTTGTGTGCAAGGTTGGAAAATTTTGGGCTTGCGAGAAGGGGACATTATAGCAATCATTTCCTTTTTTAAAGTGAAAATTTAAAAACTCGAGTGCACCTGAATTGACCCAGGCGCGCCTAACTTCTTTCTCACATGCCTCAAGAGCAATTGGCGCACTTTACTGGTGCTTGGCGCGCCTCAAGTGCAATTGGCGTGCTTTACTAATCTCTGGCATGCTATCCTTCCCTCAAGCGTGCCTAGCTAACTTCTAGCACGCCTTTTTGGTGTCTGACACACCTTGATGTGCCTTGGTGCGCTTTTAAGTGTCTCCTCTCCTCCAAAATTCCTCTGGCACTCACAACACTCTTCCTAGTTTCCTTTCCACTTTTCTAAATTCTCTTTTCGTCTAGATGCCTTCAAATCATTCATTTATTCCTCTCTTACACGTTTCAGGTTCCCTTTGATGCACCTCTGGCTTATGATGCTCTCTCTATCTCCCTGGAATGCTTATCCTATTATTGGCGTATTGATCTAGTCCCAGGCACGCCTAAGATACTCCAGGTGCTTGACTTGCCTCAGGCACGCCTCACTTGTCTCAGGCGTGCTTTCCTGGTCATTGGCACGCTACTTGTGTCTTTTGGTGTGCTTATTTGACTCTAGGCACGCCTCCCCAATCAGGCATGCCAACTTGACACTTGGCACTCCTTTGGTTCCTCTCGAGCGTCTTTTACTTCACCCTCAGCGTTTCCTTGAATTCCAGGCACTCTTGAACTTTTTTAGACATGCTTGTACATTCCTGAGCTTGTTTTCTTCGCTTGGGCGTGCTTGAGTCTTCAAACATGTGCTTGATCCTTTTCTTTGCTTTTCTCAGGCGTGTCTAGTTGATGTCAAATGTTCTCCATTCTTTGAACCTACAGGATTTGCAAATTGAACTAAAACAACATGCGAGGATAGGTAAATTTAGGAGGCGCCAAGGATATTGCTTCGAAAAGATGAGTGACAAAATTTTGGATAGGTACAACAATTGGCTCTGTCTGGGGACCATGGCATATTCTTGCGGCATAGGAGGACTTCAGAATCTTTGGATTTACAAGTGGACCGGTGCTTTATAAGTTGGGCAATGGAGTCAGATATATTCCTAATCACCTAAAAAGTGGAAATCTAGGCTACCTAACGGAACACAACATTACTGTAATATGTAACGGGGAAAAACAATGCGACATAACTAACACATCACAAAAAGGGGAAACACAACACAAAGCAATATGAAAAACATAAACGCTCTTTATGAGCACGAACATAGGACTACCAAACGTTTTACACGAAACCATTTATAGGTTGGGTAAAATAACAATCGCTCTTCCTGAGCTGAGAACTCTGTCTCGGCAGCAGCACATTGCCTCTCATCCTCCGCAACATTGTCTTGAAGAGCCACGATTCTGGTGGGTAGAGATGATCATGCAACGAGAAGTTCAGGACAAATTGATTAATATGCATGAGCCCTGGTTGATCATCTCCTTCCGTAGCGAAAAGCCTCTGTAGCAGGTGAAGGTACAAAACCTCCTTTTGAAGATATGAAGCGAGGTCCTGTGGCCATAGTACATTTGTGGGAATGGTAACCAACACATATTGAACTTGACGTTCTTCGTCCATGTCTTCAACATATGCAACCTTGAATTTAGTCGATGTGTCATCCTCTAGAAAAGGTTTGAGTTGTTCATATAGAATTTCCATCACTGGTTCTTGACTTATAGGATCCACAACTGTCAATAGCAGTGCATCTAGTGATTGTGAAACCTCCTCATCATTCTCTTCAATTATGTCTTCATCCATCCAATCCTCAGAATTAGAATGTGATAGATCGTCAAGATCTTAATCATGAAGCACCTAATCATTGTCAAAGCATACTCGCTGAAAAATGTCTTCTCCAAGTATCTCGCCTTGCCATCCATCATCTTGAGTCTCATCAACTCCCATAGAGCAATACCTTCAATAAATGTATCCTTTAGAACATGAATGCGAATATTTGGCAGCATCTCATTTTCAGCAACCATGCCCCTTTCTTCCTCTGACCTATGGGTAGGATTAGGGACAGACTCTTCTAAGCTTTGTGTTTTTCTTCTCGTGCTTGATTGATCTCACATATGGCATATCTTACCACACACTTGTCAAGAATTTCTGATTTCTCCATATGATTCTCTTCAATGACCAAGACTGAATATTCCATGAGCTTCTTCATATGTTGCATCTTGTGTTGATTTTATCATCATTGAAACATCTGTAATGTCTTTTTCTTGCACAAGTTCATGGATAAATTGATAAGGTCTAACACTATTTTCTTCACCAATGTGCATTGGATCTACTAAAGATGATGATGAATATAAGTACAACTGCAACAGAAAATTCACTGTATCTTCAACTAAGGATTTACTCTCTCAGTGATGTAGAAAACTGTCAAGATCAAGTAGAGTGTCTTATATCTTCAGAGCTGAAAAGTATTCAGAAAGAGAAATATCCTTGTCATTTCCTTTGATTGCATCTGACACAGGTTCTTCAAACCACCCTTCGAATGATGAAAATAACAAATTGTATTCACCATTGCTCTCTTCAGAACATTTGATTTCTTCACAATTTTGCTCTTGAGAAGATTGTATCACTTCTCCCTCCTCAGAGAAAATATGCAATACTTGCATTCCTTCAGGTTCCTCTTTGAGAAATGGTCCTTCCTCAGCCTTGAAGAATTGATGCAAAGTAGGCAAGATTTCAACTTGAGATGAATATGCTTGCTCCATTGATAGAACCTAGTTATGCAGACATATCAAGTCGCTTGAAACATGATTATGAAAATCATTCCTTATATCAGATTTACACAGGGTAAATCCCGTTACAGAGCCGCCATCGAATTCATCTAAAAGGTGTTCAGGACCATCCGATAATTCTTGATTTTCACTTGAAACCATTAAAACTTGCATGAGTCTTCTCATTTCAGGACAATTTTCTCCATCATGTCTATTCATTGCATGGAATAAGCAATGTGCATGCAGGAAAACATGGTTCTGCCACTTGACGCATAGGTGAAACAGGTTGATTGTTGACATAGTTGATAAAATAATTGTGTCCACTTGGAGATGGAGTTTGTTGAAGAGGTGTGATGTTTAAAGGCACCAACGGTTTGATTGAATCTCTCTGAATCTTTCTCGAGGTGATCATATTATCTTCTAACTCCACAACAAACTCTTGAGCCTCTTGCAATTTCGTAAAATTTCTTTGCTTGAGATAGAAGGAGACTTCAAAAGATTGTGCATTTTTGAAACAACTAAGCAAGATAAAAGGATTCAGGGTGTTCGCAACTTTGCCAACCAGACGGTTGAACCTAGCCACGAACTCTTGCATCGGCTCACTTGTCTTTCTTGATGTTTGAGAGCTTAACAAACATAACATGACTATCTTTAGCAAGCTTGAAACGAGCAAGAAATTTCTTGCTCATGGACTCCCAACTTGTGATCGAACTAGCAACAAGGTGATTAAACCATTCAACTGCTATGCCTCGCAAGCTTTCCACAAATAAGCGAACTGCAACATCTTCATGTGCAACACTAAGAATCCCACAAGCGGTGGTGAAGGCTGAAATATGTTTATCATGATGTTTGCCATCACCATGAAACTTCAGAAAATTTTTCCTTGAGCCTTCATGAAGTTCAAGGTTTTCCGCCAATGCCAATGGAATGATCTCATTTCCCAATGGTTGAGGTGGGCGATTATTGTTGATGCGATTACCCTCTTGATCAATCATAGAAAGTCTTTTGTTGAAACTGAAAAATTTGAGAACTCTGGATCTTTTTGAATTTGCAATGGATAAGACGGAGGTCTTATGTCATTCCCTAGTAGTCGCCAAAAACTGTTAGCATTTTATTTCGCACCTTTCAGTACGAAAGAAAAACAGACAGATGTCCGATAGAACTGCTCTTCAAATTTGTAGGGAAAACCCCCTGTAAAACAAAACAAATTTAAAATTACAGAATATGTACAATGTTTTCAAGGGGTTTTCCATACTTATGTTGAATGAAAGCAAAATTTGTGATCTTTTTGGGTATGCCACAAGTGAAAGGTAGAAACGCACTCTCAACCTAGAAGCAAGGATTTTGTGTTTTTGACTTGAAATCCGAACCTAGACTATACTCTTGCACATTCAACTAAACTCAGAGGCTGAGCAGCGCAAGTACACAATTGGATTGAAAAGATTTACGAATGCCTTAACTAAATCAACTGTAAGACGATGTAAAGATACAACTTATTCCTTCAATTTCACTTGTGACACAAAGTTTGCAAATTTGTTGAATCAACTTAACCTTCAGCACAAATGACACATTTCAATGGATACTTGGAAGCAAAATAGGAGTACTGGAATCCATTGCATGAACAAACAGGAACACGATCAAATGAATATACGAGAGTAACAATCTAAGAAAATTGAGGAATGAGAATTGTCCTTGCTTTTTATTCATTGATTGAATACAACATTGAATTTTGAATAATTGAACATTGAATGCTGAAAAAGCAAACTCCTAAAAAGCTTTGAATTCTAAAATCTCTATCCTTGTGCTTGAGCAAAAGCACTTATTTATACTACTACAAAGCAAATGCATGAAACGGAAAGAAGAGTTAACTAATACTCTTCACTCTAGAACTTGACTTATATGCATGCAAGTCTTATTTGTAACTAAAACAAATAATAAAATAATCCTAAAACCATGCAAAAATCAATTAACTGATTATTGCATGTTTATTACAAAAATAGTTCCATTAATTGTATGATAAAAGCATCCTAATTATGGCCTTTTGAAAAGGCATGATCTTTGCATGAAAGAAGGAATTGGCCAAAACTGGAGTGAAGTCGGCCTGTCTTAAATTTAGAGTTTTTCTTTTTTTCAATGAAAGCTTTAGAATAGGCACACATCCTCCATTTTTAGCGCACTTGTCTTAGCTTTGGCGCACCTGGTGGACGCGCCCTCCTCCAAGCGCGTCCTTCTTTGATAGGACACATCCTCTGGTGCTAAGCGAGTCTATAAATTGGCGAGTTGGTGTGACTAAAAATAGTGTTTCACTTGAACGCATTCCAATGAATTTGGATGCACCATCTCCTCTTTAGATGCACCTATCTAGGTGAAAGCGTGCCTTTTCCCAAACGCACTCCTTCAAACTCTGGCGTGTCTATCTGGTGCTTGAAGCATCTTCAACCTTTAGAGCATGTCTTCATCTCTTAGAGCAGGTCCACCTTCATTTGGTGCACCTTTCTCCAAACGAGCGCGCCTTGAAATTGGCCGATACACCTCCTTAGTGGTGCGTGCGCCTCCTTAGCGTGCCTACAGACTCCTTGGCACACTCCTTTAAGAAGCACGCCTCTCTGCATTTTGATGCGCTTCTTTGTTATAAAACGTGACTCTCTTGACCTTGATGCACTCCATTGGTGATCATGACGCTTCTCCATTTGTTTAAATTCGCATCATTCGGTGTGACACTAAACGAAATAGCATGTACAGTAGGACTATTCTTCAAATTAGGAGGGGAAGCTCCCTCAAACAAAGAAATTTAAAAAGACAATACAACATAACCTATCTTTTTGTTTCTCAGAGCACGAGCACAAGGCAATTGAAGCTCTTTTGCAATGCTATAAGATTTTCTAGAGTATTGCAAAAGGGATAAAACTTATCTTTAAAACACACTTTTAATCTTTTTGAGTAAATTCAGAGCACGAAAAAATTAAAGAAACAATTGGCGATTTGATTTCAACAAAAAGGAACAATAAAGATCTACAACAATCATTCACGCACAAAGTCATGAACAATTCTTTCAACCTTCGACAACAAACAAGATCTTAGAAACCATGATGCATATTCTCATTAGCAAAGTAATAAAAACATATAACACTACTTTGAACAATAAAATGCGAGCAAAATAATAGTCTTAGCATTTACCATTAAGAAGTTTAAGTGTGTAGAATACACTTATTTATACCCTAAAAAGCAAATATGCAAGGAAATGAAAGGAAGAGTTAACTAACACTCTCCACTCTAACCCTAATGCTGCATGGGAAGCATGCAAGCTTATTAGCAATTTAAAAATAAAAATATCTCTTATGCAATTCAGTTAACTGAACTTCCATATTATTACACATTGAGTTCCACTCAAAGAAAATTTGCATGATCTCCAAAAGCAATTCCAAAAATAGATTTAACTCTAGAAAGCGAAGTCAGTTCTCAAAATAGAAACTGCTTTGGAAATCTCTCCCATTGCCCAGAATAGATTCCTCCTGCAGATAGTGAAAAATTGGCTAAGTCTAAGAATTGAGATTTCTCTCGAATTCATCAACTCTGGCCTCATTGGGTATACTGATAGAATCAAGATGAACCGTCCTCATCTGCAGGTCGATGCCAGCATCTTCAGTGGTCTTTGCTAAATCTTCATATTCTTTTTCAGCCTTGTTGAATTTTGATGCAATTTCAACCAAGAGATATATCTTGTCTATGTGGGGATCACCACAAAACCTTCCGCGTATCAGCTGCACGAACTCATCCTGTAAATTATGAACAAGGCAATTTACGCCTTCGTCGCTGAAATACCTACAAAGAATGTTTTGGACAAAATCAATAGCATACTTCTCAATGTTGAGAAGTTTTTCTTTCCACGTAGCCAACTCCAAGGCTATACCCTTCGAGGTGTAAATCAAGGAGTACTGGTGAGTCCATGAGAAAACAATAGATTTCTGCTCCGCCGTTATAGGCCTCATATTGAGTGCCTGCAATCTCACCAACAGCCTATCGTAAACAGGCTCTGTATCCGTCATGCACTCTAACATGTTCTAAATTCCCAGGAGAATGTCCTTAGAATTGGACACTACTGCTGTCAACTTTGCTAGAAAGTCAACACTCTTTACTATGAAATGCTCAACCCAATCCTCGATGTGTTTGCCGTATACTACTAGTTGGCTTAACTGTCTCTATTCATATGGAGATTCCATCACCTGCGGCAAAAGGAGTGAAGGCGGTGAAGGTGAATGTAGGAGTTGTGAAATATACTGATGCAACTGCTTATTTTCTGATTTGAGAGCAGCCTTGTCTTCTCCATCTTTCAACACTCTATCCCTCATGGTATCAGTAGCAACCTCCAAAATATTTACTGCCGCCTGTCGGGAACTATGACCCAAGCTAGTCTTGATAATGTGATAATCATCGGGCTCAACATCCTTTATCGTTTTGTCCTGAGAGGGGACATCGGTCTCTATGATCAACTCGCCTTCATTAGACTTCAAAATCCTTGACTGCTTTTTAAGCTTCTTTGTTGAAGGCTCTTTGAATGTTTTAGCCAAAGCACTGAAATCCAACTGTTAAGATGGTCTTCTCTTTTTCTCACCAATCACTGTATGGAGCCAAGTAGGAGTAGATCTCTGAAATATTGGCTCTGGACGGCTTTCTACCTCAACCTCTAGATTTGGCATGAACTCAACCTCAGGAGGTGCAAAATGTGACTCCAACTCTGGATCAAACTCTAACACTGTATCAGGCTCGAACCCTAGATCAACTTCCATCACTGTATTTGGTTCAACCATCTGTTCTACTTCTGGCTCATCTGCCTCTTCAACTCTTGATGAGTTAAATGGTGTTGAAGTGATATGTATGGGAGACTAATGAGGTTCAAGTATCCTCTGTGATGTAGGTAAATTTTCCTCTTCTGAAGAAGAAGATGAAGTAGAAGCTGAAATAGAAGTTGTTGGTGAACACGGCTCAGTTGGTGGCAATGAGACTGCCTTTGGTTGTTGCTGCATTGGGACTTGAGACTGAGTTCTCTTCTTCTGGGTCACCCTCAAGGGTTCTTCCTCGGTGATATTCATTTCTTTGGTCTTCCCACTCACTACCTTGGATTTTAGCCGTGTGGTCAAGTGAGTAGGTGAAGGTGGCGGCTCTGCTGTAGAAGTCTTGTCCTTTGGTGCTTTAGTCCTCTTTTGCCTTTGAATATTAATGAACATCCAGCTTCGTTTCAGCAATCCTTTGGTTCTTTTAGTGATAGAGGTTATCTCTTGGAGAGATCAATCAATTTGTGGCAAAGCCTGTGAATCAACTCCATCCTTGATGAACTTGGGAGATAGGATTGAATTGTTTTCGCATAGGCCTTTGGGGTCCTCATCAAGAAAAGCCGGTATTTGCTCCAAAGTGAAGCGGCTGAAACTCCTTCGGCGAACCTCATATCCATCCTCACAGTTAGCCCAGAAATCCTCCATAGTTGGCACGTGGGCGAACTTGCCACTGAGTCTAGACTTCATTACCTCCTTGGGATCATAAGTGCATTTCTCCTTGAAGGTCTTTAGGCTGAATTTTGACATCTCTTCTCCAATTACTTTTGCATCGGAAGCACTCTTGCATTTGAAGATGCCAAGCTAGATAGGGAAGCTCACTACAACTTTATGCCTATTGCATAGGAAACTATGAACTTCTTCGCTTTGACGCAGGAACTCCATGAAGACCACCTCGTCAGAAGGGTATCTTGGTAGCATATATGGGTAGGATGTGAACCCGTACACTCGAATGTAGGATAAGGTAGGAAACTAAATATACCAGTCCGCCCAATCCGAGATCACCGCACTAGCCTCTTCTGAAATCTTGACATGCATTAGGTTCTTCAAGTTACACGTAGTGAACATTAGAAATGCGTCATTGACTCGGCGAAAATGCTTTTGGGACTCTGAAATCTCTAGCTGAGGGTATAGCCTGGTGAACCTGGTATTTTGTAGAGAGCCTACGAAATTCAACCCAACAAAATGGTGTTGCTTGGCCACCATGAATAGCAAGTAGGATGTCATCCTGAACTCGCGAGTTCGGGAAAACTCTGTAATCTGTCAGTGAATACAGTTGCTTATGAGGGTAGATTTTTGTAGAGAGCCTACGAAATTCAACCCGGCAAAAAGGTGTTGCTTGGCCACCATGAATAGCAAGTAGGATGCCATCCTGAACTCGCGAGTTCGGGAAAACTCTGTAATCTATCAGTGAATACAGTTGCTTATGAGGGTAGACCACTCATAGGTTGCACTTCCATTGGCTACGGTGCTGATGATGTAGAACATCCATGTCCTGAAACTTCTCCCCTCAGCTTGGCCCGTAATGCGGTTGAGTAATGTGATCATGATTGCATACTCGTCCTTAAACTGGCCTCTACCCACGTTCCTTAGGAGTGTATTTCTTCTTTCCTTTAGCCATTTGTAGGCTATCTTTTGACACTTATCAACACTTGAACTCCACACTCTGTCACTTTCTTCAAGGTCAAGGCTCAGTGATTCTTCGAATGGTGGGATGCCGAGGGCATACTCTATATCATCAGGTTTCAGGCTAGCAATCACTCTTCCATACACTGCTCTGATTTCTCTAGATTCAGGATCATAGTGTTTTATGCATGAAAGCACGAATTCAAGACTATGAGTGGCTATGGGAAATGAACCGGCTTGAGTGAGCCCCGAATTCTTCAAGTTTCTCGCTGCCTACTGCCTGAGCTTATCAAGAATTCCAAGTCAAAACCTTTGGGTGAAACCTAGCACAAATCTGTCTCTCTGACTTTGGAATATTCATGTTTGAGCGGAGATTTGGCCTCAATGGTGACCGAGGAATATTGCATGGTTGTTTTGTGGCTTGGAGCAGTCTTCCTTGATGTTGTCTTGCCTTTAAAATGGCCAATTTAGACCTCTGTATGCCTGCTGTCCAAGAAAATCAGGCCTTTCTTCTCGCTGTTCAAATTCTGATTTTTGTGAAAAAATGCATTTTTTTAACCTTGGAAAGTGAAAATTTGTAGTTCTGACTTCAAAGATTTGCCGGATCTAAGCTCTAAACGGTCAAGGATGATGGAAAACGCCTTTTTCCCGAGGTGGGTATGTGCTAGAAATGAGAAAATTTGAACACAGAGGCCTTAAAAATCACTTTTCCTTTGGCTGTAGGTGGACATTTTGGACTGGAACAGTCATAACCAGCAAGGAAAAAGCTTGAAAAACCTCCAAAAATGGCCGCCAAGGATTGAGTGCTGCCTTATGAGTGTGCAAAAGTGCCTCTGGATGATGTAGAATGGAGAATATAGTGCCTTGGAATGCAAGATCTGCCCCTTAGGTATATTGCTGGCCCGGAAAGTGCCTTTAACCTATCATGAAAAGCTTGAAAACCTTGATAATGGCCGCCAATGTGAAAGAATGCCCTTCTAGGGTGTAGGCAAGTCCTTGAATGAAAGAAAGATGAACAAAATGATGCAATATGGTGTTGCCTTGGCCTTCTAGGTGAAGCGTCCCTCCTCAAACTCTTTCAATCTGCTTTGGAGCTTCAATATCCTTCAACAATGGCGTCCTTAGGTAGAACGCAGCCTCAAAACGCTCTCAATGCTTTTGAAAGTGACAAAAACAATGCATAAGGCACCTCCTTTATAGTAAACGCCATCTCCTTAGGGTTTTCAATGTGCTTTTTCTAAAAATAGGGTGCTTTTATTTTTAGCTCCATGCAACAAAGAAGAGTGAAGTAGAAGTGAATGGTAGACCTCTATTTATAGCCTTTGATCTTCTCTCTCCCTGTTGGAGCAATCAACCACCAGGATCAAATCTGCAAAACCAAATAACCTTCCACACAAGAGAGACAAGCAAAGAGAATGCTATATTGCCATGATACAACAATGTACTAGATTACATAATGTACAATGAGGCCTTGGTTATAAAGACCAAGGTGAGATACAAGATGTTGTAGTAATCTGACAAGTGTCACAATCCTATGACATATGACAACTATAGGATAAGATGACAACTATCAACAACAACTAGACAACCAAGAAACATCTAGAAGACAACTAGAATGCTTCCTAAGTCAACTTAAGATGTGAACATGTGTGTGAGTATTATTTAACTAATAAATAGTTAAATAATATGAGTTATCTACACAACAAAGGTTAAACCAGATAGGTAATAACCCTGTTCACACCAACACCCCCCCTTAAGTGCAACTTAGGGAGGAACAAACAAATGCAAAGATGGGTCCTGGCAACAAGGCCATGTTAGGTACCCATGTACAAACATTCTCTCACAAGCGGAGAAAAGGAGAAAACCTCATGGGAAAAAACTCCTCTCCAAAAGAGAGAAACATGCAAAGAAAAAGCATGAAAAAGTGAAGGAGGACTCAAGAAGACCCCCCAAGGACAACTTCCTTCACCCCAAGCATCGATCACAACTGAAGATAACGAGGCGATGCCAAAGGTTTAGTGAAGATGTCCGCAACCTGCTTCTCAGTAGGCAAGTACTCCAAGCTGAGAACACCATCCTAGATGAGCTGCCTGATGAAGTGAATGTGGATCTCGATGTGCTTAGTACGCTGATGCTCCACAGGGTTGCGAGAAATGTGAATGGCACTCTGATTATCACACCAAAGAGTAATGGGATGATCTGGAGGAAATCCAAACTCAGTCATCAACTGTCGAAGCCAAAGAACCTCCTGGCTAGCCAAAACTGCACCTCGATACTCAGCCTCTGTCGATGATAATGCAATAGCGGTCTGCTTCTTGCAAGACCATGCAATCGGACCAGAACCAAGGCAGAAAACAAAGCCAGAAGTGGACTTCCGATCATTAACATCACCAGCCCAATCTGAGTCAGTGAAGCCCATAATCGAAGAAGCTCTGGATGTGTAATGAATGCCAAAGTGTGATGTGCCCTGAATATACCTCAAGATACGTTTGGCTGCCTTCCAATGACTCTCATGTGGCTCTTGAGAGAACCGGGAGACAAGTCCAACCGCAAAGGAAATATCAAGACGACTATGTGTCAAGTACAAAAGACTGCCAACCAACTGTCGATACAATGTAGCATCAACTGTGGGAGTAGTGCAGCTAGAAGACAGGACAACACCTGACTGAAATGGTGTAGGGGCAGGCTTACAATCAGCCAAGCCAAATCTCTGAAGCAAATCAAGAGCATACTTCTGCTGAAAAATGAAGATCCCCTCTGTAGTCTGGTGAACCTGAAGACCAAGGAAGTAGTGCAGAAGACCAAGATCTGTCATATCAAAGTGCTCCATCAATGCTTGCTGAATACTCTGGATCATGGAGGTAGAATTGCCTGTGAGAATCAAATCATCCACATAAAGCACAAGGATCAAAAGATCATCTCCATGTCTCTGAGTGTAAACTGTAGGGTCAGAATGGCATCGTGTGAAACCGGAAGCAAGCAAGAAACTATCCATCTTCTCATACCAAGCCCTAGGGGCTTGTTTGAGACCATATAATGAACGACGAAGCCTGCAAACAAGTGAAGAGTCCTGCACAAAACCTGGAGGCTGCTCCATGTAGATCTCCTCATGAAGATCACCATGCAAGAAGGCACTCTTCACATCCATCTGATACACTGACCATCCCTGAGATGCAGCAATAGAAAGGACAAGATGAATAGAATCCATCTTGGCGACAGGAGCAAAGGTCTCAGAGTAGTCAATACCCTCAACCTGAGAAAACCCCTTAGCAACAAGACGAGCCTTGTACTTATCTATAGAACCATCAGTTGCATATTTGGTGCCGTACACCCACTTGCACCGAACCAATTTTCTTCCCTTAGGAAGAGGAACAAGATCCCAAGTATGATTCTTCATTAAAGAAGAGTACTCAACCATTGCACTGTCCCACTCTGGAATACCTGTGGCATCTGAAAACTTCTGAGGATCCGTGGAAATGGCATGACTCAAAAGACTGACACTTGTTGTCTATGAACAAGTGCGGCGAGTATCTGTGGGATCACCAACAAGAGGACCAGCCTCCTCAAGAGTAGTGCGGGCCCATCGGGGCAAAATTGGTGCTTGAGGAGGTGGGGCAGGACCTTCATCAGTATCATCTTGAAGAAGCAAAACATCGTCAAGTGATGATGAAGTAGGTGGAGTATGTAGTGAGGAAGAAGTGGAGGAGGAATCCACTTGTGTGAAGGACTCATCAAAATGGACATCTCTACGAAAGTAGACATCCTGAGTGACAGGATCAAACAACCTGTAAGCCTTCACATCCTCACAATAGCCAACAAAAATCAAAGGTTGACTCTTCTTCTCCATAGCCTTACGCCGACCATTCGGAATGAATGCCCAAGCCTCACTACCGAATACTCTGAAGAAGGATACATTAGGCTTGACATGGGACCAAGCCTCCTCGGGAGTCATATGCTGCACTGCCTTGTGAGGCATACGATTCTGAATATAGTTGGCACAATTGACTACTTCAGCCCAAAAAGTGGGATCCATAGACCTAGACTGTAGCATGCAATTTGCCATCTCCCGTAATGTCCTGTTCTTTCTCTCGGCCACACCATTCTGCTAAGGAGTGTAAGGAACTGAAAACTGATGCTGAATTCCATGCTCACTGCAGAAATCCTGAAAAGCTTGGTTCACATATTCCCCCCATTATCTGTGCGTATCCGTCGAAGAGAAAGACTTGATTGCTTCTCCGCAAACGCCTTGTATGTCCTGAATGTGTCAAAAACATCACTTTTGTACTTAAGAAAGTACACCCATGTGCGTCGTGAGAAATCATCAATGAAAGTGAGCACATACTTGGCCCCTGAAAATGAAGGAGTTGGAAAAGACATGAGATCACTATGAACCAACTCCAAGGGTGCCGAAGCTCAAGTAGCCTGACCCTTAGGAAAGGGATCCTGATGATGTTTGCCAAGTACACAACCCTGACAAACTCCCTCTCTACAAGAAATCTTAGGTAGACCAACAACCAACTTATTTGTGCTCATATGCTGAAGATAACTGTAATTCAGATGTCCAAATCTCTCATGCCAAAGCTTGCTCAAGGCATCGGCATGTGCTGTAAGAGATGATCCTGATGAAAACTCAAATCCATCAAATCTGTATAGTCGTGATCCATGATCCACTTTCCCTGTAGCAACAACTGTCTCAGGATCCTGTAGCTGTCGAATAACCACATTGTGAGGAGTAAACTCAACTTTCTTTCCATCCCCAGAATGACAAATCTGATATATGGAGAGAAGATTGTCAGAAATCTTGGGAACAAAAAGAACATCCTCAATGCAACCATCTTGCAATTGAACGGTGCCTGTCCCCATGACTGAAATCTGTGAAGAGTTCCCCATGGCAATCTGAGAAGTGCTAGTATCAGAAAGAGTCTCAAGTAGAGCAAGTGAATTGGTCATATGATGTGAAGCACCTGAATCAAGTATCCAGCTATCTGAAGATGAAAGCAAGCCATGTGCAGAAAGAGTGTGTCCTTTGCCTGTAGAGGAGGGCTTGGGAAGAGAAATCTTGTGCTTCTTCATAGCTTCCTCCAAAGCCTCTAACCTCTTGAAACAATGAGACTCATCATGACCTGTCATGCCACAAAAAGAACAAGTGCCACCTTTCTTCTTCTTTGTTTTGGAGGAAGACTCACCAGATTTGGAAGGATTAGGTGGAGGAGTGCGCTTCTGATCATTCTTCGGCTTTGGTTTGAAGGGAGACTCACTACCTGAAGGAAATTCTGTCTTGGCCTTCTTCTTATTCTTACCTTTACCCTTGGAGGATGAGGCCATCAAGGCTTGACTCTTAGAACTAGGAAGTGCATCCATTTGAAGTAACTTGGTTTGCTCCCTAGTAAGACGCTCACAAAATAGCTCAAAGCGAGGCATCTTAAAGTCTTTCCCAAAGGCATCCATATTAGAATAGAAGGTAGATGAAAACACCTGAAATGGGCCCTTCAACTTTGACAAAATCAAGAAGATACATTCCTTTTCAGTTTTATCATGCCCACACCCTTTCAATTGTGACAAGATCATCTTGAATTTCTCTAGAAAATCTTGGATAGTAGGAAAACTGTCTGGAGAGAGTGATGTCAATTCTGCCTCAAGTTGCAAGATTCGGAATTCATTGACAGTACCATACAATTCTGCAAGCTTATCCCAAATTTGCTTAGGTGTTTTACACTCCGCAATATGAAACAACAAGTTGTCTGATACATGCAATCCTATGATTCCCATAGCTTCATCTAATTTGTTCTTATAAGCAAATCTTTCAAACTCCTTAGTGAAACCAGGTGGATTATCCTCTAGCATTTGCCAAAGTCCTTTAGATTGCAGTAGTTGTTTCATTTTTAACTTCCATGTGTGGTAATTATGTGGAGTGAGTGGTTTTATAGACACACTTTCCGCCATGTGTAGCAGAAAAACACCAAGAACCAAAGACACAAGAGCACTTAAATCGTGCCTTTCACCCCCCCAGAATGTATTAACAATGTGATTGTAACCCCCCCAACAAAGTACAAGGAAAGAATTTGTACAATTGACAAGCTTAAATCAACCGTTTATAACACGGTGATTTTTACAATTTTTGAGCAAAAAAGCTTATCAAGGGGAAAAAAAAAGTTACAATCAGATTCGTTGCGATTTTCTGAGCAAATTCAAAAAAAATTTCACCAGATTTTGACGTCGTATGCAAAAGATACGCCAGTTGCAAGAAAAGCATGAACTGCACCTTCAAGCTGAAAAAACTGGCAAAAAATTACGAAATCTGAAAAAATCACCTGCACCACAGCGAAGCTCTCTAAACCACCTTTCCGATGACTATAAGAATGCGAAAAAACTCCTCCTGGTTTGCAAGATATGACAAAAAGAAAAAAAACTTTCTTTGTCAAAATTTGCAAAGATCGGTTTGTTTGTGAGGGGGTTTGGCCACCTGCCAAACCGGGCCTCAATCTCCGTCTTCGACAAACCAACAAATAAAGAAAACTTGTTGAGGATCGCCGGTGGTTGTGAAGGTGGTCGCTGTGCTAGCAGCTACCAACACGGTTTTCAAACCACCTAGTATAGAATAACCATCGACTTGCAAAGGATGTTGTTAAACAATCTTTGACTGTTATAGAAATTGATACATATGACTACTCGAAAGTACAAAAGCCAATTGCTAAATAAATTGACTGAGACTACCGCTTGGATGAAGATGGCTACCAACCACCAATAGCGGATCTGAGCCAATGAAGAGTGCCAAATGCAAGTCTAAGATGCCTTGAATCTTAGAAATCCACCGATATGCTAAAGATGTCAACCGGTTTGTAAATTGACAATGTGAGCAATGTTTTAGACTGCCGGTGAAGATGCGAAGACCACAATTGACCACAATGGATGTCGTCGACGGGTCTGCAGAAGCCAAAAAACTGTTGCCAAGATCGGAGAACGACTGCTGAGAGTTTCCTTTGACAGACGTTTGGTTGCTAGTTAAAATGGACCAGAGGACAAAACAAACCACGAATCCTTTTAGCTGCTCACAGACGCCGACTGTCAATGGGATAACAGTCACTAGATCTATCAACTGTAGCAATAACGCCGACTGTGAGAGTTGGAAACAAAGACCCTGTTGAAATGAGCTGCTGTAGAATATTGAAGATGACTGTCAGATTGTTTGACAAGAACCGCCAAGGTTGAAATGCCCACCGATCTCAGACAAACCATCATAGATCCATATATGCATTCGATATATCATAGATCCATCGATCTTCAAACCCGGCAGTGAATGATCACCAATGGACTCGCTGATACCGCTAAGCTATTGAAGAGTGATCAAAGGAATATTGGAGAATGCTTGTGAGAGCCCAAACAATGGCTGATAACAATGAAGCCCGATCTAGAAACTTTTGAGCTGATGTGAAGTAAAAGCGGCTAGATCTCCAAAAAACTCTAATCCAAATCCAATGATACAGTGCTCAAATGATTGACCATGTTCAGAGGATTAGATCTGAGCCGAAAACAAGGCTGTCCAAAAAAAATGGACTGCGAGCATCCTTCAAATGTTCAAGGCCATGAGCATAGAAATAGAAGGCGGATATACAACCATCCAACTCTCTTTCTCATCCAGCACCTTAATGAAGTCAAGAAGCCAACGACACCAAAAATGGTGTCGATCTGTGGAATGAAGGAACACTTTAAATGCTTGCAGAGGTTGAGGATTTCAGCAAAGATTTGATCAAAATTCTGATCTATTGCAAATAACTGTGGGCTCAAAAACAAGCAAGTTGGTCGAAGATCAATACTGAAGGCCGATCAAGTCAAATGTAAACAGTGGTATTTGTCCACTGCTAAAAAAAATGATCCAAAAAATAGACCAACTGGGGTCGATGAAACAGGATCTCAGCTAAATCAGGTCCAAAGAAGCCAACGAACAATCATTGTTATGAAAAATCAGTATAAATCTGCCCAGTAAACTATCAGTCCCTTAAACCATGCCAGATCTGAAAAGACCAGATCTGAACCAATTCTCCAAAAAAAAGTTGAATTTGATATTTTCACAGCAAATGATGCAGAAAATGCAGGAGCCTAATTTGCCCTCTGCTAAAAAAAAATTGCCTTTTGGACAAAAAATTTCTGCAAAAATGCATATAAAGCCCAGAAAAGTCGAAAATTCAACTATGTCCAAAATCAAATTTTGAAGAGTCAATCCTTACTGATTTCGGCGATCTGAACTCAACGGTGAACTCCGTTTTCAGCTAGGATGCACTAGCAAAACGTTGACGGCAAGATCTCTCAACAAAAGAGAGAAGGGGCTTGCAGGATCAAAGCTCTAATACCATGTTGGAGCAATCAACCACCAGGATCAAATCTACAAAACCAAATAACCTTCCACACAAGAGAGACAAGCAAAGAGAATGCTATATTGCCATGATACAACAATGTACTGGATTACATAATGTACAATAAGGCCTCGGTTATAAAGACCAAGGTGAGATACAAGATGTAGTAATCTGACAAGTGTCACAATCCTATGACATATGACAACTATAGGATAAGATGACAACTATCAACAACAACTAGACAACCTAGAAACAACTAGAAGACAACTAGAATGCTTCCTAAGTCAACTTAAGATGTGAACATGTGTGTGAGTGTTATTTAACTAATAAATAGTTAAATAATATGAGTTATCTACACAACAAAGGTTAAACCAGATAGGTAATAACCCTGTTCACACCAACACTCCCGAGCGCTCTCTCTCCTGCAAGTTGGGCGCAAAAAATGGAGGCATATTGTCATTTGTAGAATGCTCAAAAAGGAGTGCAAATCCCCCAATTTGAGTGCCTTTCATGAAGGTCAAAAAGGCGTGTGAAAAGCCCAAAAAGGGCGCCTTTTGCAAGAGCCAAAAAGGCGTGGGTTTTGGTGAATTTGAGCGCTTTTTTGGGGTGGCACAAAAGGTGTACAAAATAGGCAAAATGAACGCCTTTTTGAGATGACAAAAAGGAGTGTGTTTTAGTGAATATGAGCGCCTTTTGAGGATGGCACAAAAGGAGTGCAAAAAGGCCAAATTAGGCACTTTTTCCAAGACACTTTGCCTTTAGCAATTTTCTCGTACTTGGCCTTTGAAAACCTTGATCTTTTGCCTTTAGATTTTCATGAAAACCTAGTGATTGTTTCACCATTCTCCATGCTCTTTCATCATGACCTTTGGTCTTGGAAATTTTGAATTTTGCCTTAGCCCTTTTTGACGGAGATTACTCGGATCAATGTCATTTGACTCTACTTGCGGAGCTTCTTTTGCCGTAACTTCTTCATTCGACGACGGAAAGCCTTGAAGTTTGGAAATTAGGTCCATAAGACTTGAAGCTCTTATTGAAGCTTCTTCTCCTTGAAGCGCGCTCCAAGGTGGAGCACACTTAGCCAAAAACACTCCAAAATGCCTTAGAAAAATTTTCAAAATTTTTCAAATTTTCATTATCAAATTTTGATTTGCCAGATGTGTTTGCATTGCTTTCCTTGGTTCCTTTGTATCATTTTGGTCCTCAATCCATTAGTTTAGCCTCCGCTTCTAGATGATCTTTCACAGCTCGAAGCCTGATTGGCTTGCCAAAATCACCCTCCATTTGGGCCTTTGGATTGCTCTCTTTTGATATGTCTTGTACCTGTAGGGTTAGCGAAATAATGACAAGGCTACATGGTGCTTGGGAGGTGTGTTTGGGCATCTTTTTTAGGACGTTCATATGCATATACAAAAAAGTTTCGTATGGGTACAATATGTTCGAATGCATTTTACCCTTCAGGAAGGCGTTATCTTATGAAAGGCCTGCACTTATCAGCTTAAACACGCTTCAAGGCGTTCATTTCCTCCTTTTTTAAAGTGAAAATTTAAAAACTCAGGCATGCTTGAATTGACCCAAGCATGCCTAACTTATTTCTTGCGCGCCTCAAGAGCAATTGGCACGCTTTACCTGTGCCTGGCGCGCCTCAAGTGCAATTGACATGCTTTACTGATCTTTGGCGCGCTATCATTCCCTCAAGTGTGCTTAGCTAACTTCTGGTGCGCCAAAAATAGGCTAGGCGTGCCTTTGTGGTGTCTAACGGACCTTGATGTGCCTTGGTGCGCTTTTAAGTGTCTCCTCTACTCCAAAGTTCCTCTGGCGCTCACAACACTCTTCCTAGTTTCCTTTCCACGTTTCTAAATTCTCTGTTCATCTATATGCCTTGAAATCATTCATTTATTCCTCTTTGACACGTTTCAGGTTCCCTTTGATACACCTCTGGCTTATGATGTTCTCTATCTCCCTGGTATGATTATCTTGTTACTGGCGTATTGATCTAGTCCCAGGCACGCCTAAGATACTTCAGGCGCGCTTGACCTGCCTCAGGTGCACCTCACTTGACTTAGGTGCACTCTCCTGATCATTGGTGTGCTTATCTGACTCCAGGCACACCTCCCCAAATCAGGCACACTCCTCTTCCCCTAAGCGCGCCCCCTTGACACTTGGCGTGCCTTTGGTTCCTCTAGCGTGCCTTTTACTTCACCCTTGGTGTTTCCTTGAAGTCCAGGCGCTCTTGAACTTTTTCAAGTGTGCTTGTAGATTCCTGAGCTCGTTTTCTTCGCTCGGGCGTGCTTGAGTCTTCAAACATGTACTTGATCCTTTTCTTTGCTTTTCTCAGGCATGTCTAATTGATGTCAAATGTTCTCCATTCTTTGAATTTGTAGGATTAGCGAATTGAACCAAAACAACATGCGAGGATAGGTAAATTCAGGGGGCATCAAGGATATTGGTTCGAAAAGATGAGCGACATAAAATTTTGGATGGGTACAACACATAACTAGACCCTTATAATGCAATTTTAATGATATATAAATCTAATTTTTGAATATGATCAACTGCTGTTACAAATGAGATTGTTCAGAACTGAAATAACATCAAATTACAGTGCTTAAACATGCTCAAATATATCTCAAGTCGTTGCTGTTCAGAATCAGATCATTACAATGATAATCAAGGGTCTTTTACATACCAAAATAATAGATTGCAATGCCTTTATCAAACCCTAGCTAGTCAATCAACAAATGACACTTATTTATGCATTTTTATGGCTCCAAAAAGCCCACGATCCCTCCTAAAATCCATATGTATCTCCTCCAACTTCAAACTTGCACATTCCTAGCAACCACGTGCCTTACAAGGCCTCTATGTCCTCTATAAATGGCTGCGAATGGTGTAGAAATGGGCTGCGATCTCCACTAGACACCCACGCCTCTCCTTAATATGTTGTGATTTCTCTTATATAGGTTGCGATTCCCCTCTGCAAGGTGTTGTTATCAAATATCAACCTAAATCTGCAATAAATGCTCAAGAATATGGCGCTAGGATTATTTAGCATAAACCCTCTAAACTCCTTCATCAAACTCCATAAGATATTCAATGAATTTCTCCTTCAAAACTCTACAAAACCAAATTTATATTTGTCCACAAATCCCATAAATTTGGCAATCTTCTCCTTCAATGTAAACCTACAAAAGTATATCTCTTTGAAGCTCCCAATTCCTTCAACCTGCACACTTGCAAGTCTCCCAAAAACAATACCAAATACTGCAAAATCAAAATGGCACAAATCGTTATGCTCAATTGTGAACTCTGAAATGAATTCACCTCAAAAAACCCTTGAACCAGTAGTTCAAAGTTTTCCCACAATGGAAAATATCAAATCAGAAATAATCAAATGCCTGCTCAAACCCTTCCTCCAAGCCCCTTTTAAAACATTTCCTTTCTTCCGGAATCCCCCTTTTTGGCCGACAAAGCTTTTATTATTTTTATTTATTTATTTATTTTTTTCTCAAAAGTAACTTTATTATTTCATTTTATTTTGTTTTGACAAAAAGTTACTTTTAAAATAAAATAATTAAATAAACACAAGTTGCCAGCAAAAAGGGACATTACAGATACAGCCATTACTTCTTCTATCTTGGTTGTGCCATGCGTTCCATACAGTTGCTATTTGTGTTATGAAAATATTCCTCCTGTTTGGATGACTGTAGAGTACAATTAATACACTAATTAGCATCAACTTCTTTGAGCCTGGCCTCCCACAATCAGATATTTTGAACTGAATTCCAACAATAGTTTGAGAGATGTCTCTTTTCAAGAGTATTAGTATGTGAATCAACTCCATTGTGAACATGTGCCAAGAATAAATCCATGTGATTGCAGACCTTTAAAGCCCCATTTCTAAATGCTTGGGATAAATAGAATGGACTAGTTCATCTGCTCACTTACAAAGTGACTTGTGAATTGTTCCTTTTACTTGCCTGCTTAAATTATGTACAGTTGTTCTCGAGTCAAAAAATTATAATAATTATCTCTTTAAATATTGCAGATACTTTTTAAATCATATAAAAGGGGAAGAAAGTTTCCAGACCTTGCAGCGTGCACAAAGCTTGACACCATGAAATGTCAGCCCATTTATTCTCAAAGTCTTCCACAGATCTTCAGCAAATGGTTCACAACCCTCTATGAAGATGCTGCAAAATCCAAAGTATATGACTTCAAGCACAACTAATCTTCTATTCTTGATATATCTTGCCCCTTGTTATGCACAAGGAAAAGACTTCAGAGGATCATAAAGGATGCAAATAAACAAATTCATATGCATCCAAATACATCATAAAATTGTTCCCTTAAGTTACTCACAACTGCAAAAGTAAACAATGATCAGGCTTTTAATTCAATGAAAAAAGTTATAAGAAAAAATGCATGGACATGAACAATGCAATCAATGAATTATGGTACAAAGATCTTACTTGGGCCTAAAGCGGTTGATGGGAAGAGATTCACTCAAGTGCTTGTTTAAAGTATCTAATGAGCTCTGCATTTATGCAATTTGATATAATTTAGTTTGATTCCTTCACTCAAGTACACCTTAGTGATACAATGAAGTACCATGCAATTTTACTTGAAACAAAAGTGTGCCTTGGCACTACCCTTACCTGAGAAATCATAAGAAATGGATACTCATCAGAAAACATGGTTTTATAACCACGAGCATAATTTTCATCTATTGGCCTGACCTCTGACACTGTAGAAATTTAGAGCAAAGGAAATTTAAAATTATGACATTTATTTGCAAATTCAGAGTCACATATTTGACTCAAAGATGCATACATATATGCTTGTGAGATAACAGTTAATGAAATGAATATTTGGTAGATGCATAACTTTATCCCCACAAATTTAATACCCATTTCTTTTCTCTTTTTCCTCAATAAATTCTAGAAAAGACAACATAATGATATCAACATATCCATGAAAAGAGTTCTCAATCCATAGCAAATCAACCCTGACAAGAAGACAAACCATGAAAGCTAAACAAAATAAAAGGAACAATATATCAGAAATTCATAATCTTATAAAATAAAGCAATAATTTGTAACTGTACTGTTGGTTGTATAAGTAGCATGTTGTAAAACTTTAACCATATCTCATAATCGTTACTCTTCTGGAAGATTTTCCAATGTGACTAGCATACGGACAACTTGAAGTGATAGCTTAGAACTGTTCACTTTTGAAATATTATGAAGATGACTAACAAGTTTGGAAATTATTCTTTAAGGATGTTGATTCTTTATCAATCAAGGAACAAGGCTAGGTGCTTTCCTTCCTTGTTTCTGTAGGCAGAGATGTTCCTTGTAGTTATCTGTCTCGATTGATGTAAACTTCTTGTTAGTTTTCATAATATAAGATACATTCTTCAAAATAAAAAAATCATGAGAATATTGTCAAGAAAATGTTGAAAGTATACTTTTAAAGCATAGTTTTGTTGTACCCATACGAAATTTTTCGTCTATGCATACAAACACCCTAAAAAGATGCCTAAACACACCTCTCAAGCACCATGTTGCCTTGTCATTATTTGCTAACCCCGCAGGTACAATATACATCAGAGGAGATTGATACAAGGCCCAAATGGAGAAAGATTGAAAGAGCCAAATTGGCTATGAGCCGTGAAAGATCGTCTAGAAGCGGAGGCCAAAGTGATGGATTGAAGACCGAAACAATGCAAAGGAATGGTGAAGAGCAACGCGAAAACATCTGACAACTCAAAATTCAATTTTGAAAATTTAAGGCATTTGGAGTGCTTTTCCCTTGGCACGCACGCCAAGGAGAAAAGGCTCCAAATCTCAAAAATCCAAATTTCAAGTTTCAAGGTGTCTCGTCATCGTTTGGAGTGAATTCGTCAGAAAATGTGCTTCAAAATGGTTAAGACAAAAAGAGCACTTTTCTTGCGAAGCGCGCTACAACTCCAAAGCGCTCCATGGCGAAGTGTGCTCCAACTCCAAAGTGCTCCAAATGAAGATTGAACTTTCAAGGCATGAAGACATCCAATGCAAGATCAGGAGTACTCTCACCTTGAAGCGTGCTCCAAGTCCAAAAGGCTTCACCAGGTGGAGAAAGTCGACATTGATCCAAAGTGTAAAATCCAAGAGATCTTCGCCAAATTCCTAAGGCAAGAATCCAAGTCTTTTAAGGCGAAAAAGACGTAAAAAGAGCATGGAAAAAGGGCGAAAGAAATCAAAGTTTTTGACGAAGACAAAAGGCAAAATTTCAAAAAAAAATTGAAGGCAAATTTTTGCCTTGGGAAAAGCGCGCTTTTCCCTTGGCGCGCGCACCAAGGGAAGAACGCGCCTTCCCAAGGCGCTTTCCCATAAAGCGCTCCAAGCAAAAACATAAAAAAGAAAAGTCTATTTTAGGGTTTTGGCGTCCCAAAGGAGGAAAAAACATGTTTTCTAAAAGCAAAAGGTTATAAATAGAATAAAACACTTCACTTTAACTCCTCTCTTCATTTGTGCATGGAGGGCAAATAAAAAGCACTCTAAAAATAGGAGAAAGCAGATTGGAAACCCTAGGAGGTGGCGCCCAGCTATAAAGAAGGCATTTGTGCTTTATTTTCATCATTTGCAAAGGCAGGTTTGAAGGTTTGAAGGCAATGCTTAGGTTGGAGGAAGTTTTTATTCATGATTCTCATTCATTCCAAGGCAGATTGAAAGCTTTTATGGCCAGCGCTTCACTTGGAGGAGGTATTTTCAACATCAAAACTTCATTTTGTTCCTCATTCATCCATTCCAAGGCAGATTTAAAGGATTAGAGGGCAGCGCTTCAGATTTGAAGCTTTTTGTTGCTGGTTATGACTGTTCAAAGCCAAATTCACCACTTCCAGCCATAGAAAAAGGGGTTTTCAAGGCTGTTCTATCCATTTTTTCTCATTTTTGTCACATACCCACCTCGGGAAAAGGCATTTTCCATCAATCTTAACCGTCTAGAGCTCAAATCCGGCACACTTTTGAAGGTACAGCTCCATATTTTCACTTTCCAAAGACAAAAACGAACTTTTTTCATGAAAAATCAGAGTTGGACAGCGAAAAAAAAAGCCTGATTTTCTTGGACAGCGAGCATAAAAAGGTCTGATTTTACCTTTTTCGAAGCGGGACAGCGAAAAGGAAAGCTTCTCCAAGCCACAAAGCAACCATGCAATATTCTTCGATCACCATTGAGGCTAAATCCTTGCTTATCCATGATTATTCAAAGGTCAAAGAGACAGATTTGTGTCAAGTCCCACCCGAGGGTTTTGACTTGGACTCTTTGGTAAGAGCAGGCAGTGTTGCGGCAAAGAATTTGATGTATTTCGGGCTAACTCAAGCTGACTCCTTTCCTATAGCCACTCAAAGCCTGGAATTTGTGCTCGCTCGCATAAAGCACTATGATCCTGAATCAAGAGAAGTTAGAGCAGTGGATGGAAGGGTAATTGCAAGCCTCAAACCGGATGACATAGAGTTTGCTTTCGGGATTCCACCATTTGAGGAATTACTCACCCTCGACCTTGAAGATTGTGACAAAGTGTGGAGCTCAAATGTTGATAAATGTCAGAAGGTAGCCTTCAAATGGCTAAAATATAAAAGAAGCACACTTCCTAGCAATGTTGGTAGAGGAGAATTCAAAGATGAATATGCAATTATGATCACACTACTCAACTGCATCACAGGGCAAGCTGAAGGAAGAAGGTTTAGAACCTGGATGTTTTACATCATTAGCACTATGGTCAATGGAAGTGCAACTTATGATTGGTCCATCCTCATAAGTAACAGTATTCACCGGCAAATCATAGAGTTCCTCCGAATTCGTGAATTCAGGATGACATCATATTTGTTATTCATGGTGGCGAAGCAGCGCAACTTTGTCGGGTTGAATTTTGTGGGCTCTCCACAAAACTCCAAGATTACCAGGCTATATCCTCAATTGGAGTTTTCAAAGTCCCTGAAGCATTTTCGCCAGGTCAATGACGCATTCCTAATGTTACAGTGCATGATTTGGAGAATCAAATGCATGTTCGCATTTCAGAGGAGGCAAGGGCAGTGATCTCCGATTGGGCGGACTGGTACATTCAGTTTCCTACTTTTTCATACATCCGAGTGTATGGGTTCTCTTCATATCCATACATGCTTCCGAGATACCCTTCTGATGAGGTGGTTTTCATGGAGTTCCTATGTCAGAGTGCCAAAGTTCATAGTTTTCTACACAGTAGGCATAAGCATGCAATGGGTTTTCCTATTCAGCTCAGTTTCTTCAAGTGCAAGAGTGCCTTCGATGCCAAAATAATTGGAGAAGAGATGTCTGAGTTTTGCCTAAGACCTTCAAAGAAAAATGCACCTATGATCCTAAGGACGTAATGAAATATAGAGTTGGCAACAAGTTTGCTCATATGCCAACCACTGAGGATTTTTGGGCTAATTGTGAGGATGAGTTCGAGGTTTGCCAACGGAGTTTCGGTCGCTTCTCATTGGAGCAAATACCGGCTTTTCTTGATGAAGACACCAAAGGTTTGCGTGAGGATAATTGTATTCTTTCTCCTAAATTCATTAGGGAGAAGATTGATTTGCAACCTTTGCCACAAATAGATTGGTCCCTCAAGGAGTCAACTTCTATCACCGATAGAACTCAAGCAGTGGTGAAACGAAGTTGGATGTTCATTAATACTCAAAGGGAAAATGTAATGTCCCCTTTTTCGTGAGCATTAGAGTTACAAGATTAGCCTATCATTTGGCCCTCGTAGGCTGAAGCAGATGGATAGAGGGTCCCTTTTGGCCGACATCAGTGTGTTATTTCTTTCAGAGCTTAGTTTTGGTTCAGGTTTGGCCTTCGTTGGACTTAGTTTGACACATTTACTATTTATAGTAAGAAAGTGGTTGTAGAGAGGGGCCCCTGCTATTTTTGGTAAGGCAGTTGGATGCATAGAGGGTACCATGGTGAACGCCCAAGTTCAGACAGAATTGAAAAATGATGTCTATTTATGGAGATAATTGATTTTTAATTATTATTAAAGGTAATCTTTAATAATAATTTTTTTTTTTTTTTTTTTAAAGATAATGCACCTGGTAAACTTTTTAACGTGACTGGCGACGCTGGTGCGACACGCCCTCCGGCTCCACACAAATGCTTTTGCCCGGAGCAATGAACCGGTGAGGCCACAACTGGGGGACCTCATCCCCTAGGAAGAACACTTCAAACCTACGAGCTCGTTGGCCCAGCGAAAGCGTAAAGCCTTGCGAGCTCGTTGGCCCAGCGGGGGTTTGAACTCTGGTGGCTGCCACTACAACCGAGCGACTTACCACCGAACCATGCCGTCATCGGCTAATAATACTAATAATTAATTATTATTAAAAAGGACATCATGTGGTTTATAGACCTTATATTATAAGGGGTTTATAATGATTTATTTTAAAAGCCATTAATAAAGTACATTTATATTTGCATAAAAGTGAGCACCCAACTTGTAGATATTATAAAGTATTTATTAAAAACCTAAAAGTGGACTTCAAAGGCAAATTAAATACACTTCATGAGGTCGACCTACTTGGAGAAGTTATAAAAGGGCATCAAAAAGCAATTAGATTCATTCTTGAAGACATTTTATGACTTGTGCTTATGATATGAGAGCTGTGTGTAGAAATACACAAGGGTTTCAGTCAATTTCAGCATTGGAGAACGAAAACTCTTCATTGCTTGATAGTGGGCTTCATTCAGAGGTTCAATCTGAGCTTAATTGTGAGGATTTCTGCAAGAGTAGAAGGGTTTGAAGGATATACATTTGAAGATATATACTGTTGTGTGCATTTGGCATGTATTGCAGCTAGCTAGGCATCTTGTCCACATCCTACAAGTCATCTTTCATGCTTTCAGCCAGCCGTCCAAGGCTTAGCAGCAGCACGTGGTCCATAATTAGCCAAAATGCCTCAGTTTCAAGGCAGTTATCACCTCTATTTGCAACGTTCAAGTTGTTGCAGTCATTAGCAGCCATTGAGGGATTGAAGAGGGTTCATCTTGATACTAAATCGACCATCTACAGGTTCTTTTAGATTGCTATCTTGAATTTCCAGAATTCTGATATAAATTTGTAATCATTTGGAGCTTATGGAAATCAATGAAGAATCCTTAATATGCTGTTGTTATTAAGTTTCAGTTTATTGCATTCATTAGATGTTATTTCCTTTTGCACTGTTACCTGGCAATATATTAAAAAAAAAACAAAAAATTACCAAAACAAACAAAATAAAACAAAAATATTCACCTTCAGCATTCAGTAGCCAGAGATAGAACCACTGGGGTTCTTACAGAAAAGAGAGCCTAAGCCCGCAAGGACAAGACTTCTACAGTAGAGCCGCCAGCTTCATCTACTCGCTTGGTCACACGACTAAAATCCAAGATAATAAGTGAGAAGGTCAAGGAAGTGAACATTCCTGAGAAAGAACCCTTGAGGGTGATCCAGAAGATTAGAACTCAGTCGAGGGCGTTGGTTCAGCAGCAACCAGATGGAGTCTCTTTATCACCAGTAGAGCCGAGCTCACCGACCACTTCTTCTTCTTCTTCTTCTTCTTCTTTGGAAGAGGAGGATTCACCGTTGTCACCGAGGATACCTGAACCACATGAGTCTCCTATACATGTCACTTCTACACCATTTGACTCATCAAGGGTCGAGGAGACTGAGGAACCACAGGTAGAGCAAAGGGTAGAGCCTGAGACAGTGACAGAAGTTGAGCCCGAGATAGAGCCACATATTGCACCTCCTGAGGTTGAGATTACATCTGATCCAGAAGTTGAGGTAGAGAACCATCCAGAGCCAGCGCCTGAAAGGGCTACACCTACTTGGCTTCACCCTCAGCGAAGAAGCTAAAGAAACAATCAAGGATTTTGAGGACTCCTGAGGGTGATATGATTGTAGAGACCACCTTTCCTCCACAGGATAAGACGGTGGTAGATATAGAGCCTGATGATTTTCACATCATCAAGGCTAACTTGGGCCGAAGTACTCGCCAGGAAGCAATGAATATTTTGGAGGTAGCCACTGATACCATGAGGAGTAGAGTGTTGAAAGATGGAGAGGACAAGGTTGCCCTCAAAACAGAAAATAAGCAGCTACGTCAATATATTTCTCAACTTTTGCATACACCTTCGCAGCCTTCACTTCTTTTGCCGTAGGTAATGGAGTCCTCTGATGATCAGAGAGAGTTGAGCCAGTTAGTGGTATACAGAAAACATACGAAGGACTGGATTGAGGACTTCATAACGAGAGGTGTCGACTTTCTTGCAAAGTTGACTGCAAGTGTCTAGTTCTAAGGATATTCTCCTTAGCATTAAGAATATGTTGGAGTGTATGACAGAGATGGCGCCTATCTATGATAGGCTTTTGGTGAGATTGCAGACTCGGTTTGAGGCCTATGACAGCGGAGCATAGATCCACAATCTTTTCATGGACACATCAGTATTCCTTTTTGATTCACATCTCAAAGGACATGGCCTCAGAATTGGCTACATGGAAGGAGAAACTTCTCAATTGATTTTAGCCAGTATATTCCTTGCAGGTATTTTACCAATGAAGGCATAAATTGCCTTGTTCATGACTTGCAGAATGAGTTTGTGCGGCTGATCCGTGAGAGGTTTTGTGGAGATCCTCATGTGACGAAGATGTACCTTTTAGCCGAAATCACAGTGAAATTTGACAAGGTTGAAAAGGCGTATATGGATCTGTCGAAGACTATTGAAGATGCCAGTGTTATCCTGCGGATGAAGATTGTTCACCTCGATTCCATCATTATACCAAATGAGGCTAAAGTTAATGAATTGGAGAGAAATCTCAATTCCCCGACTTAGCCATTTTTTAGTAATTGCAAGAGATTCTATTTTGGGTAGTTGGAGAGATTTCCAAAGCAATTTCTATTTTGAGAACTGACTTTGCTTTTCAAAGATAAATTTATTTTTGGATTTGTTTTGGAAATCATGCAAAATATCTTTTTGTGGAACTCAAATTGTAATTACATGCAAGTTCAGTTAACTGAATTGCATGAGACTTATTTTATTATTTTAAATGCTAATAAGCTCGCATGCTTGTGTGCAGCATTAGGGTTAGGTTGGAGAGTATTAGTTAACTCTTCCTTTTATTTCCTTGCACCTTTTGTTTTAGGGTATAAATAAGTGTATTCTACACACTTAATTTCTAATGGTAAATGCTAAAGCTTTTATTTTGCTCGCATATTATTGTTCAAACGGTGTTGTGTGTTTTTATTACTTTGAGAATGAGAATATGCTTCGTCTTCATGAAAGCTTTTTGTGTTGTTCAGGTTGAGAGGAATTGTTTACGACTTTGTGTTTAAACAATTGTTTTAGATCTTTGTTGTTCCTTTGTGTTAAATCAATCGCCAATTGTTCCTTCAATTTCTTTGTGCTTTGAATTTACTCAAAGAGATTGAAAGTATGCTTCATTAGTTTAGTTATTTCTTTTGCAATGCTCTGAAAAGTCTTGTAGCATTGTAAAAAAGCTCCAATTGCCTTGTGCTCATGCTCTGAGAAACAAAAAGATAGGTTAAGTTGTATCGTCTTTTAAAATTTCTTTGTTTGAGGGAGCTTCCCCTCCTAATTTGAAGAACAGTCCTACTATACACGCTGTTCCGTTTAATGTCACACCAAAAGGTGCAAATTTAAACGCTAAGAAGTTTCAAACTCGGGACTTGGGAAAACTAGATAAAAACTTGGAAAATTAATAAAATACTTAAATTCATTAAAAGAACATAATTTTGTAAGAAATACAGTTACAAGCCATATGAAATGAGTCTATAGAATGTTGGTAAAGTATTTTCTATTAGATTTGAATAAAAAAGGAGTACAATATCACATCAACATGTAAAAACAACAGCCAATAATATGATATGAATCACGTCATGACTGAAAATCACCATCAAAAATTACAATTCCCTGCAAGTCACAACAATTTACAGTTTTCTCTTGCCCATACATCCTAGGATGGTTGAGGTCCTACTTGTAGTTGGTTTCACTTCACTTGTAGAAAATAAAGGTATGCACTATCCTAAACTGTTCAACAATGTGTACTTTAACTTCTACCATGTGTTTTATTCTACTTAAGTAATTTGATTTCCTTCCAATATGACAGAAAATGGAGCATATTCAGATTCTATAGCAAGTGTAATAAAACACTAGAACTAGGAGTTGAAATGAAATTGAAATTATAACGAAAGAGGATAGGGATAGAAAAGTGTGTTTGTATTTGATATTTGGAGTTGATCTGGAGGTGATAGAAGGTTGAAGAAAGTGGAGGATCAACCAGGAGGTGTAATGGAGCTACACAAAGGTTCTAGAAGCTTTGACAAACGAAGAATACTTAACAGCTATGCCCGTGTCTGACAAGGGCACTAGTGACCATCTCTAGGTGCCAATGACCCTCTCTAGATGCTAGTCACCCTCTCTAGGTGTTGGTGACCCTCTCTAGGTGCTAGCGACTCTCTCTTAGTGATGTTGACCCTCTCTAGGTGCTAGCATCTAACAAGGGCATTGGTGCCCAACAAGGCATTGGTTACCTTCTGCAAACACTAGTGTCCCTTGATTGCATGGCTCTGAAACTTTTTGGAGTTTCTCGCCAAAGATAGGGCTTCCTCTGAGTGCTTGCAGAATCTAGAAATGTGTCAATAGTGATAAGAAATAACCTATCAAAATCTGAAAGGAAGAAAAATCGAGATTTGTTCTTAGGACTTGCCTCAATTGAGCCCATGTTTGGGATGTTTCAGCCTTAAGTATGGTAATAGTTCTAGTGTGTGAAACCCTAAGGTGCAAATGTGATAATGGTGTGTGCAAATCATGTAGATGAAAAACCCTAGAGGATTGCTAGGCTGATAGTGGTGTGTGTAGTGCAATGGAGGGAGGATAGAGATGATGAAAGCTAAAGGTGTGCCATTGCGAAAATGTTCAAGACGCTACAAATGGAGGTTATTGGCAATGGAGTTGAAAAAACTTAATATGAGAGAAATGTGTGTAGAGTAAGAAGCATGTAGTGTGTAATGCATAGAATGTGTAGGAGGATAAAGAATGCCAAGACAACCAAGAATAGAGTCAAATGAGGGCAAAAGGAGACTTTTATAGAGTGGCTTAGATGACTCATCAGTTGCGCAATAGTGCATGTTTGAAATTTAGTTTTCATTGGAGCAGATTAATTTGTAATAAAATTGCATTTCATGCAATCAGTAGGAGTTCAATTTGTTTTCATGCAAATGCTTTGTAATAGTATAAAGAAGTGCTTTGTGCACATAGAAGAGATCTAAGTTTTAGAATTCAAATTCATTATTTGTAATGTCCCCTCTTTCGTGATCACCAGGTGCTAGTTTAGCCTTTTCATTCCCGAAGGCTAAAGCTGGTGTTGGTTTTTCTTCTGAATCAGCATTAGGGTTTGCCACTTTTAATGCACAGGCAAATTCAGCCAACTGAATATAGGAGGTTGCGTGAGCTCCTCCCCTTCACTTCTGGTTCCGCCGCACCAAGGGGGGTGTCCCTATTTGATAAAAGTATAACCTTGACTAGCTCAATGACAGAAGGATTTAACTTGACAGCAACAGGCAGAATACTCTCATGTATGGACCAAGATTTGTGTAACAAATCACAAGGTTGGCAACATTCTTGGACATGATGTCTGGTTGGGTATGAGAGCATGCAGGGATCCTAATCCTACTCCTACAACTAACAGGTGGAAGGATGAAATGGTTTGATTTGATTTTTGGATGCAAAGCTGGACATAGTATATAACCTCAACACAGAGCTAGATTGGTGCCTATCCAGGGCTTGGAGTCGGTAGACATACACCTGTGAATGATCAGCATGAACAACTAAAACTGGATTTCAGGGGGATATACATGATATCTGCCTTACAGATATCTCCCAATACAGAGTGTTAAGCTGTCTATACTTATGGCATCCCTATTGCAGTATACCCTTCCCAATATTCAATCTGAAAATAGTTTAATCTACCCCTTGAGCAGAAGTTAAAAGATTAAACATTCAACACAGGAATTCTATGTTCTAGAATCTCAGACATTCCTTGAATACCTGGACTCAGAAGAAAGATACATGCAAAACTGGAGACAGAATCAACATAACACATGCAAACATAGCATTATTCATATAAAATTGACCATGAAATCAGTGGATTCATGCACAAACGTACAACAGGAGATACATAAACTCGCAAGTTTTGCTGCACAGAGCAACCAAAACCAGTTGTATCTTATTAAAGAGCCAAAATGTCCAGTTTTCAACAACGTCAAAAATGGTAACACAGTCTGCCTATATTGGCCAGAAAGTGTACCCGCAGCAATTAATTACATGGTTAAAAATCAAAAATCCGCCAGATACAAACTCCACAAAGGAATGGCGCTCAGAAGTTATTGCAGCAACAGACAAGAGAAGCCTCGAGCCCTGCGCCGCCATCTGGGAGTCTTCACTCAAAAATCGGGCGACATGATCATGTGTACCATTGCCCATACCTCTGCACCGTCGCCATTAAAGGCCTCAACCACCCGTGGCCTACCTGGAAACCGTCGCTGCGTTCAAACAGAAGTTCCCGCCAAAATGCACTTTACTGAAGTTTCAAATGTGCAGGAAGAATAGTCCCACATTGGTGCCGCGGAGACTCCTTCAATACCTTAAAAACATGGTCGCGAGCATAATAGGTGTTGAGCGCCTTTTGCCGCGCTCGACGCATAAGCCTTCTCCAAAAGCCCATCGCCAAAACCCAAGCCATCGGCACACCCCAGAATTCTCCTTCCGATCTCAACGGTCTCGCCGACCGCTACCTTCGCTTCCCCATCGGCCAGAGATGCATCATCGGGTCAACCGTCCAAACCTTCGCCGATCTCATCAGTTACACCGATGAAGCCACCGCAATCCCCTGTCGGCCAGACCAATACCGTCGGCCAAGCAAAAGATCCCTCTGCCGATAGACCACACTCTCACCAATGCACCAACGAATTATACTCTGCTCCATCGACGAGACCTCCCACTGTCGGCCCACCACAATCCATCCTCGCCGACAACACAAGTCACGTCGAAGACCATACACAACACTTCCCTTCATCGGCCAGAGATTAGTCTATTAGCCAACCATTTCACCGTTCACCCGACAATACAACCCATGCCGATAGACCCTGGCTCTTCCCCTTCCGTCGGTGTAACACACACCATCGGAGCATCCAAAAAGCTTCCTGCCGATCTCAAAGGTCACGCCGACTACATCTTCGCTAGCCACACACTGCTCCTCCATCGGCCAAACTCCTTACATTGGCGGGCCACAAATTTGCTTCGCCGACAGCCAAACACACGCCGATGGACATCCATCGGCCAGACCAAAACAATCGGAGCACTCAAGAAATCTTTCGCCGATGAGGCCGATCACTCCGATAAGACCAAAAACGTAAAGCGCTGAACTGTTGAACCGTTGAACCACGAACTGGTTCAACCCGATGGTTCAACCGAGAAGTTCAATGCCGAATGGAGCACTTCAAAAAGAACATTCGCCGAACACAAACACAAAGCCTCGAACCGTTGAACCCCGAACCAAAAGGGTTCAACACTAGGGTTCAACGCGATGGTTCAAACATCAAAAATAATACTCCATAGGCAAAAAAGCTTCGAACCATTGAACCTTGAACCAAAACAAAAAGGTTCAAGTGGGAGGTTCAACGATGCAATATTTGCGCAAGGCAAATGCATAATGCGACCCGTTAGAAGAAAAATGAACCTCGAACCGCTGAACCATTGAACTTAGAGAAAAAGGGTTCAAGTTCAAACCAAAATGTCAAAGACACAAAAACGAACGCATGCCGATGGAGAAAAGACGAAGACCCCTCCTCAAGAAATGAGATGCAGATGCTGAAAAACACTGAAGGCGTGCCAAAACTTAGAACCTTTTGGATATTTCGGGATGGTGCCTGCATGAAAATTGCTAAATTAATTGACAGTGAATTCAGGCACCAACAGGTGGAATAAGGGAATTCATTTATTTAATTATTTAATATTACCTAGTGGAAAAAAGCAAAAAGTAAAGGTAATATTACGTAATTAATTAAATATGTTATAAGGTGACTTTAAGTGAAATATTAAAGGGGTAACTTTATAAAGTCACTCTATATTATTTTGTGGGGGAAAAAAATTAAAGTGATATATATTTGGTGTTGGAGGTCCATTTCATTTATTCGATGATTATTGATGCTGAGAATTGATATTGTGGAGAGCTGGGAGCTTTGTTTAGGGTTTCGGTGGTGAAACGATTCCACCCTAGCCAGAATTGTAAAGATTATACAAATCATTCGCAGGCTTTTGCAAGCAAATTTGTGAAGTCTTCGTTGAAGACAAATTTGGGCAAGGAAAAGATAGTTTCTTTACCAGAGGTTATCGAATATGGAGGGTGCGTCTGATCACTGAGTGAAGGTTTCATCATATATTATATTTTGAGAAAGATTAATTGATAAATGGAAATCGTGGAAGTCTGGAAGTGGGCACCGCTGCTTGTATTGTTCTTATAAATTGCCACCCATATAAAAGTCGACTTCCCTCAATAAAAAGTTTGAAGACCATCGATAAAGGAATCGCCAGGGATCTCAGTCCCAGCTTAGGTGACTTTGCACGAGTTGGAGAAGGAAGTTTTGTAGGTTCGTGGGCACCACACAAACGAATTGTGGAGGTTTGACCAAGACGGGCAGCGCAAGGTTTTAAAGAAGCCAAAGTTTTTTGGTAAGCATCGATTTATCATAAGAGAGACGTAGGATGTACATGGCGAGCGCCAGCCATTGAGGAACATGAGCTTTAGAAGGGGGCTCAGCTAGCCACCATCATCAGGGGAGGCTTGGTAACAACACGACAATTTCAACTTATTATTGAGCATTTGAAATGAGCAATCAAAATCAGAAAACTCAAGGATACGAAGGTTAGATAAGAAGGGGATATCTCATTATTAGCTAAGTTACCGAATCAGAATCGAGCACGAGTATAGGTACGTGAATCCAGTATGCCAGAACGGCAATTTTTTTAAAGGGGGTTGGGTAAGTTTTGGGTACATCTATACAAAAAAATAAAAAAATAAAATATATATCCTAAAGTATTTAGTATTATTAACTATTAGTCTATTATTAATAAAAATATTAAAATATAATATTTTAATTTACTATTTTAATAAACTAATACTATATTAAATTTATTTTTTAACTATATTGGGTATTCCATCTTGCTTTTTTATTTTTTTAAGCATGTATCATTAAATATAAATTAATAGAATAATATTCACTAATAATATATATATATATATCCAATATTAATATTATATTATAATTTTATAGATATAAATAAGATAATATAATATAACTTATTAATATATATTATATCATAATTATATATTAATATTATATTATTATATTATATTACTAGATGATATATTCCAACAAGCAAAAAGAAGAATGACCAAATGATCAAGCGGCAGGATTAGTTATGCATTGGTGGTGAAGTTGCTCTACAACCCACAGAGGCAGACAAATCACTCGCTTTTTATGATTCCATCTTTCTTTTTATCTAGAATTCGTTTGTATGCTATATTTTATGATTCAATCTTGCCTTTTAACTAGAATTCATTTGTATGCTATTTGCACTCGTGTTTCAGACAAACCCTAGGTGGAAATGAGTTGGAATGATATTTTAAGTAGCATGCCCTTTTTATTGCGTTCAAGAAATACCCGAAATGAAGTAAAAATGGCATAAAATGTTTCGAAAAACACGTTTTAGGGTTTTTCGACAATCAAAAAGTCAAATCAAACGCTGGAATTGGTTCGAAATCGGGCTAGAATCACCACGTTGCCCTCCGAATCGCCCAGGTTCGAATCTCCATCAACGGAATCGTTTCCAGTTGCTAAAACGCAAACCTTGTGCGTATCCACAAGTGAATCAGCCCCGAATCCAATTCCGGAATCGGCTTCCAGGTAGGCCGATTCGGTAACTTAGATTATTAATTAGCTTTTTTTTATCCAAGATTTTTAGGAGTTAGCATTTTTCAGTATTCAATATCAAAGTTGGAGAAATCAATTGTAGTCATGAAAGAACATCAATGAAAATGGCGATTCCCATGCCTTCATTATGCTGAAGTTGTTAAGTCACTTGGTGTTTGAGTTGTGATTCTTGTGTCTCGTTCAAGAACATTAATTATGCCTATTTTTGCTAATGGATGTTATTGCAATGTGTTGTTGTTTATATTGAATCTGTGAACTTTGTGTCACAGCAAAGTCCTTCGTGATCATATGTTCTTGTATTGTTTGTTCAATTTGTTCAAACCAATCTGCTTGCACTTGCCCTGCTCATCCTCTGAATTTAACTGAATAGCACAAGCATGTAGCTTAGGTTCTAATTTCAGTCAAAAGAGCACAAAATCTTTGCTTCGATGTTGAATGTGCATTTCTGTTTTTCACACGTTGCAAACCCAAAAAGATCACAAATCTCCCTATCATTCAGCATAAGTATAAAAAACCCGTGAAAAGTTTGTTCATATTGTATAGTTTTAGTTAAGTTTTATTTTACAAGGAGCATCCCCTTCAAATTCGAAGAGCGGTTCTACCGCACATCTGTCCATTTTGCTTTTGCACTGAAAGGTGCGAAATAAAACGTTAACAGTAGAGTTGAAAAAACTATAAGTGCATGGCTCCACATAGAGCTAGCAATGCTCGGCTAAGTGATATAAGCTCCTTTCTACCATAGTACATGACTCCATATTGTGATTTTTATTTTTGATACCATGAATATCATAATCCATGAGTTTTGTACACTTAAACACTTGACAATATTTTTATATTTAAAAATGTTGTTTCCTTCAGCTAAAATTCGCTTTTAAATTTTATACATGTGATTGATGTATGCTTGTATATGTGATCAAAGTAGCTTCTATTTGATTAGTTTATTGTGTCTTTAAAGTTTATTTATTGAAGGGTGCATGATAAAAGTTTTAATTCGTTAAAAATCTCTATATTTCATGGTTTTTTCAATTTGCTGAGTCTAAGAACCGAGATCGAGTCCGGGTCAAAAATCAGCTTGCCAAGTCTCAGCCAAGTCCGAGTCTTGTAAGACTAATTTGAAGAGAGGTTTTACTTCACACACTGTTCCAATTTGAGTTGTATTGCAGAAAAAAACCAAAATTCTAACAAGGAATAACAATATGCACAAATTTCTAACATGTTAATATTAAATAGACCCTTGATGGTCTACTAGTTCTCATCCATCTAATTCACTTGAACATCCTTTTGTTTCCTCCATCAAGTTAGCATCACCCATGTATTGTTCGAAATAAGCCACTCCCGAACCAACGACAGACTGTCCACAAGGGGCCAGTAGCTCAGTTGGTAGCTCCTAGCACTCCAACAACAAATGGAAGGTCCTAGGTTTGAGTCCTAGCTGGTCCATATGAGCAGCAACTCAACAATTGGTATCAAAGCTAGGCTAGGAGCCCTAAGCACCTACAATGTGGCGTAAGGGAGGTGTTGGAAATAAGCCACACCCGGACCAATGATGGACTAGACACAAGGGGCCAGTAGCTTAGTTGATAGAGCACTCCGACAACAAATGGAAGGTCCTAGGTTCGAGTCCTAGCTGGTTCATATGAGCAGCAGCTCAAGAATATGTACTTCTTGAGGTAGACTTCTCACCAAGGAAAAGTTTTTATTCAATCCAACCTACTGTTATCTAGAAATCACCAAGACCTATTACAATATAAGTTTCTCTTCCTCATTATCACTCTCTTCCTCTAAACCTAGAGTGACATCTCTCAAAAAAAGGGATTCCTTTAGTGCCTTCATCTTTCTATTATATCCCTTGTGATTTCTCTAATTTTTTATCCTTACCTTTCAGCAAGTTTGTTTCTCTGATCTTACAGTTCTAAATTATGTATCCTAGTTTCTTACTGTAATGTCCCCATTTTCAGAGTGATCACTGATGAAGGCCTAATGGACTAATTTTCACACTTTCAGATTTTTGGAGGGCAATTTGAGTGTAGGAGATGACTTGGCATATTTTTCTAATAATTTTGATGTATTCACTTTGAATAAAATAATTTGCCTTCATGTGGAGCGAACCATCCTGGAGATTGTAAAGTGTGGAAATTTGTCAAATAGAGGGACGACTTGATGTAAAGATTAAATTGATATCATTTCATATGTTTTGATGTTCGCCCTTGGAGAAGATAAAGTGGGATTTAATAAAATAATATTAATTCTTTGTTGAGTGCCTAGGGAGGATGACATAAAGAAGAAGAAAGATATTCAAAATTCAAACCTTTAATTTGAATTGAGCGCCCAAGCTGGTCGGCCTAATGGAGGGAAAGAAAGTTATTTTTGAAATAAAGAAATATCATTTCTAGATTGGCTAGGAGGAAGAGGAAAAAAGTGTGTATAAATATAAGGATTTTGGATGGCAATTGGACATATTATTCATTCATCTTTTTATCTGAGTTTTTACTCTTGGCTGCAACGGAAGTTGGGTTTTGGAACCAAGGACGAAAACCCTTGTGTTTCGTGGTGAGTTGGACAAAAAACTAGCTCAGCTCAGGATGTTGTAGTATCTGCTCACTCTCCCAAGTAGCATCCTCAATTGGTAGGTTCTTCCACTTCACCAGGTACTCCCTAATGATCCATTTCCTCAGATTCCTTTCTCTAGTGTCAATAACAGCTTCTAGTACCAAGACTAGCTTCCCCTCATTGGGTTACAACATCTGAGCTCAAGCAATTTTAGCTCAGGATGCTGTAGTTTCTGCTCACTCTCCCAAGTGGCATCCTCAACTGGTAGGTTCTTCCACTTCACCAAGTACTCCCTGATGATCTGTTTCCTCAGATTCCTTTCTCTGGTGTCAATAATAGCTTCTAGTACCAAGACTAGCTTCCCCTCCTCATCCAATGGTGGAAGCTCAACTGAAGGAATCACATTATGGCCAAGAGCTTTCTTCAACCAGGAAACATGAAACACATTGTGCACTTTACTGTCTACTGGCAACTCGAGCTCATATGCCACCTCTCCCACTCTTCTGACAATCCTGAACGAACCATAGAACCTGGGTTTCAATTTTTCTGCTCCACTCCTTTTCAGAGTGGACTGCCTATAGGGTTGGAGCCTCACGTACACCATGTCTCCAACCTCAAAACTCCTCTCTACTCGGTGTTGGTCAGCATATAGCTTTTGTTGATTCTGTGCCTGTTGCATGTTCTCCTTGAGCTCTTTCACTATGTCCTGGCTCTCCTGCAAAAGATCTTTAGCCTTCGGCACACGACTATCACCAAGTAGAAGATCTATGAAGCATGGGGCATCATTATGTCCTGGCTCTCCTGCAAAAGATCTTTAGCCTTCGGCACACGACTATCACCAAGTAGAAGATCTATGAAGCATGGGGCATCATAACCATACAATGCCCTAAACGGAGTCATCTAGATCGACATATGATATGTGGTATTATAACAGTACTCCCCCAGGTGCAACCATTTGATCCAAGCTTTCTGCTGCCCCGATACATAGTTACGAAGATACCCTTCCACCCATTTATTAACTATCTCTATCTGACCATCAATCTGCGAGTGGTAACTAGTGCTAGGAGTTAGTTCAGTGCCACACAATCTAAATAACTCCTGCCAAAATAAACTCAAGAACTTGCTGTCCCTGTCACTCACTATGTCCCTGGGTATCCCGTGAAGCCTGAATATCTCCTTGAAAAATAAATCAGCCACCTGAGCAACTGTGTAAGTTGCTGAAATGGCGAAGAAGTGTGCAAATTTGGTAAGTCTATCGACTACCACATAGATACAGTCCTTCCCCTGAACCTTCGGCAACCCTATGATGAAGTCCATGGAGATATATTCCAACTTCTGATTGGGAATAGGCATTGGTTGTAACAAACCTGCGGGATAAGTATGCTCATCCTTGTTTTGTTGGCAAATAGGACATTCACGAACATACCTAAGGACTTCCTCCTTAAGCCCTTTCCATGTGAATCTTTCTCGAATCTGCGTGTATGTCTTGAAGAATCCGAGGTGGCCAGCCATTGGAGTATCATGGAAAGTCCTTATAACCTTATGCTTAAACTGAGAATTAGGCACCAAAAATATTCTTTGTACATAATCAAATCACTCACCACAGAATACCTGTCATCCCTAATAGTGCCCTCAATGACTCCTGCTGCCCAAGAGTCCTTAGCATACTCTGTTGTGATCATCTCTTTCCAATCAGCAGATATCTCTCCAACTAAACATAAGTGGGGTCTCCTCGACAAAGCATCTGCAACTATGTTCCTTTTGCCCTTGACATACTCAATGTCGAAGTCATAAGCTTGGAGTCTACTTACCCACTTTTGTTGCCTGTCATTTAGGTCCTTCTGGTTCATGAAATATTTGATGCTATTGTGATCTGTTTTGATTATGAACTTCCCTCCAACCAGATATGACCTAAACTTGGCCAATGCATGCATGATGGCCAACATTTCTCGGTCATATACTGAATAACTCTTCTCTACACCCCTCAGCTTCCTACTCTCAAATGCAATTGGGTACTTCTCCTGCATCAAGATTGCCCCCATCCCCTCTCCTGAGGCATCACACTCTAGCTCAAACGGCTTAGAGAAATCGGGGATCGCCAACACAGGGCAGGTAGACATCAAGTGCTTGAAGTGATCAAAGCACTGCTGAGCTGTATCGAACCACACAAAGGCTCCCTTCTTAGTCAAATCTGTCAATGGTGTAGCTGTCTGTGAGAAACCTTTCACAAACCTCTTGTAGAAACCACATAATCCGAAGAAGCCCTTAAGTTGTGTGAGGTTTGTTTGGCCAATCAACTATCGCCTTAATCTTCTCTGGATCCACTCTAACATCATCAGCACTAATGATGTGACCCAGATAAGGAAGATCTGTCATGCCAAAGTCACACTTGGACTCTTTGGCATAGAGGGACTCACTCTCCAAAATGCTCAATACCTCCTCCAAATGTCTCATATGTTCATCCCGAATCCTGCTGAAAATCAATATATCATCAAAGAAAATTAACACAAATTTCCTAAGCTGTTGTCTAAATATCTGATTCATGCAACTCTATAAGGTAGCAGGGGCATTGGTTAGCCCAAACGACATCTCCAAGAACTCAAAGTGGTCGTAATGACATCGGAAGGTTGTTTTCTCTATGTCCTCCCTCATGCGGATCTGATGATACCCTAATCTGAGATCTATCTTAGAAAAGTAACAAACCCCATGTAGTTCATCGATCAACTCATCTATGCGAAGTATCAGGTACCTGTTCTTATTTGTCTTTTTGCTCAAGGCTCGATAATCAATACACATCCTAATAGTCCCATCTTTCTTTTGACCAAAACAACTGCAGAAGCAAAGGGACTCTTACTGGGTCGGATGTGTCCCATCTCTAACAACTCCTTAATGGTTTTCTCTATCTCATCCTTGAGCCTCTTGGGATGACGATAGGATGTGATCATAATGGGCTTAGTCCCATCCTCTAACTCGATGACGTGCTCTATACCTCTATCTGGTGGCACTCCTGGAGGTATACTATCAAACACCATATTGTGCTTGGTTAATAGCTTATGTATATCAGAATGGTAAGCACTCTTCGGCTGCTGTGGAGACTCTGGCATGATAAGACATTCTGCTGCCCACTCTACCTTATCATGACACAGCATTCTTTCCATCCTTTGTAGAGATACTACCCGTGGTCCACCATCTGATAATCCCCGGAGAACAATTTTCTTCACCTTAAACTCAAATTTCATCTCCATCTTATTTACATTCATTGTGAACTCACCGAGTTGCCTCATCCAGTGCATGCCTATTACAACATCTGTGTCTCCAATACCAACAACATAAAAGTCATCTATAAGCTCATACTCACCCATGACGATACTCAACCCGGAGATCTTCCTGTTGCATGTCATTTTGAATCCGTCAGCCACCATTCCTTTGAAGCCTTCGAATTCTTCTACCTGTAATCCCTATCTCGCTACCAACCCCTCATCGATAAAATTATGTGTCTTGTGTCAATAAGGGTGATGATACGCTAACCTCCAAGTACTCCTCGCACTCTGAAAGAGCCAACTTTCTGAAAACTAGAAAGCTGGACCAGGTTCCCATCATTGTCAATATTGTTCTGTGAAGCATTCTCATCTCCACTGTCCACATGATTTGAAGGTTGATCTGACGCCTCTAACTGTGTCTCCTCTCTGAATAATACTCAATTAACTTTTCTTTATCTTTGTTAGCACATCTGTGTGAAGGGTCCCATGGCTCCTTACAATGGAAGCATAGTTTTTTCCTCCTATACTTGTTCCACTGATCATCTGTTAACTTGTTTGATTTTTCTTTTGGTTGGCTATGGTCTTTCGGAAAGGGTTTCCTATCTCTCTCCATATCCCTCCTGAAAAAACCCTTCAACTGTAATTTATTCCTCCATACAGAGGACTCCATGTCTCGGGCTTTTTTCATGGCCTCCTAAAGTGATGCAAGGTCAAAACCCTTAACCCAACCACGTAATGGGTCTGACAGTCCATCTATAAATAATATAATCAGCTTGCGCTCTGAGATGTCTGGGACCATAACAGATAGGTCCTGAAACTTTGATATGTAGGAATCCACTGATCCAACCTGTCTGAGTTGTGCCAACTCCTTAAACTATAGTTCGAGGTCCTTATCGACCCTGTCTATCAATCTGGCAGTACACTCGATGTAGGAAGTGATCTGATCGTGACCCAAGGTCACCTTCTCGTTACTCCACCACTTATGCGCGCTACCCTCCAAATGTAAAGTTGCATAGGTTATAGCATCTTCTTCTGGCATAGGGCTGATCTGCAAATAACTTTCCAATTTCTGGACCCATGCTCTGGCGGTGGTCTTACCAGAACCATCAAAATATGGCAAGGTCATCTTGCTTACCTTTTTCTGAAGTTCTTGGTTCTGTTGTCTATTTCCCCTACGAGGCTTGTGCTTCATCCTAAGGTTGGAATACTCACCAAATGTCATCTCAGCTCTAAACTCTACACTGGACGCACGCCAATCTCTCAAGATCTCATCCTAAAATTCAAGCTGAGTAGCATCCTGTTCAGGAACATGGTTCCTGGGTGCAAAAACTGGTATGCCGGGTCTATCACCCGCTGTCAACTGGGAACCTCTCTGGTTGGTGACCGATGCTTCACCCTCATCATCTCTGGCCCTGTGCCTGTCACCATTGTTTCTGTCCCCATTATTCTTGTCCCCATTATTCCTGTCTCCGTTGTTCCTATCACCCATGTGCCTTTCACCCCCATGGTTCATCCTGTTCCTGTCCCCAATATTGTTCCTGTTCCTGTCATGGTTATTACTGTTGTAATTGTTATTATCTCTGTTGCTTCTACCATCACGGGGTACAACTAGGTAAGGACTTGAGCTATTTCTGCTTGTGATTCTCGTAACTCTGTCTGTGACTCTCGCAATACCCTCTCAATAGCCAGCTGCCCTCTAGCCAACAAGTTTAGGATTTCTCACATGCTAGGTTCTTCATGGTCTCTATCACCCATCTCACCTGTAATAGGTTCTGTCTCTGGTAGTTCACCCGAAAAAGGATCTATCCGAGGAACTTCTCCTTCTTGTTCTATCTGCGGAACCTGTATTTCTGGCTGTGACCTATTTCTTCTCAAATTATAATTGTGTGTCAATGACTGCTTAGGCAACATATCTCAGTTTCTCATCTGCATGCCCGTGTCAATCTCACAGGATGGCAGAATCTTTTGCTCTGATACCACTGTAACATACACCCTCGGATATATGTTTGTTCTATGCCAATTTTTTTTGCTTTTCTGATGGTTTAGGGTTTCAAGTTTGTTTTGCATGTTGTGATATTGCATTGATAACATAGAAAATAAAGCATATATTGAAAACCCAGAAAATATACAATGATTTTGCACAAACGAACAATGACCCAGATTGTATTATAGCCAGAAATGAATTATGAGTACATACCCATATCAAGATTTACAACTTGATGTCGGTGTTGTAGCCGGACCAGCAATAAAACACTATAGATTGACTTCTAATCACCACCAATGATGAGATCTTTGAATAAAATGTATATCAGCAACATATAGAACTCCCAAACAACCAAGATACTTATAATAGCAGCTACAAAATATGAATAATATATCATATTGGAACACCCATGACTCCTCTCAACTGTACGGCCAAGCTGTAGGCATAAATCAGCAGCAAATCAATGAATAGCAGCCACTTTTAACTTTGTTCTTTATCAACAATGACTGTACCCTGATGGCGACCTCCAGCAAGGAATATAACTCCACAAAAACCTCCAAAAACTATGCTATTTGATGGTATGGCTCCTTAGTGCAGTATGGCCAGCATATGGGATAGTACAGCCAGTTCAAGCAATGACTGCAGCAGCACTAATCTCATCCGAAATGCATAAAAATATTCTTTATAACCCTGTTATTAGCTGCAACACAAAACTCAATGAAAATATGTACTTCCAAGCTCAAATCTTCATCAAAATGTCACCAACGAATGCACAACTAAAGCTCCTGAATGAAGCCTCCAAGAATCTCTTCCTGATGTGGTCTCTCACACATGAAGAAGAGGACTTATGCAGGGGTTTTCGTCCCAGCAAAGCCAAATCAAACCCTCAAGCTCCAAGCTCAAGAATGCACGGAAATATCTCACAAAGAGAGCAAAATCAATAATCAAGCATATGGCAAATGAGCTTCTTTTCTTTCTTTTATTTCCCTCATTCCTCCAACACCCAAGTGAGGGATTTTAATATTATTTTATTTAAAACTTATGTCCCCAAGTCTCCATATGGGCGCCCACCTCCTAGGAGAACAACTTTAAGTTATAACTTCATTTTATAAAGTGACATTACATTATAACTAAAAGTTATATTAAATCTCTTATAATAACATAAGTTAAATCTTTAATTTAACTTATATTATATCAAATAAAGCTCTAGACATATCGAACCCATGAGTCTCGTGCAAAGGTCCTCTCCCGACTGCCCTGCTATAAATGGAAATGTGCTCTATCCTGACTTACTATAAATAGTAAGTCACCAAATTGACCCCCTAAACACTGCTATTAGCCTACGGGAGTCCAGTGATAGGCTAATCTCCAACCATCCTTTGACTGGGCTAAATGGGGGACATTACACACCTGCGAACTCTATGTGAATCCACCAAGGATTGACCAAGTGTGTTTTCGTCCACAAAGCCAAAGACCCAAGGGTTTTGGTCCTAGGGTTTGCTGAACCTGCAAGTTCTAGCTCTCATGGAAAACTCCCGTCAAATATCAAGTCAAGAATTAGCTTTTTTTCCCGACTTCCCTTTTTATAAGCACATATTGAAACTTTGGGGAAAATATAATTAAAAATCATTTTATAAATAATTAAACCTTAGCGCTCCAAAAAAGTGATTTATTTTACTTTTAAATTAAACTCCCCTTTTGGCTCCGAAAAGGACCTTTTTATTAAAATAATGATAATTTGGCACACAAGGTCCTTGTTTAATGCATCCATAATTTAAAACATTTCATCCCGGTTCCAATGAGCTATAATACTAAGGTGCTTTATAATTTTTTTAACTAATATTTGGCAACCTTAGTAAAATAATTAATATAGTCATTAACACACCCATTTTGCGAAAACTGTCAAAATGCATCGAAATCGAAAACTGACTGCACTGGAGTGATCTTGATGAAGAATAATGATAAACGGAGCCAACCGACCAACTTACTATAAATAGCCACTCCCTCCAAAAATCTTGGATCCCAAACCTGCAGCGAGAAATAACATTTGAGAGCACCGTATGACTCCTCTAAACCATCATAGCTCACTAGTAACATCAATTTACCCCTCTAAACAAGCTGACACACCCAAAAGGTCAACGACAACTGCATTGCTAGAGAGTGTCATGTCCCCGTTTCTGGCTTGATCATCCAGTAAAGAATGGATTAGCCTATTCCTCATTCTCGGAGGCTAATTCTAAATAATGAGGGAATGAACTGGTTTTTTGACTAACTTAACCTTTTGTTTTGCAGGAGCAAAGTCAGAAACTTGAAATTTGACTAAGTCTGGGAATGGTTTCATCAACTCCAATGATCATGTTTTCCAGGCGCCTTCCTTCACAATTCAGGCTCATTTTGGCGCCCAACTTCCAAAGTCTATTCTAGCACTCAGTTAAGCATCCAATTGAGGCACTCCTCTTGATTTAACCTTCTCCATTCTGGCGCCCAGTTTTGAGTTAAGCTAAGTGGGTTTCGAATGAAGTTTCATGCTTAGGCGCCAATAGCAGGTTGAACTCACCTAAATGAGCGCCTTGGGTTTTGAAGGCAACAATCAGGAAGATGAAGTCATCTATTAACTAATTGAGCATCACTGGCAACTGCTCATTCACCTAACATATGTTTGTGGTCATTGAAAGAGCCTAATTGAGCTAGGCGCACTTTCTTACTCTCACAAAACCCCAGAATGCGCCTAAGGCGTCAACTCAAGTTTAAACACTCCATTTGAGCGCCTAGCATGGGTAATTGATAGATTGAAGGCTTGGGAGCTAAGGAAAGTCACTTCGATGAATAATCAAGATTGAAATGAGAAACTCTAGGCCTAGGCGCAAAATTCCTCAATTCTGGCATCCAGAAATCAAATCTGCACATTCTGGATAAAATGCTTCCATTTTGGCACTTAGGATGAGGACTCACTCACATGGCTCATAACTTTGGAATGGATCAAGTTAGGAGAAGTTGAAGAAGACACCTGAAATGGCGCCCAGTGGATCTTTCAACTTGTATCAGGAAGAAGGGAAGCATTCTCAGTGTTGTTCAGATAATCCAAGTTATAAAGTTATCAAGGAATTGAGCCAGATGACAAGGCGCACTTATTAGTCTCTATCACCTCAAAAATGCGCCTAATGCAGTTTGGTGTCAACTTCCCTCTTCCTAACTTTCAAATGGCACCTGGAGTCAAAAAGGATTTCACTGAATAATGTTAATGTTTTGAGCATCAAACTCTGCTTGGCGCATACCTATGCTTTTGCAACCTCAAATTGGCACCTAGGGTTCAGATATCTTCCGAAGGCGTGGTTCTGCTTCTCCATGACCCTGTTTTGGCGCCTAAACTTGGAAGCACCTTGAAGATTTGGCTTAAGATGGAATTCACCTCCAGAATGATAGGCGCTTGATAGAAGCTAAGGGCGCTAGGGTAAAGAGCTTCAAGAGTTTGATTGTAAGTGTGAATTGAGGTAATAGGCGCTGATGCCAGTTGACATTACTCCAAACATGCGCTTAAGGGAGTCGCAAGTCCCCAAGACTAGTTTTGGAACAAGCCGCTCCATCAGAGGGTAAGTTGATGATCATTGGAAGTCAAGTTGTTTCAAAGATTCTTTGAGAAAGTGACAAGTTGTAACCTAGGCGCCAAAAACCCCTGTGAATCCTCCTAGCTGGCGCCTAGTCAAAAGAACACTAATATTGCGCCTAAGTGAGTTTGAGTGTCAATCACCATCTTTCCAACTGACTTATGAATGATCTAAGGGCATATAGAGTCATCAAACCCCACCAGGCGTTCATCCATGTCTCTGCCACCTCAAGGAAGCGCCTAGCTTAGAATGGCGCCTATTCTGGTCTCCACTCCCTTCAGATTGGCGCCTAGCATTTAAAACACTCTCTTAATGATGTTGTTTTGGCGCCTAACCTTGGAAGCAATCTAGAAGCATCTATAAACTCTTTTTGGCGCCTAAGATTGGCAAGGCGCAACTTCATGAAGAGACCACCTCAACTTGGCGCCCAAGTCAGAAGAACCCTGAATCTGCGCCTAAGTGTTTCTAGAAGGAGATAAGGTTGTTACAACTATCTGAATGCCCATTGGTCAGAAGGATAGCATTTGGGATCCGTGTCGGGGCCTCTGGATACGATTGCCAACTCAGAATGAGTCATCAATTGGAATATTCCCTTGGATATGCTTCTTGGGAAACGTGCCTTGGTTCCTCCTTGTGCATTGAAAAACGTGCCTTCATTGCCTTTGGAAGGCCTATAAAAGGAGGAGCTCTCTCATTCATTTGGCATCTATTCATTTTGACAAAATTCTCTCTGCAAAGCTATTGAGCTTGTAATCTTGAGGCCTGCGAGTTTCAAGTGTTGGGGTGATGTTCCCTCAACAAGCAAGGTGATGCTCCCTTGTTGTATTATTAGGTGTTGACATTCAGTTAACATCATTGAGTTTGATTGAGTTGAGCAAGTGTAGAAGTCATTGTAAACATCAAGGCTTCAAGGCCTCCTTTTGTAATTCCATTTGAATAAAGTTGTAACTTCATGCTATTAAAAGCATTATCTATGTAATCGACATTTGCAAGATGATTGAATCAAGCAATTCAACAAGTACCCAGCTTTCAGGTTGATTCATTCTTTGATGTTTGTCATTAAGTGTTAAGTAGTAGATAAGCTAAGTACAAGTAACTTTATCTAAGTTAAGGAAAAATTTTAGTAGAACTAGTTGGATATCTTACAGAGAGCCCAAAAATGAGGACATTACATGCCACTATACCAATGAATGGAAAGGAAGTCAGGTTGGATAGGGAGCCTAGGTTCCATACAATGGTAGAGCATATTAACAATCCTAATCACTTCAATCAACATGTCAATTTTTGCAAAAGTGATATGGATAACTTCAGAGTTGAACCAGATCAAGAAGTTCCAAGGTGCAATAATCCATTGGAAGATGAAGTTCGGGCAAATCAAGAAGGATTGTGGCAAATGTACTTTGATGGTGCATGCTCTAAAGCGAGAGCAGAAGTAGGTGTGATTTTCATTGCACCCAATGCAAAAAATTTCAAACATTCAATTTTGCTGAATTTTTCTTGCACAAACAACACTGCAAAATATGAAGCATTACTACTTGGCTTGAACACGGCAGTCAAACATGGTATAAAATTGTTGAGAGTTTTTGGAGATTCTGAATTGGTTGTCTCACAGGTGAGATAAATATTTGACAAAGCACAGGAGACTTGAGCAATACGAGTATGCTATGTGGGACACCATAGAGCTTCTGGTGCATTCTCCATTGATTGGATAGAAAGAAACAAGAATGTGATGGCTGATTTGTTGGCCAATATAGCCCTAAGGAGTGACGATATTACTTTACCTGGAATCTCTAAAGTTGAGGTTAAAACCAGACCATATGTACCAGACAACATTTGCAACTGGCAGGTTTTCAACAAGGATGCAGATTTGCTAAAGTTCCTTCAATGTGAAGATAAGTACCTGTCACAAGAGATAGATTTCAATGCATTTGTGGAAGTTGTTAATGAAAAGGAAACTATCTTTGGGACTGAAGCAATTCAATTAAAGACAGATAAAATCCCAAGGGGATTGGTAGCTTTAGAAAGAGTATTTGACAACAATGACAGCAGTGATCAAAAGCATGTACCAGTCCATAGGGATGATTTAGAGGAGGTTAATTTAGGGACTGCTACCTCACCTAAGAAGGTATACATTGGGAAAAAGATTAGTCCCAAGGTAAGAACAATGCTTATTGCTTTATTGAGAAAATACAAGCATGTTTTTGCCTGGTCCTATGATAATTTGAAAGCCTATAGAGAGGATCTATTCCAGCATGAGATTCCCTTGAAACTAGATGCCAAGCCTTTCAGGCAAAAGCAAAGACCCATTAATCCAACGCCGATTCCAAAAATGCAATAGGAATTAGCAAAGATGAAGGATGGTGGAATCATCAAACCAATCAGGTACTCTATATGGGTCTCAAATTTGGTGCCAGTAAGGAAGAAGAATGGGGATCTAAGACTCTGTGTAGACTTTAGAGATCTGAATGTGTCCTCATTGAAGGATAATTACCCTTTGCCCAACATGGAAATAATGCTCCAAAGAGTTACAGAGAATGAGTTGTTGTCCATGATAGATGGTTTCTCAGGGTATAATCAGGTGAAAGTTAAGGAATCAGAGCAGTATAAGACAACTTTTACTACCCCCTGGGGCACGTATGTCTACATTAGAATGCCTTTTGGGCTGACTAATGTTGGAGCGACATTCCAAAGAGCCATTGATGTTGCTTTCTCAAACTTGATTAATGTAACCATGGTTGTGTATCAAGATGACTTAACTGCCTTTTCAAAAAAGGCCGAAGATCACTGCATGCATCTTGAACAAATCTTCAGAAGGGCTCTAGAGTATGGGATATCTCTCAATCCCAAAAAAAGCACGTTTACAGTATCAGAAGGGAAGCTACTGGGACATATTGTATCCAGGGGTGGAGTAAGGATAGATCCAGAGAGAGTGGCAGCTATTGATAAGATATCAATACCCAAAACTGTCAAAGCAATACAGTCTTTAGAACTTTGGCCAGATCACCTTTGTGAGAAGGTTTATTTCTAATTTTGCTGAGATTGTTAAACCTATTTCCAAGATGCTAAAGAAGGGAGCCAAAATTATATGGGATGATGATGCTATTAATGCTTTTGTAGCAATAAAAAGAGCTATCAAGGAGGCACCAGTGTTGAAATCTCCACATTTTAGTAAGCCTTTTCAGATTTTCTCATTTGCTTCATTCCACACTATTGCAGCAGTTATGCTGCAAACAAATGAAGAAGGTTTCCAGCAATCCATTGCTTTTTTTAGCAAGTCTCTTTAGGCTGCAGAGCTTAAGTATGATGGCAGAAAAGCAGGCATATGCTTTGGTGAAAGCTGTGAAGAGTTTCAAACCTTACTTGGTGCAATGGTGGAAGCATATGTGCCTAATGCAGCTGTAAAAGATGTATTAGTCCAACAGGAGGTCACTAGCCAAAGGTGTAGATGGATCAACAAGATCCAAGAGTTTAATATTGATATACAAATCACAAAACTGGTCAAGGGACAAAGACTTGCCAAACTGATGGTTGAAGCTAACCTGGAGGCTGCTCAAATCAATGTTGTTGAGGAGGAAACAGGTGTGATATGTAGCTTACAAATGACCTCACAATATACTAATATCATCTATTATCTAACATGCCTTAGGTGTCCCGATGGGCTCACCAAGAAAGAACATTGAAGTTGCAGGCTACGAGGTATGTTTTTATTAAAAGGGACTTATACTAGAAAAACAATGATGGTTTCCTATTATTATGCTTAGATAAGAACCAAGCTGAAAGCATGTTGAAGGAAATGCATGAGGGAGTGTGTGGAGGTCATTTTACATCCAAAACAACAGCCCACAAAATTCTAAGAGATGGCTATTATTGGCCTGCCTTATTTTCAGATTCCCATGCATTCACAAGAAAATGTGAGGCATGTCAGAAATTCTCTAGAAAGCTCAAATATTCAGGTGCATTGCCCCTTAGGGCCATGCAAGTTGAGGCCCCCTTCTATCAATGGGGCATAGATTTTATTGGTGAAATCGGTGAGAAATCAAGTGGAGGCCATAAATGGATCCTTGTAGCTACAGATTACTTCACCAAGTGGATACAAGCCATCCCTACCAGAAAAGCCACAAGCAAGGTGGTGAGGGACTTCATTCTGAATCACATCATTGTTAGGTTTGGAGCACCAGTCAGGTTAGTAATGGATAATGCTATGTGCTTTAGATCTGATGATTTCATAGGTTTCTGCAATACATATGGCATTGAGATGTCATATTCCTCCCCTTATCACCCCCAAGGAATTGGTCAAGCTGAGTCAAGCAACAAAAGCCTAATGAAAATCATTAAAAGGATGTTGGATAAAAACAAAAAGGCTTGGGATTCTAAGCTAAGTCTAGCTTTGTGGGCTAATAGGGTGACTATCAAAAAGGCTATTCACAAATCACCATTTGAATTTGTTTATGGCTCTCAGGCTAGGTTGCCAGTAAATAATCTCCTACCTATCTATAAGTTCATCCAAGAAGAGGATTTGAACATCCCCGAGCCAATGGAGGAGAGGATTGAACAGTTAATTGAACTTGATGAAGTCAAAAGAGATGCAACAATCTCAATTTATGCAGAAGAAGGCTAAATATTTGTTTGACAAAAGAACTTCAGATAGGAAGTTCAAAATGAATGACATGGTTCTGTTATGGAATGCAAGGGCACAAGACAAGGGCAAGCATGAAAAATTTGAAGCATTGTGGTTAGGTCCCTATGTCATAACAAATTATCATGGAGCAGATTCATATTTCATCTAGACCTTGAACGGTGAAATCCAAGAACTGCCAGTGCATGGACAGTTCTTGAATCAATTCTTTGCTTGATCATATCCGTGCACATTTGAATTTTAGTGTAAATAGGTGTGTTGTCTTGTGTGCATTTCCTTGCTTGTTTTTGTGGTATGCTGCCTCCCCGGAGATTTTGGATCCTTGTGATGACCTCGTTGTCATCCATCCCCAACTAGAGCCACTGTTAAGACTGTGAGAAATTTTCCTTGACTTCCTATGTTGGCCCTACTTCAAGCTTCAATTTGCTGGTCCCATCCTAGGGTTTAGCGTCAAAAATGTTCAAAATCCTATTCTTAGGTCTAAAAACCTTAAACCCTATGGTCTATGCAAGCATCAAGGTACCTTTTTCTTCTAATTTCATGTTGACCGCTTGTTGCCCATGGCCAATCTTCTAAGTGGTGACTTTGTGTATTGCACATCATTCAATTACCGGCCATTTGCTCCCATATTACCTTTTGAGCCCGCGTGCAAATATTAATCTTTTTTGTGCCTAGGTCCTATCCTGAGCCCCTTAGTAAAAATTTGGCATCTCTATTACCTTTTGAGCCCGCGCGCCATTTTATTTTATCAGATGCTAATGTCTTGGTTTGCACCCTTAGTAAAAATTTGGCCCCCCTTTTTACCTAGTCACACAAGGTTGTTTTAAGTGCACATGCCTTTAATTGTTTTTAAGTTGTTTGCGCCCGGCCCTGTAAGCGTTAAAATATTGTCTGCAGGGAGTTGTAAAGGTGGTCCACATGGCGTGCTATATTTGGTTCCGCCATTCCGCGAGGAGTATTTCATCAAGCAAAAAATTGTCCGCGAAACCACGGAAGAGTGACATGTGGCAGGTTTCAATCGAGTTGTGCAGCGGGGCCCGTTGGTGGATCCCATGAGGTCCGCGTGGTGAGTTTTTAAGGCATTTCGCCATTCTGCGGAGCCCTTTGGGAGGGCCCACAAGTGGATTGCGGAACCACAGAGGGATGACATCTGGCAAGGAATCTAGCAAGGTCATTACCGCAGTCTATTGGATGCCACGTGGCATCGTCCTATCTCTTTCTGACATTCCGCAGAGTATTCTAGCGAGGCTTTGTTTGAAGTCGTGGAAGCATGGGAGGCCGCCACGTGGACAAAGAAGGGTTGAGGGTCGAGGTCTGCCAAGGTAATAAAAAATATTCTAAGTATGGTGCAATACTGTGGAATGTCGGAGGTCAGAGTTTCGACTTTCCTTCTTAAGCATTGCATGGTGGAGGGCCCGAAGGCCGAAGTCTAACAGGGCTAGTCTATCATTCAGTGTGTTGGAGGTCGGAGATTGGCTCTTTTTCCTTCCTTCGAGGAAGGCGAAACGTGGAAAGCCCAAGGGCCGACCCCCGGAATTTTCAATATTCTTCCTAAGTATGCTAGAGGTCGGAGTTCAGGCTTCCTTCCTTCCGTCTTCGTCATGGAAGACGAAAGGCGGAAGGCCCAACGGCCAACCCTCGACGATCATTATTTCTTTCTAAGGCAAGAAGAAGGCAGAAGGCCCGGGCTCGAAAGTCCAGCGGTCTTAGCGGAGGGCGGATGTCGAGGCTCCTCTGTTCTCTCTTCCAGAAGGCATAAGGCAAAATGGTGAATGCCCGAGGCCTGACCCTCGATGCCTTCATATCTATACACAGGCGGGGTCGGGGCTTCCCTCCTTCCTCTTCCAGATGTTGTAAGATATAAGGTGGAAGGCCCGAGCTCTGAAGCTCGATATGTCGGAGCTCGACTTCCTGCCCTTGTTCTTTCAAACGTGCTGAAAACTTCTCAAGTGGCCGTTATTTTGCAATTGGCTTGGCAAAAGGGACTTTGCCTCCCCAGTCTCAAGGAGTGGTATTGCATCAACGTGCATCCTTTTAAGTTTCAAACAGGTATTTTATCTTCTTATGGGCCTGCCTTTTTGTCCTCATCTGCATAATCAATATCTCCCGAGCTTTTGGACTTTCAGGAAGGCTGTTGAAGAAATGATAACTGTGTTGCAACAACCTTTGCAAATGTATTTTGGAGGCTAATGTCATGTCCCGATGTAAATCCTAGACTAAAGCATATACTAATTAATATAGACAAATTCATAAGAGACAAAAAGGGAATAAGACAAAAAAAGAATTAGCAAAAGATAATACATTTGTTAAGACACAGCTATTAACTTTTCCTATAGACGGTTAGTGAATAAAGACAAAACCCACTAAAAGACAAATGATAGAAAAGGACAAAAATTACTACAAAACAATATTACTAAGGCATCGATTAAATTCATGAAGGGATGGCATCCAATGAAGAGTCACAATTATTCACCAAGACACATCACTTGAGAAGTATAAAAGCAAAGGTTTTGGCATCGAAGGAATTAGGATTACAAGAGGAAAACACATCAGAGGTCTCTTTGGACAGCAGCGATACCACCACAAACTCTAGCAGACTCTGCCAAAAACAGCAGACAGTGGTATGTTTCATATAATAATTGTAAGTATGTTGCAATTTGTAGAATAAACAGTTTATCTAGTATATGATCTGTATGTTTCAAAAAGCATTCAATGTTTAAAATAATAACAGTCTGCACATCTGCATAAATCTGACTTATAATTTATTACTGATATGAAAAAACAAGTATGTTATAGATTCTCAAGCAAGAACGAGACATGTGATAGGAAATTTATTATCTGGCTGTGACAACCAACCATGATGAAGGAGTTGAAGGTCTACAAGGAGGGGAAACGGTCTCGGGATCCTCTTCTAAGTACCCCACCCCATGGTGGATGGTTGAGGTCTGCCACATGTGGGCCAAGGGGGCATATGAGGCCGCTCTTGGGCTTAGAAGGAGTGATTTCCGGGACACCCTGCTATAGTTGCACTTCAACCTCCTCCATCATGGTGATAAATAGAATTATAAGAAGGAGCAAAATGGATTTGGATAAGGGGAACGGTGATAGGACGCCTCACTAGGTCCCCCACCCCATATGGATGGCAAAGAGGCCACATGGGGCCAAGAGGGGTAAGCACCCGCTCTTGGGCCTAGGTAGAGGGTTTCTTGGGCACCCTATCTTACCATTTTGTCCCAAGGTGTTAGAAACCAAAAGGGTCTCAATATTATTCATAACATGGTATTCATTTCTAATTATAAATTGTTCACTAGTCTATTTGTAGGTCTTGAATAAGTAGTCATATTACTAATCTTCCTTTTCCTTGTTCTCTTTACATGTTGCAATGATAATATAATACTATCTTGTAAGTATCTTCTAACTCTGTTTTGCAGGTACCCAATCAAGTTATAAATATTCTCAAACATAGGGCTGATTAGTGGAATTAACATATTAGGGCAGATTTAGGGTCTTTCCAAATTAGGGACATTACAAGTGGTATCAGAGCATCATCCTACCAGCCTGAGGGATAATAGTTGATGCAACCAAGCCAACGAACTTTAAGGGCTCCAGAGAGAGAAAAAGAAGACTATGGAGCAGGAATTGAGGGCATTCATGGAAAAAAATGAACAAACAACCCAAGCTATGCTCCAAACCCTTCAAAACATAAACAACAACCTTAGACCTAGCACAAGACATGAAAGGGAAACCTCCCTTAGCCAATCTAATAGTAATCATAACACTACAATTGGATCAAACTCAAGTACCGAGGGACCCCATTTCTTGGGCGAAGAAAGTCCTTTAGAAAATGAAGGAATTAACAATCAAAATGTGCACGAGCTTGCCTTAGAATATGCAAGGCTTGAAACCAAAGTTAGGAGAAAAATTCCCTTCACAGCATACTGTGAGGTAGCAATGAAGAATGATCATAGGGGTAGAAATAATCGCCCAAATAAAGATATAAGAAATAAACTAGGAAAACTGTCCATTCCAAACTTTGATGGGTCAGGAAAAATTACGGCCCACGCATGGATACAAAAACTAGAAACATATCTAACCCTTTGCCCCATGACAGAAAAAGATACCACGTCATGTCCCCTCTTTAGCGCTGTCTAGCAGAGACATGAGAGTTGGCCTATCATCCGGGTTCCCGTAGGTCAGCGGAGTGGTTAGGGGACCTATCCAGAGGCACTGTAGCTTGGTAGGGAGCTTTATAGGCCTTTCCAGACAGTTTGCGACAGTTTCCTATTTTTTAGGAAGGGTTCCTATTTTTTAGGGTTTGACCGAGAGTTGACCAGGAGACATCAGGGGACCTCCAGGAGCATTTTTGGAGTTTTGGTCAAATTCCCTATTTTCTAGGAGGTATCCCTACATTTTAGGGAGGCACTGTCAGTTAGCATGACACGTGGCGACATCACCAGTGGCGTGGGCTACAGCAATTCTCAGTTCAGAATGGCCAGGTGATGGAATTGGAATAATTATTGAATATTAAAGTGTGGCTTTAATATTTAATAAAAATAAAATAAAGTGAATAACATGTCACTTCATATTAATAAGATATTAAAAGGACCCCCACCTAGTTGACACAACGTTGTGTTAAAAAGGTGGTCTTTTAATAATGAAGTTGGGCCCTCAACTTGGGCGCCCAACTTATGAGTTTTCATTAATAAAAGAATCTTTCAAAGATTCTTATTTTTGATGCCCTTTTGAACCCTAAAGTGGATGCCCAACTTGGAAGCTTCATAAAGTGAGTTTGGATTCACTTTTTCATTATCTTTTGCATCTTATTTTTGAAGCTTCATGGCAGCTCTGAACTCTGAGGAAGGGGGCAGCAGCATTCAGTCTTTTGGGAACGGAAATTCTCAAGGATTTTGGTGAATTAGACGACAACCCAGTTCATGCTTGTGGGAGGCCTACTCTGGGTCTTCATTTGTGCATCATTGGACAGATTCCAGGGCATTCTATTGCAGATCTAAGCTTGCAGCAGTACCAAAACAGCCTTATTCTTCAAATCCTTCATTTTCAGTTGCATGCATAGCCTCTTCTAGGCCAATACTATCTTTGTATGCAAGTAGGGTTGCAAACTAGGCTTTACATTGAATATAAAATACAGATCTGATGGGTATGTGCCTCAAATTCTTAGCTGGTATCTTTCTATCATTTAATATTTATTTTTAGTCCATTTTTATTTGAGATTGCTGCTGCATGTATATCTATTTGCTATCTTGGCAAATACACATCTCAAGAAAACTGAAACCCCTTCTGCATCTCCTCTTTAGTCTGAAAGAAAACAAAAAATTAATAAAAATCATAAAACACATAAAATCACAAAAACAATACTTCATTTCAGCAAAGGGATCCATCAGGGATCTTTCAGTGGTATCAGAGCCTTTGACCTGCCAGCCTGTGGGGTTTAGAGAATTGTTTTCTATGCATACAGACAGGTATTACACACGCAGGACAGCCCAAAACGAGCTTGGGATTGGTATTGTTGATGTTTGTTTTTAGACAAGTCAACAATTAGAGTGAAATACAAAGTATCTGACTCCCTCTTGAGCAAAGTCTCTCGAACGCTGAATGAAGTGATCAAACAAGATGACTCCAAGGTTCCTTTTTTATGATTTTGTAAGAGATAGCTCAGTGACTAAGTATGATTTTGCTGTTAAACACAAAGGGACTTACATTAGATCTTTCTTCTTCAATTGCCGCTTCAAGTGCTCTGACATTTTCTAAACCCTGTTTACAATCCACTGATGCTTTCGATAACCTTTGTCCGAATGCTTCTATCTCTTCAGGATTGACAAACTCATATTCATATTCCTTCTCACTGGTACACTGCTTATCCAGGTCCTTTGTAGTGAAGACATCTTCCTCAATAGGTACACCAGCTTCTACTTCCTGCATGGCTTGATGAATTGCTTCCCAGCATTTCTCACAAGTATATTCAAAATGATTTGTATCATGTACCCTACACCAATTTCTAGAAAGCAATATGTCGTCGACAGTTAAATCTTTAGCATTCTTGAATTCCTTCTTGATTTTCTCCTTCAACTTCTTGAATGCTACACCATCGATAGGAGTATTCGGATCTATCTTTGAAAATGCTACTAGCTCATGTACTTGTAAGAATGAAATTTTCCTCTGCACTGCTAGATCCATCCTTGATAAGAATGTTATACAATCTGCTTCTCTATGTTCATTTGTATTATGAACACGACATCCATACTTGCACTCGAAGTCTCTCAAACTCTTGCAACCAAGACGCTCATTCAATGACCACCATAGTTGGAGAACAATTGGAGTTGAATTTGCAGGATCATATCCCACAACTTGCCGCATATCCACTTCTGAATCCATGGTTGAGAAATCCATCATTTGATTTTTTTGTATTTTTTATTTTTTTGGATTTTTGAACTTTTCTACTTTTTTTGTATTTTTTCAGAAAATTTCTACTTTTTTTGTATTTTCTGGAATATCAATCCACCACTCCAGAGTATCTGGTGCTCTACTTGAAATGAAGAATATCTAGGCTCATGCCCTCCTTCTAGCGCCAAAAATGTTGATGTTTGTTTTTAGACAAGTCAACAATTAGAGTGAAATACAAAGTATCTGACTCCCTCTTGAGCAAAGTCTCTCGAATGCTGAACGAAGTGATCAAACAAGATGACTCCAAGGTTCCTTTTTTATGATTTTGTAAGAGATAGCTCAGTGACTAAGTATGATTTTGCTGTTAAACACAAAGGGACTTACATTAGATCTTTCTTCTTTCGTTTAGCTTATCTCTCCTTCAGTGTGGATGATATGTATACAAGGTCTCAATAACAAAGAAATAGAAAAGGGTGAGGGTTTAGAAAGTTAATCTAAGGTCAATGAAGCAATGATGTTGTATGAATAGACAAACTCCTAAGTAAACCTAACTTCACTTCGCCAAGGATGCCTACAACTATGTGAAGTTGGTGCAATCTCCTAAGGTTACGCGAATGGTTTTCAAATCATGAAGACTTATATAAGCACCCATAAGACGGCGCAGCTCAAACAAGCATCCACAATCGAACTTATACAGATGAGGCTCAGACTAGCTTTACACAACACTTCATCAGCGATGAATGTTAAAAGCATGAGCTAGGAGTTGATCAAATATTCAGTACAACAAACATTACATCAAAGAGCTTCTAATCTACTTTACTTCCTACTTGAAATATCTCTCCATTCCATTGAAGTACAAGAAACCAAGTTACTCCACAAGATAACACTTAACACCAAATAAACTTCCAATGTTTTGCATTACTCTTGAGAAATATTTACAACAATTCCAAGTCCTCTCAGAAAATTTCGAGAGTCTCTTATTCTACTCCTACTTGCCTACAATCTAATTTCTATATGTTACAAATGAGGCAACAAGGCCTTTATATAGTGCCCAGAATACAATGAATGGTTGAGATTATTTCGATAGCCAAGGGCTTAGATCATGCCACCTCAGAGGTAGTTACAACAACTTTCTATTTTTAGTACAAAAGAGGGAGGCAATGAAGGCACATTTTCCAATGTGATAAGGTAAGACGAAAGCATTTAAAATATTCCTCCACATAGGAATCCCTTTGACTTCTTTTATTAAATGATACATTTAATGCATTTAAAGTGATGTGTACTCGCCACATAGATGCCACTTCAGCATACTTTGAAAATTGTATCAACTTGTAATGATGTATTCAATGCGATTGCTTGAACTTGTATGTTTGGGAATACATCTTGTTGATCTTGCCTTGTTCATTCTTCTTGTAGACTGGATGTATGATACTTGTTGCTTCACTTGATTAACTTCATGATTCTTTCTTCTTCTTGCAGGTAGGTTGATATGATGATCTTCTTTGATGTTTCTTCTTAAAGAGTGGAGTAGTAGAGATATGATGACTTGAAGTAGAATGTATGATAATCTTCATTCATGAAGAGTAGGAGAATCTCTTGGACTTGAAGTTTCAAGAGGAACTTGAAGTTAAATGGATGAAATGCCTTGCTTGATGATAGGATGAAGATGAAGTAGTGCACTTGGCATGTTGACCTTGAAGTAGCCCTTTAGAGTGTAGATGATAACACCTTCTTTGGATGTGGAGTAGATAACCTCTCAAAGAGACTTTGAAGCTTGGTGAATCTTGAAGATTGGGAGAACTTGACTTGAAGCTCAGATGGATGAATGTTTCAAACATGATGATCCTTGATGAAGTACACTTGCAAGATATTCCTCGGAGAGCTTGAATGGATAGATGCCTTGAACTTAATGTAATCCAACATGATGTCAGTGATGAAGAGTATCAACATGTTGGACTTGATGTGACCTTTTAGAAAGGTGTTTCCTCTGCAACTTGAAGGTTACTTAGTTACTTGTCCTTGATGACTCCTTAGCTTCACCAACACCCCTTCCTTCAATGATGCAACTTGATAATCTTCAAAGGCGGCTGGCATGATGCTCCTTACTCCTCGCTTGAAGGTGATTCCTTGGATAACTGCTTAGCTTTGTTAATGCTCCTACAAGACAAGGTAAACGATATATCAATAACTTCTTAAGATAAAAACAACTTTAAACATGTAATAACACCATTTCAAACTTAGGCGCAAATATAGGTAAAAATAAGAACAAAGTGCGCCTAACATCATTTAGTCCCACATTCATTATTTCAAATGATTTCTAGCAATTGTAAAGGTTTAAAGAAGGTCAATCCCCTATAAGGTTCACCCAAAAGGTATCTTTCAACACAATTTCTTCCTTAGGCGCCCATCTAGGTTGGTAGATAAGTGAAAGTGCGCCTATGACTAATAGCTTCATCTTTGGCATTTTTTCATGCTCTAGACAATTGTGAAGGTTGTGGGATGACTCCCCTTCCTTTAGGCACCAATCTAGGTCAAAGTTTCCAATACTTCACTTTCACTCATCTTGTCTTCTAGGCGCCAGAAATGAGGTGATTCTTCCCAGGGCGCCAATGAAGGTGCAAGGCGCCTTGGTCGACTTGGACTTTATTTGTCAATTTTCATGCTTTAGATAGTAGTGAATGTCTTAGAAGGACCTCCCTTCTCTAGGCGCCCACTCAAAGGGATGTTTGATGTCACTTCTTATGGATTCAAGTCATCAAACAAGCTTAAGGAAGTGTTCAAGACACCTCAAGTTTCCCTCAGTGATAGATTAAACATGCTCTTTGTTTAGGCACACTATATGGTAGTATTGAGTTGAATATGGCGCCTAGATGAAGTGAAGACTCCTTTCACCCACCTATACATTAACTCCTCTTGAAAGCGCCAAAACTAGACAATCTTGAAGGCAAAAGGCGCCCTTTTGAGACTTTATATACAAGGCGCTCAAAGTTATGAAGTCTAGACAACCATTTTCCCTTAGGCGCTAATTGTTGATGCTCAAGGCGCTCAATTCTTCAAGGCGCCAGAAATGGCAAAAGGGAACAAAGAATGGGCGCTTAAACTCAATCATGTCAACTCAAGGCGCAAATATCATTAGTTCAAATCTTACTTCACATCAAGGCGCCTAAAACTGGCAGGAGTAACAAGAAATGGCGCCAAAACTCATTCCTGTCAACCTTGGGCGCAATCTTGGAGCGTTTTGGAGCTTGATCTTTCCCTAGGCGCTGATGTAAGTTGGTAGAGGTGGGAAAATGCGCCCAAGTACTAGAGGAAATTCGCGCCCAAAAAATGCAAGTCGCCAAGGTAAGGTATATTGAAAAATATATTTAAGTATAAGTTCTTATACTTTAAATATTTTTCAATATACCTTTCAGGATGTTTGAGATAGGTCTCAGATCCACTGGATTTAACATGTAGATTCTAGATTTTTGAGGATCCACCAGATTTCAGACTTAGTCAATTTTTCAGTGTTTCAGGATATCAAGCTATCAGACTTAGTCATTTTCAGGATCTTCTCAAACATACATCAAGGATTTCATACTCTTTCTTCAAAATGCTCACTTGTTGGTGTCCATTCATGACCCTTTCCTAAGGCGCCACATAAGGATTGTTCTGAGTAGGAAAATGGCGCAAATTCATCTCTTCTAGGCGCTAATGATTCTTCTATATGTGGGCGCTCTTTGATCTAGGGCGCCAAATTCACCCCTCCAAGGAATCTAGCTCTAGGCGCTCAATGTGATCTTCTTGACTTAAGGCGCTAAAGTTCTAAACTCCTCATCATGGGCGCTTAAACTTAGGATTTCAAACCTCTCCTCAACCTCGTCAAGGCGCTATTCATGCTCTCTTCTACTTCAAAGCGCCCTAGTGGATTCACCTTCAAACTTAGGCGCATATCTAGCCATGACCTGAACTTACCCCCTACCAAGGCGCAATTTGGAGCTTCATCTACCTTAAGGCGCCACTTGTCACTGTCTTAAACTCCATCCTCACATCAAGGCGCCTAAAACTGGCAGGAGCAACAAGGAATGGCGCCTAAGTCTTCTACTTCAACTCTAGGCGCAATTTTGAGGTTGTCTAGATGATGGAAGGCGCCCTAAATTGTAGGCGGAGTTTTGAGGTGACCCTGGAGCAATTTCGCGCCCAGAACTGACAGTGCCCGAGGTAAGGTATATTGAAAAATATATTTAAGTATAAGTTTATACTTTAAATATTTTTCAATATACCTTTCAGGATGTTTGAGATAGGTCTCAGATCCACCAGATTTCACATGCAGATTCTAGATTTTTGAGGATCCACCAGATTTCAGACTTAGCCAATTTCAGGATCTTCAGGATCAGGATACCAGACTTAGTCATTTTCAGGGTCTCAAACATCAGGATCAGGTCATCAAGGGGCTCTAAGACTCAAACACCACTGACTTCATCATGCAAAGGACATCATCCTGGACTTAGCAAAGTACTGGAATTCAAAAAAAGGGGGGTCCCCATTTACAATGGGGCGATGTGTGATTTGGTCACAACAGCTATGGCAGAGGAACCAGTTATGGCTGAAGAACAGACAAATGCCAAGAGAAATCAGGATGAGGAAGAGAGAGAGATGATGAGAACCCTCATCAACACTCAGCCTAGGATTGCTCAGACCCTTGACAGGATACAGGATGCCTTGGACTGGTTGGAGTTAGATAGAGGCAGACGGAGCAGATCAGTATCTGTGGCGGGGAGTCAGCGTAGTCACAGGTCACACGTATCAGCTAGGAGCTCCCATCATTCCCCTAGGCGTGGACAGGCCAGGGATAGACCCTTACTTCCTCAGTTTGCACCAGGTGAACGGCCAGCATAGGTAGAGCCACCAAAGGTGGAATTTCAGGATTCAGTCATAGCAGCTACAGCTGAGTGGAGAGCCCTACCCCCTGAGGTCCGGGATGTCTTTCCTTTTCCACAATATTGTGCACAGCACAGAGATTCTACCAGGTTCAGAGGAGACCGAGGCACTAGACCACAGCAGCAGAACTATGACCTCAGTAGAGCCACTGGGAAAATCACGTTGGCTACATATGATGGTACGGGTAGTACGAGTGCACGTGCTTGGGTGCACAAGCTGGACATATATTTATACTTGAGACCCATGCCTGAGCGTGAGGCTATCCAGTTTGTTGTCTTACATTTAGATGGGGTTACCTACGATTGGTGGCATCATGGATTGGTCACCCAGGATCATGCCTTTATTCATTTCTATGCAGAGTTCACTGAACGACTCATTACCCGGTTTGACCGTAAGGACACAGAACTCTACTATAGGGAGTTGGCACATCTTAGACAAACTGGACAGGCAGAAGCTTATGTTAATGAGTTCCAGCATATTGCAGTTATGGTACCTGATATGCCCCAGAGACGTAGCGTGATGTTATTCATTGAGGGGTTACAGGATAGGCTTAAGGGATTGGTACGTGCCTTCCAACTGGCCACTCTTAAGGATGCCATTGATGTGACCTTGAGATTGGACACCACTCCCACTTATCAGTCAGATAAGAGGCCTTTCAGGGAATCACGGCCTATTCAGAAGGCTAATACTTCACAGTTTAGAGATGGACAGTCAGCTAGACCTCCTAGGATGGATCAGGAGTCACGGAATGATTTGAGGAGGAAGAAATTATGCTTTTCCTGCAAGGAGCCTTGGGAGCCCGGACACCGCTGTATGGGTAAGGGCAGGGTTCACTTGATTGAGGTCACATCCGAGCTTGGGGATGAAGAGATACCAAACACCGACATTGAGGACAGCCCTGAGGAGGTTATTCAGGAGCGACCCCAGCTAGAGATAGATATCCCTGATTCATCGGTGGCAGCCAAAGTGACTATGGCTACACTATCCAGTTATCCCAGGTTCCATGCCTTTCGGTTGAAAGGTACATTACAGGGGCAGTGAGTCATGAGTTTGGTTGACACAGGAGCCACGCACAATTTTATTGATCAGAAATTGGTTGAGAGGCGTGGATTACAGTCTAAGGTGTTCGAGGGTTTTGGAGTTAAGGTTGCAGATGGTGCAGTGTTGGGTTGTACTAGGAGGATCTCACAGCTCAGCATTCAGATGGGGGATTTTACCTTGACGGATGACTTTTATATCCTACCCTTAGAGGATTATGATGTGATTTGGGTATGCAGTGGTTACAGGGTATTGGGAGATACATTATTGATCACCACCGCATGCAGTTAGAGTTCCTATCTGGTGGAAAGAAGGTGATCTTGAGGGCAGCCTCTGACAGTGGGCCCAAGGAGGTATCTTCTCACAGGATGGAGTTTATTATTAGACATGATGATGTGATCTGGGCCACACGTTGTTTTGTGAAATCCAAGACACCTACTCCTCAGGATGGTAGAGCATTTCATGTTGACATACAGACAGTGATGGACCGGCATGGCCGAGTATTTGGTGACAGACCTCCTGGTGTACCCCCGGATAGAGGGTTTGAGCATGGGATAGAGATGGAGGATGGAGCTAAGCCAGTGATCACCACTCCGTATCGTCATCCTAGAGCATACAAGGATGACATTGAGAAGACTATTCATGAGCTGTTAGATATGGGTTTCATTCGCCCCAGTTCTAGCCCCTTTGCGTCTTCTGTAGTACTGGTTAAGAAGAAGGATGGGACTCTACGGATGTGTATAGATTACAGGGCCTTGAACAAGAAGACAATCAAGAACAGATACCCTATTCCGCGCATTGATGAGTTGTTGGACGAGCTTCATGGAGCCATCTACTTCTCTAAGATTGATCTTCGTTCAGGCTATCATCAAATTCATGTACGAGCAGAGGATGTACACAAGACCGCCTTCCGTTGTCACTATGGGCATTATGAGTTCCTGGTGATGCCTTTTGGCCTTACCAATGCCCCAGCCACCTTCCAGTCATGTATGAACCATCTCTTCAACAAGCAGTTGAGGGAATCAGTTCTAGTGTTCTTTGACGATATTCTGATCTACAGTCGTACTTGGGAGGACCATCTCAGACATGTTGAGGAGGTACTTAGCATCATGGAGAGTCAGTCTCTATTTGCTAAGTTGTCCAAATGTGAGTTTGGACTTAGAGAGGTCCTATATCTGGGTCATGTGATCAGTGCTGATGGGGTGAAGGTGCACGAGGAGAAAATTCAAGCAATTCGAGATTGGCCCCGCCCTCGGAACATTACTGAGTTACGGGGGTTCCTTGGTCTATGTGCTTATTACAGGCGATTTGTGAGGGGTTTCTCTCAGTTGGCAGCTCCCTTGACAAACCTCACAAAGAAAGGGGCTTTTAGATGGACAGAGCAGGCATAGGGAGTCTTTGATAGGCTCAAGGAGGTTATGAGTACTTGCCCAGTTTTAGCACTTCCCGACTTCTCGCAGCCTTTTGTACTTGAGTGTGATGCTTCTAGTTTGGGCATAGGAGCGGTTTTGATGCAGAACTGACGCCCCATTGCTTTTGAGAGTCGGAAGCTGCGGGATAATGAGAGGTTGTATTCTACGTATGATAAGGAAATGTTGGCTATTATGCATGCATTAGCCAAGTTCAGACAGTATCTTGTTGGCAGCAAATTCGTGGTAAGAACAGACCACAATAGTCTGAAATATTTCCTTGATCAGACAGAGCTCAATGATCGTCAGCAAAAATGGGTGAGCAAGATTCAGGCTTATGATTTTGACATCGAATTCATAAAGGGGAAGAATAATACTGTGGCTGATGCACTTTCGAGAAAACCATCACTTGCTGCCCTATGTTCATTGAGCGAGATTTCAGCAGATTGGAAGGCTCAACTTTTAGTTGAGTACTCCAAAAATCAGCATGCTTGTGAGGTCATGGATGGATTGGTGTTGGATGATAGGTACACTGTGGTAGATGAAGTCATCTACTACAAGGGAAGGGTGTATCTGGTTCCTGGTTCTCAGTTGAAGGAACAAATTATGCATGCTTATCATGATACTCCGACAGCAGGACACCCAGGTTATGGTAAGACCTACAGGGCGGTTTGGGAGAGATTCTCTTGGAAGGGTCTCAAAGCTGATATCTTACGTCATGTTCGTGAGTGTTTGACGTGCCAGCAGAATAAGTCTGAGCATACTTTTCCTGCTGGTTTATTGCAACCCTTACCTATACCGGAGCAGAAGTGGTCAGGAATCTCCATGGATTTCATTACAGGGCTTCCTCGGGTGCAAGGGAAAGACTGTATCTATGTTGTAGTAGACAGGTTGACTAAATACGCCCACCTCTTTCCTATTGCAGCCGATTTCACAGCATCTCAGGTGGCGGAGTTATTTTTCAGGGAGATATTCAGGCTCTACGGTCTCCCCAAGACCATAGTGAGTGATAGGGATAGTAGGTTCATGAGTTCTTTCTGGCAAGAACTTTTCAAGCTCACAGGTACAGAGTTGACACCCAGTACCAGCTACCACCCACAGACAGATGGGCAGACTGAGATTGTTAATAAGTGGGTTGAGGGGTATTTGCGCAGCTATGTGTCAGGACAGCAAAAGGCATGGGTGCGTTGGCTATATCTAGGAGAGTATTGTTATAATACTACACACCATATGTCTATTGCTATGACATCTTTTAGAGCCCTCTATGGTTACGAGGCATTATCTTTTGTTGATTTGGCTGTAAGTGACAGCAGAGTGCCCTTGGCACAGGATTGGTTACAGGAGAACCAGGACATCATGAGATCTCTCAGGGAGAATCTTCAGCAGGCAGAGAATCAGCAGAAGGTCTACGTTGATCGGCATAGGACTGAGAGAGTATTTGAGGTGGATGACATGGTTTTCCTGCGGTTGCAGCCTTACCGACAGAGCACCCTTAAAGGGGGTGGAGCTGAGAAGCTCAAGCCTCGCTTCTACGGACCATATCGGATTGTCAGGCGTGTGGGAGAGGTTGCTTATGAGATTGAGTTACCACCTGACAGTTGGATTCAAAATGTGTTCCATGTATCTTGCCTGAAAAAGGCACTGGGGCAACATATTGTAGCATCACCCGATTTACCTCCCTTGGATGAGGAAGGTAAGCTGACTTTGGTTCCTGAGGAGATCTTGGAGGAGAGGGAACGACGGCTGAGAAGTAGGGTGATTCGAGAGTACTTGATTCGTTGGAGAGGTCTCCCTATAGAGGACGCCACCTAGGAGGGAGAGTCCATTTTACAGCATCCGGCTTTGAAGTTGCTTGTGGGCAAGCATCTTCGAGAGGGGAGGACTGTCATGTCCCCTCTTTAGCGCTGTCTAGCAGAGACATGAGAGTTGGCCTATCATCCGGGTTCCCGTAGGTCAGCGGAGTGGTTAGGGGACCTATCCAGAGGCACTGTAGCTTGGTAGGGAGCTTTACAGGGCTTTCCAGACAATTTGCGACAGTTTCCTATTTTTTAGGAAGGGTTCCTATTTTTTAGGGTTTGACCGAGAGTTGACCAGGAGGCATCAGGGGACCTCCAGGAGCATTTTTGGAGTTTTGGTCAAATTCCCTATTTTTTAGGAGGTATCCCTACATTTTAGGGAGGCACTGTCAGTTAGCATGACACGTGGCGACATCACCAGTGGCGTGGGCTACAGCAGTTCTCAGTTCAGAATGGCCAGGTGATGGAATTGGAATAATTATTGAATTTAGTGTGGCTTTAATATTTAATAAAAATAAAATAAAGTGAATAACATGTCACTTTATATTAATAAGATATTAAAAGGACCCCCACCTAGTTGACACAATGTTGTGTTAAAAAGGTGGTCTTTTAATAATGAAGTTCGGCCCTCAACTTGGGCGCCCAACTTATGAGTTTTCATTAATAAAAGAATCTTTCAAAGATTCTTATTTTTGATGCCCTTTTGAACCCTAAAGTGGACGCCCAACTTGGAAGCTTCATAAAGTGAGTTTGGATTCACTTTTTCATTATCTTTTGCATCTTATTTTTGAAGCTTCATGGCAGCTCTGAACTCTGAGGAAGGGGGCAGCAGCATTCAGTCTCTTGGGAACGGAAATTCTCAAGGATTTTGGTGAATTGGACGACAACCCAGTTCATGCTTGTGGGAGGCCTACTCTGGGTCTTCATTTGTGCATCATTGGACAGATTCCAGGGCATTCTATTGCAGATCTAAGCTTGCAGCAGTACCAAAACAGCCTTATTCTTCAGATCCTTCATTTTCAGTTGCATGCATAGCCTCTTCTAGGCCAATACTATCTTTGTATGCAAGTAGGGTTGCAAACCAGGCTTTACATTGAATATAAAATACAGATCTGATGGGTATGTGCCTCAAATTCTTAGCTGGTATCTTTCTATCATTTAATATTTATTTTTAGTCCATTTTTATTTGAGATTGCAGCTGCATGTATATCTATTTGCTATTTTGGCAAATACACATCTCAAGAAAACTGAAACCCCTTCTGCATCTCCTCTCTAGTCTGAAAGAAAACAAAAAATTAATAAAAATCATAAAACACATAAAATCACAAAAACAATACTTCATTTCAGCAAAGGGATCCATCAGGGATCTTTCATACCATTACATTTGCCACACTACATCTAGAAGGGGGGGCCCATGATTGGTGGCATTATGGCAAAATTACCCAAGATCACAAAAATATCAAGACCTATGAGGTCTTCAAGAAAAGACTTATTGAAAGATTTGACCAAACACATCCCCAAAAACACTTCAAGGAGCTAACCCGAATAAGACAAAGAGGGACCCTTGAGGAATATATTAGCGAATTCCAAAGACTAGCAGTCATGGTCCCGGAAATATCCGAGGAAAGACTCACCTACCTTTTTATAGAAGGGTTGTCAGATACCACCCGTGGCCTAGTAAGTGCGCTAGACCCCTCCACACTCCAAGAGGCAATCCTCAAGGCAACTCAACTTGATAACGCCTAGACAAGTGGAAAGCCTTCTTCAAATAAAACACCATCAAAAGACAAACACTTCTATGGGAAAGACAAGCACAAAAGGACGATCCTTTCCCAAAATGAACGAGAAGAGCTTCGGAGGAAAGGACTATGTTATGACTGTAAAGGAAAATGGGAACCTGGTCACATATGTAAGGAAAAGGAAGGCCAAGAAAAGAAGTTGTGTTTTAAGTGCAAAAACCCATGGGGCCCAGGTCATGTTTGTGATCGAAGAGATCTTAAGAGAAAAAGATTATGCTAGCAATGTAAGGAAGGTTGGGAACCAGGTCACAGATGTGGAAAAACAAGCCAAGCTCGTGGGATCGAGACAATGCTCCAAGAAACAAAAGAGGAGGTGGATCCAGGAAAAAAAGCAAAAGTTGATGAAAATGAAGAAGGGGGAACCCTAGCTTGCATTTCAAAAGCATCCAAACATCATCCTTTTAGGATTCGAGGAGTAATTAAAGGAAAGAAGGTAACAGCCCTAGTAGATAGTGGGGCTACTCAATTTTATTGATGAAAACTTAGTAAAAAAATTAGGACTAGAAACAGAAGATTTCAAAGAATTCAATGTAACCTTGGCTGATGGATCCACCACTCCTAGCAGGAAGAAGATCTCCGAACTTAGCATTACCTTGGGGAGGCACCCAATTAAGGACAAATTCTACATTGTGGATATGGGGGACACTAATGTAATTTTGGGACCCCATGGATACATTCCTTGGGTCGCTTTATCTTTGACCTCCCCATGTTAGAGATATGCTTCATGCATGAAGGGAAGAAGGTTACTTTACATGGTCTATCCGACGGATCCCCTAGGGTAATCTCATCAAAGAAAATGGAAAAAGCCATTAGACACGACCAAGTTGAGTGGGTGGCTCAATGCTTAATCCTAGATAAAACCACTCCCAATGGAAAGACAATCCACATAGACATACAACCAATTTTGAAGAAGCATAAAAAAGTCTTTAGTGACATCCCACCTGGTCTTCCTCCAAAAAGAGGCTTTGAACATTCTATTGAATTAGAGGAAGGAACAAAACCAGTCGTTACCACTCCCTATCGCCATCCTCATAAATATAAGGAAGAAATTGAGAGAACTATAAAGGAATTATTAGAGATGGGGCACATTCAACCCAGTTCCAGTCCCTTTGCCTCATCTGTTGTACTCTCAAAGAAAAAAGATGGTACTCTACGGATGTGTATCGACTATAGGGCATTAAACAAAAGAACGATAAAGAATAGATACCCTATTCCCAGAGTTGATGAACTTATTGACGAACTCCATGGAGCGGTCTATTTCTCAAAAATTGACCTAAGATCAGGCTACCACCAAATCAGATTAAGAGAGGAGGATATACCAAAAACAGCTTTTAGATGCCACTATGGGCATTTTGAATTTCTGGTCCTACCTTTCGGGTTAACTAATGCACCTGCTACTTTCCAATCCTGCATGAACCATATTTTTAGAAAACAGCTAAGGAAGTTCTTATTGGTTTTCTTCGATGACATACTAATATATAGTCGAACCTGGGAAGAACATTTGAGACATATAGATGAAGTGCTAAGCATACTCGAGCAACATTCTTTATTTGCCAAGTTGCCCAAATGTGAGTTTGGCATGGAAGAAATTTTATACTTGGGACATAAAATCAGTGCTCAAGGGGTAAGAGTTGATGAGGAAAAAATTGAGGCAATCCGAAGCTGGCCAAAGCCCAAGACCTTAACCCACCTTAGAGGGTTCCTAGGGCTATGCAGCTAGTATAGGAGATTCGTAAAAGGATTTTCGAAATTAACTGCACCACTTACTAATCTAACTAAGAAGGGAGCATTCTCTTGGAATGAGAGGGCACAAGTAGCATTGAGAAATTAAAGGAAGTAATGAGTACCTGTCCTGTGTTAGCCATACCTGACTTCAATTCACCCTTTGAATTATATTGTGATGCTTTAGGAGAAGGTATTGGGGCAGTATTGATGCAAGGCAAACACCCCATAGCTTTTGAAAGCAGGAAACTCAAAGATGTAGAAAAAAATACTTAGTTTATGACAAAGAAATGCTAGCCATTATGCATGCCCTTGCAAAGTTTAGACAATACCTAATCTGCGGGAGGTTTATCGTAAAAACAGACCATAACGGCCTAAGATTCTTCTTAAACCAAAAAGATTTAAATGATAGGCAACAAAAATGGGTAAGCTACAAGCATACGATTTTGACATTGAATATATGAAGGGTAAAAACAATGTAGTAGCCGATGCCCTATCACGAAGGCCCCACCTTGGTTCAATAACAGCAATATCCACGGAATGGAAAACCACTCTAATTACCGAATATGCAAAAGACAAATTTTCAAGCAACCTAATAGAAGGGATAGTACAAGATGAGAAATATCGAATCATGGATGACATCATTATATACAAGGATAGAATTTACATCACTCCAGAATCACGATTAAAGAAGGAAATTTTGAAAACTTATCATGATAATCCATTATCCAGACACTAGGGGTTCTTCAAAACTTACAAACAAATCAGGGAAAGGTTCACATGGAAGGGACTCAAGGGAGATGTATTGAGACATACAAATGAATGTATGACATGCCAAAGAAATAAAGAACATATATTCCCCGCAGGACTACTTCAACCACTACCTATTCCAAACCAAAAGTGGGAAAGCATCTCTATGGACTTTATAACAGGACTGCCAAAGGTACAAGGCAAAGACTGCATTTATGTGGTGGCAGATTGTCTCACCAAATATGCACACTTTATGGCCATATCCACAGACTTTAGAGCCCCTCAAGTAGCTGAAGTATTCTTCAAGGAAGTTTTCAAATTACACGGCCTCCCTCGAAATATTATAAGCGATCGAGACAGCCGTTTTCTTAGCATATTTTGGCAAGAATTGTTCAGATTAGCGAGAACAGAATTAAACCCAAGCACCAATTATCACCCGCAAACAGACGGTCAAACAAAAATCATCAACAAATGGTTGGAAGGATATCTAAGGAACTATGTCACAGGGCAACAGAGCGGATGGATTAAATGGTTACACTTGGGAGAATATTGTTACAATACCACACACCATATGTCTATAGGGATGAGCCCTTTCAAAGCATTATACGGGTACGAGGCCCTATCCCTTGGTGATTTGATTTGAACAGAAAGTCGTGTTCCCGGGGCCAAGGATTTCATACAGTGGAATGTAGACATCATGAATTCACTTAAGGATAACCTACACCAAGCCCAAAATCAGCAAAAAATATATGTAGATAGGAAGAGAACCGAACGTACGTTCGAAATAGGAGACATGGTATTTTTGAGACTACAACCATATAAACAGTCATCTATCAAAGTCAACGGAGCCGAGAAACTTAAACCCTAGTTTTATGGGCCATACAAAATATTGAGGAAGATAGGGGAGGTGGCCTATGAATTAGAACTCCCCACAAACAGCAGAATTCACAACGTGTTTCATGTATCACGCCTCAAAAGGGTGTTGGGGCAACACATCACTCCATGTCCAGAATTACCACCATTAGATGATGAAGGCAAACTGATCTTGGAACCTGAATTTATACTTAATGTACGAGAAAAAAGATTGAGAAATAAGACTATTGAAGAGTACCTTGTCAAGTGGAAAGGACTGCCCACAGAGGATGCAACATGGGAAGGGCCCGAGATATTTGATCATCTTAATTTAAAGTTGCTTGGGGACAAGCAAATTTAGGAGGGGAGGACTGTCATGTCCCGATGCAAATCCTAGACTGAAGCATATACTAATTAATATAGACAAATTCATAAGAGACAAAAAGGGAATAAGACAAAAAAAGAATTAGCAAAAGATAATACATTTGTTAAGACAGCTATTAACTTTTCCTATAGACGGTTAGTGAATAAAGACAAAACCCACTAAAAGACAAATGATAGAAAAGGACAAAAATTACTACAAAACAATATTACTAAGGCATCAATTAAATTCATGAAGGGATGGCATCCAATGAAGAGTCACAATTATTCACCAAGACACATCACTTGAGAAGTATAAAAGCAAAGGTTTTGGCATCGAAGGAATTAGGATTACAAGAGGAAAACACATCAGAGGTCTCTTTGGACAACAGCGATACCACCACAAACTCCAGCAGACTCTGCCAAAAACAGCAGACAGTGGTATGTTTCATATAATAATTGTAAGTATGTTGCAATCTGTAGAATAAACAGGTTATCTAGTATATGATCTGTATGTTTCAAAAAGCATTCAATGTTTAAAATAATAACAGTCTGCACATCTGCATAAATCTGACTTATAATTTATTACTGATATGAAAAAACAAGTATGTTATAGATTCTCAAGCAAGAATGAGACATGTGATAGGAAATTTATTATCTGGCTGTGACAACCAACCATGATGGAGTTGAAGGTCTACAAGGAGAGGAAACGGCGTTGGGATCCTCTTCTAAGTACCCCACCCCATGGTGGATGGTTGAGGTCTGCCACATGTGGGCCAAGGGGGCATATGAGGCCGCTCTTGGGCTTAGAAGGAGTGATTTCCGGGACACCCTGCTATAGTTGCACTTCAACCTCCTCCATCATGGTGATAAATAGAATTATAAGAAGGAGCAAAATGGATTTGGATAAGGGGAACGGTGATAGGACGCCTCACTAGGTCCCCCACCCCATATGGATGGCAAAGAGGCCACATGGGGCCAAGAGGGGTAAGCACCCGCTCTTGGGCCTAGGTAGAGGGTTTCTTGGGCACCCTATCTTACCATTTTGTCCCAAGGTGTTAGAAACCAAAAGGGTCTCAATATTATTCATAACATGGTATTCATTTCTAATTATAAATTGTTCACTAGTCTATTTGTAGGTCTTGAATAAGTAGTCATATTACTAATCTTCCTTTTCCTTGTTCTCTTTACATGTTTCAATGATAATATAATACTATCTTGTAAGTATCTTCTAACTCTGTTTTGCAGGTACCCAATCAAGTTATAAATATTCTCAAACATAGGGCTGATTAGTGGAATTAACATATTAGGGCAGATTTAGGGTCTTTCCAAATTAGGGACATTACAGCTAAGGATTTGCACTTGTACGTGTAACTGTTTTTGTCCTTTTGGGCTATTCTCTCCACGGGCAGTTGCACCCATATCTTGTTATGATGAAGGTTGTCAAATGAAAATGTGACGTGTTTGTGGCCTGAAACTTGTTTGCTCCCTTGTTTCTACAAGAGGGAATTCAGGGCCATTTTGTTAGGGTTTCGAATCTTTGTTTTGGGAAGTAGTGTGTCTGTGTTTTAGCCTAGAGTAATAGAAGCAAGTTGCATGTTATTATGTGTTCAAATCTGTAGAGCAATGCATCATTTTCAATCCTGAATGTATTGTCATACTGGTTGTAGAATTCTCTCCATATGTGTAATCAATGAAGTTAGTATGAGTGATGAATATTGAGGATATTTTGATTCATCTTTGCAATCCTCTATAACGTGAGTATTGTCTTTAGCTTTCTCTCAAGGAGAGAAATAATTGCTTGGGAAATACTCTGTTAATTTCATTCTACACTGTGGTTTAAAGGATGGTTTTACAATTCTAAGTACAGGAAGCATTGATATAAGGCATTGATGTTATTAGTCCATTTGTGATGAAGCAATATTGCTTGAAAGATACACTTGATTTAAGCAGCTTGACTCTGTAACCCTGGGATTAGGCACCGATCTCTCACTAGGTTGATATGACGATTCAAATCCATCCCAACAATTAAAATCATTTCTATTTTTGTTATTGTTTTAGGAGTAGAATTGGGGTAGTAACTATTCTCAATCCTGGTCTGAACTGATTTTCCAGAGGAATCTGATAGGAGTCATTCATTTCCTTGGTATATTTTCATTGAGAACTTTTTGTTTAAACATCAACATCTAGCATAAGTCAAGAAATACCCTTGGATGTTGTATGGGTACACCCGCCTTGGTCTTGCAGAACCAAAAATGCAGAGGACTTCAACAAATTCTAAGTTGAATCTTGTTCGTTGGCCACTGACCTAGAATCCTTAATCACAAGAAATTGGCTAAATCTTTAGAGGATTCAGACAATCAGTTGGAAGCACCAACAAGAGGTGTGTTATGGATAGCTCTCAAAATCTTTTGCTTCAATTTTGATTCAAGTACTAAGAAAATCCTATCCTTATAATAAATCACATCATCTACTGCCTTATATCTATCATCCTGAATCAAACCATCCATGAGCTCGCATGCAAATGTATTCTTGGAATACTCAACTAAAAGTTGAGATTTCCAATCAGCTGAAATCTCACTCATAGAGCAAATAGTAGGTCTCCTAGAAAGTGCATCGGCAACAATGTTCTTCTTGCCCTTCACAAACTGAATGTCAAAATCATATGCCTGTATTTTGCTGACCCATTTATGTTGCCGTTCATTCAAATCCTTTTGCTCTAGAAAATATCTCAAACTATTGTGGTCGGTCCTAACCACAATTTTCGCACCTACCAAGTACTGAAGAAACTTTGCCAACGCATGCATGATGGCAAGCATCTCCTTGTCATAGGTGGAATACAATCTCTCGGCATCTTTTAATTTCCTGCTCTCATATGCAATAGGATGTTGATTCTACATCAATGCAGCTCCAATACCCTCTCCTGATGCATCACACTCAAGTACAAAGGACTGTGTATAATCTGGTAATGCCAATACTGGACAGGTAGTCATCATCTCCTTAACCCTGTCAAAAACCATCTGAGCCTCATCTGACCATCTGAATGCCCCCTTCTTAGTGAGATTTGTAAGTGATACTGCCAACTGTGAAAAGCCTCTAACAAACCTCTTGTAATAACTGCATAGTCCCAAGAAACCTCTCAAATCTTAAACGCTCCTAGGAATGGGCCAATCCTAAATAGCTTGAATCTTCTCTTGATGTACTTTAACTGTGCTGATGACATGTCCCAAATAAAGAATCTCCGTCATCCCAAACTCACATTTGGAAGCCTCAGCATACAATGACTGTGCTTCCATAACACCAAGTACCTCGTCAAGATGTCAAAGATGCTCCTCCCAAGTCTTACTATAAATCAAAATATCATCAAAGAAGACCAATAGAAACTTACGCAACTGCTTGTTGAACACATGATTCATACAAGACTGAAATGTAGCAAGTGCATTAGTAAGACCGAATGGCATGACCAAAAACTCATAGTGCCCGTAGTGACATCTGAATGTTGTCTTATGTATATCCTCCTCACAGACACGAATCTGATGGTAGCCTGAACGAAGATCAATCTTAGAGAAACACACGGCCCCGTGTAACTCATCAAGAAGCTCATCGATCCTGGGAATAGGAAACCTGTCTCTTATTGTCTTCTTGTTCAGTGCCCTGTAATCAATACACATCTGCATAGTACCATCCTTTTTCACCAAAACAACCGAAGAAGCAAATGGACTAGATGAAGGTCAAATGTCTCCCATATCAAGCAAATCCTTTGTCGTCTTTTTTGTATCCTCTTTGAAGTGTTGCGGATGACAATAAGGTGCAATATTCACCAGCTTGGTGCCCTCCTCTAACTCAATCACATGCTCAAACCCACGATCTGGTGGTCTACCTGGAGGAAAATTACCAAACACCAAACTGTTCTTATCCAACACTAATTGGACATCTACATGATACTGCGGCTCACTGGAAGAAGATTTGGTAGATACAAAACACTGGGCTGCCCATGCAACATCTCCATGACGAAACAAAGTCTCCATACGTCTAGCTGAAACAATCCTGGGTCCTCCATCAGAAAGTTCTCTCAACACAATCTTCTTCCCATCATGTATAAACTCCAACTCCCTCTTTTGGAAATCCTAAATGTAGCGGCCAAGCGACTGTAACCACTGGACTCCCAAAACGATGTCAATCTCATCAAGTCCAACCATGTAGAAATCATCAGTGAAAGTATAATCACCCATTTGAATGCTGAGCTGAGGCACTTTCTTATTGCAACTCATGGTAAAGCCATCTGCAACTGTCACTAAGAATCTTGTAAAGTCCTCAGGTTGTAATCCTCTCTTCACAACTAAACCCTCATCAATAAAGTTATTAGTAGCACTACTATTAATCAAATAGGTGACGCAATGTCCCTTAAGGACTCCTTTCACACAAAAGGGATGATATCTAGGTACTCCTGAAATGGATGCAATAGTAACTGGATCTGTAGCACTTGTATCATTAGCCTCGAGCTCCAATTGAGGCTGCTGCTCGATATGATAAGCATCACTATCTGAACTAGTATCAACAATAGTCTCTCTCCACATCTAAAGTGACCTCAATAAGATGTGCCTTGCCTTTCCCAAGGCATCTACGTCCTAGTTCCCATGGTTCCTTGCAAGAAAAGCATAGTTTCTTCCTCCTATATTCATTCTTCGTCTCGCTATCCAATCTAGGAGGTGTGAACTTAGGCTGATTAGTCTTTTTCTGATTTGAACTAGTGCCTCTAAAACTTTTCTTTTGTGTTTGGAATGATGTAGGACTAGTGTCTAAATCAAGTGCAAGCTCAATAGCCTCATCAAGTGTACTTGGCTTATGAACCTTCACCAATCCTCTTAACTTCTCATTCAATCTCTCAACAAATAACATAGTCACTGTCCTATCCGACATATCAGGAACCATCACCGCTATCTTTTGGAACTCATTGACATAGGAGTCCACTCTTAAAACCTGTTTCAACTGAGCCAAATCCCTATAGTAGACTTCCACATCTTTTCTGTCAAATCTAGTAATGAGTTTATTTGTGAACTCACCATATGAAGTGATCCTGTTATGATGTTGTGAGACAAGTCCGTGATGCCACCAATCATATGCTAATCCCTCAAGATGCATAGTAGAAAAGTGAATAGCCTTTTCCTCACTCATTGGCTTGAGTGTAAAAAAAGTATCAAGCTTATGTACCCATGCCCTAGCACTTATTTTACCGCTGCCATCAAAATTGGGAAGAGGAATTTTGTTCAATGCATCCTTGTACTCCTTAGGTTGCTTAGTTTGTCTTCTATTTCTTTGCTCAACCCTTGTCCTTCGCCTACCCTTCCTTTGGTTCATATAATTGTTGAAGTTTAGACGATCTTTGACATGATCAGGGAGTGCATCATAATCATCAACCATAGAAATCTAATCTTCATCAAATGGTGGCTCCTCTTCAACAACGATCTCATCCTCTACCTCATCTTCTCTAGGAAGAAATGTGGGCTGCATAGGCCTATCTATAGTAGTTGTGCATGCTCTCCTAGCACGAGGTGAACCAACAACACTACCATCACCTGTATTGGTTGGATTAGCTAGATTGACTCTCAAATTAGTCAATGATTGTGTCATGATATGCATCATCTGATTTTGGGCTGCCAGCATTTGAGTTATATTCTCATTTGTAGTATGTTGTTCTGCTGCCATCATTCTTTGACCAGCTGCCATCTCTCTCAACATATCACCTATGTTCCTGTCATCCCTTGGCAGACTACCTGCTCTTCGATATCCCATATTGTCTTGATTTGTACCTGCAATAGTACGTTGTCCGGACCTTCTCTGATAATAAAACCTAAGTGGATCAACCTCCGATATGTGCATAACCCAATAGGCTGCAAGGATCCAAGCTCTGATACCACTGTAAGAACCCTGTCTAATTTTGTCCTGAAACTTTACCCTGTTGATCTGAATTTTCTGATTTGTTTTTCTTTCTATTCACTTAGGGTTTTCAAATTTTGTTTTCACCAATATGCTTGGAAAGTGTTGTAGATGGAAAGGTTGCAATATCACAATGAAATAATACCAAATAATGATTGAAAATGAAATTATCAGCTCATTAATACAGCCAATTACCAACACAAAACATAAGTGAACATACCCAGATGAAAAGATTGGATTCTTTATTGAAATGTAGTTGGTTGATTACAAAACAGAAAGGTCTGGTATGAAAATCAGACTTGCATAAACATGTTGATGACGCCTTAAATTGATCAAATAGTCATACAAATGATCCTCCAATGAAGTAACATCAAATGCCAACACATAGATGATGAATGCTGATGGAAACTCAAGCCAAATACCAATCAAGAAGTCTGATCATGAAATCTGAAGCTGTTGATATGCAATCAGACCTGTAAAACCTAGCCAAAATCACCAAAGTACTCCTCCAATGGGTAGTGCCTATGTGTAGAAGGGAAGGGATGATACCCTAGATGCAAGGTTTGTCTTTGAACCTTCAATTCATGCCATAAAACCCTCCGATCTGAACCTCTTATATGAAAATCAGAAGTTTGAAACACAACTCAGCAAGCCCTAGTTTCATGCAAAGCTCAAAATCTTCCTCCAATGCCAAACGCCACAAGTGCAAACCCTTGCCAATTAACATATTGATGAAATATGTGCCAAAAACAATGTCAAATCTGAATATCAATCCTTCAATCTACAAAATGCTTCAAACACTAGCTGATGTAATGAATTCCATTCCAAACCCTAGTTGATATGAAGCCATTATCTCCTCAAATACCTGCAAATAAGCTCAATGATGAATTCTAAGTGAATCCATCTCCCATAGTGAATTGGTTTTTCGTCCAAATCACTTTTATCCAAGGGTTCTCGTCCTTGAATGCCGTTGAAACTTCGTTACAGCCAAGAGAAATACTCTAAAATGCAAAAGCCAAATGATCAATGATATGAAAAATGATATCAATTCATGTCCTTTTATCCTCCTCAAGTTGGGCGACCCAATAAAACATTATTTTATGAATTTTCAAGTCCACTACCATAATAAAATATTTTTTATTCATTTTTATTTAATTTATTTCCCTTATTTCTCCATGGGCGGCGGCTAGGAGAGAGAAAATAATATTTTATTATTTTCTTTTTTTTTTTAATTTTCCTTCTCTCTTGGGCGGCGATTTTATGGGAAAAATATAATATTTTACTTTCACCTTCCAACTTGTCCATTTTCCATCTTTAAGTTATTTTTCGTTTCTCAAATTTGGCCACTCAAACATTTGGTTGAATATTTTATTATTTTTGGCTATATAAAAATAATATAAAAATACCACTAGCCAAAAATATTATTAGTTGAGCTATCATTCCTTTCTTCTAACCACAACAACATTCGTATTTCCCACCTATCTCAACCAAGTCATTCCCGTACCAAGTGTATTAGCTTGCGGGAATGGCGAATAGGCTAATATCTATCTCCAAGGTGATCACTTCGGAAATGGGGACATTACAACCTAGCAGAGTTGGCTAGCCTATTCCATTCTTATAGGCTAAGCCGAAGGGCTAAGGGAATAACCTAATTGGTGAGATTTCATACTTAGCCAATTTTGTAGAGCAAAATGATCATAAGGGATGACTTTGTATATTTTCGTGGAGTTATTGGTGAAGTCAATGTAATTTAAATAATTTTCCCTAGACATGAGTGACCAAGGGAGAGAAAAGAAAAAAATGAAAAGAAGGAAGAAAAGAGGGAAAATGCCTTATATAATTTCCCTTGGAGTAGGACGACCTAATTGGAGGTCAAAAATCATGATTTATGAGATACCTAAGTGGTTCGCCCCACTTGGAGAGTGGATAAAATAAATAAGAAAAATAAAATACCTTTCTTTGGTCGGCCAAGGAGATAAGAAGATAAAATAAAATATCTTTATGATGTTTTGGGCGCCTAGCATTAGGTCGGCCCTATGAGAGGGAAAAAAGATGAAATAAAATAAGAAATGCCAAGAGGAGGTCGGCCTTGAGGAGAGAAGAAGGATTATGTATAAATACAAGGTTGTTGGAGGCATTTGGATCCTTCAATCATCATATCTTTTCATTTGGAATTTACTCTGTGCTGCAATTTAGGTCAGCATATTCCAAGGACAAAAACTTTTGAGAATATTAGGTGGATTGGACGAAAACCCAATTCCATCTTGGAGGTGAATTCACACGGAGTTCACGCTTGCACTTCATTGGAGTTTTGGAGGATCTTGAGCATTCAACCCACATCTTTTGGAGCAAATCTGAGCGCCACCTTTTGGAGGAGTTTTGGATGAAGATTGACTAGGGTTCATGCCTAGGTTGAGTGCCACTTCCATAGGAGGGCGACTTCATTATTTTGAGTCATTTGTTGCTATTCCATGGTATGTACCATAGAAGTAGAAATCGTCAAAAAATCGCGAATCGCCAAGTTTGGCGATTTTTACCCTTAAAAAATCACTATTTTTACCCAAAAATCCGGCGTCTAGGGTTTCATGCATTTCCTTTCACCTGCTGTATTCATCTTTCTGCATTTGGTTTCGCTGCTAATCGTGAGAACAACCGACGAGTTCAGAAATTTTTCCGGCGTGAATTTATTTACAGGGATGAGACAATTTTTTCCCCACGTGAGAACAACCGACGAGTTTAGAAATTTTTCCGACGTGAATTTATTTACAAGCGTGAGACAATTTTTTCCCCCCGTGAGAACAACCGATGCGTTCAGAAAATTGTTCAACGTGAAATGTTTTTTACGGCGTGATACAAATTTTCCCCCGCGTGAGAACCACCCACGGGTTTAGAAAATTTTCCGTTGTGAATTTTTTTAGGGCTGAGACAATTTTTGGATAAAAGCCCATCGAAAGCTTTGATATTAATTTAGCTATTAATATTTTTTCGTTCGGCCTGCTTTTTATATTTATGTCATTAATCTATAAAATATAATATTATAAATTATATTATCAATATTTATTATAATATGTTTATATTATATTATTATATTTATATATTATATTATTAATAGATCTATATTATAATATTAATATTTTTAATATATAATAAATTATTTGTATTTATTATTCTATTTTAATATTTATATCATTAATGTATATTTTGCTACATTAATATATTATTAATATTTATTAAATATAATAATATTATAAATATTATTATATTATATTATTAAAATATAATACTTATGATTGTATTATAATATTTATATCATTGATTTATTTATTATTATTTTTTTATACCGGTGAGGCCACAACACGGGAGACCTCATCCTCCCCCCCACCGAACCACGCCCTTATCGACATTTATATATTATATCATTAATAGTTATATATTATAATATTAAAATATAATATTTATTATTCTATTATAAAATTTCTTTTTTGTATTTTTCTACGTGAAAAAATCTTATACTTTTAGTTTGACGATTTTATCTCCAAACAAATTTTTGCTTCCTTGATTAATACTTATATATTATAATATTAAAATATAATATTTATACTATTAATATATTATAATATAATATTATTAATATTTATTATAAATATTCTTATTAATAGTTATATATTATAATATTAAAATATAATATTTATATTAATATATTTTAAAATTTTATATATATATCCGATTTTTTCTCGATTTTTTCGCGATTTTTTGAAAAAATCTTATACTTTTGATTTGCCGATTTTTTCCCCAAACGATTTTTGCTTCCTTGGTATGTACAAGCCTAATTTAGGTTGAACTTGTAGGAGCAAAAATCTGGGCAATATTTGTCATGTTTGAGGCCATGAATATGGTTTAATTTCAAATCAGCATATTCAGATTTGGAGCAGTAGACTTGTTTAATCAGAAATCAGATTTGTTTGGCACATGTTTGGCCTTTGGATGGTTGGTTTTCATGGTTGATATTATTGTTGATGTTTTACATGTTTGGCATATATTTTATGGATGTTTGGAGCATGTTTATTGGCTGTCTATAAGTATTTATGCTTCTGAAAATAAAAATCAGAATTCAGTCCTATGGTTTGAGCAGAAAACAAAATCAGAATTTAGGGTTTAAAGCAGAAATCTAAAGTGCAAAAATTTAGGGCAAAATTCAGAAATTTAATTCCATAATTTTAGGGCAGATCCCATTGGGGATATTGCAGTGGTATCAGAGCTTTGATCTTGCCAGCTTGGAGGGTGTATATTTGTGTTTTGCATTTGTGGTTGATTTATGAATCATGAAAGATAGAGAAACGACTTCGTTGCTTGAATCTCTTAGAGAAAGTCAAAATAAGATGATGAGAACTCTCCAAAGGTTCTTACCAAAGAGAGAAGATAAGGAGGTAGTAATGAAAAAAGAGGCTACAAAAATCATTGAGGGATACCAGGGTTTATCCGATGATTTCAAGAATGCAAGTCCTTTTTCTTTTTCTTGAGAATACATGAAGATGGAAATCCAGGAAAGAGAGATCTATATGACTACATCAGAAATTTAAGAAGAGAAGAAGAAAAATTAGAAGCTGTCATTAAGAAAAAATAAAAGAAGATAGAAATGAAAGAAGAATTGCTTCCTTGTTATTTGCAGCCGACAGGTGATCATAAGAAGAGCAAAAATCAGTTAAGGAGAGAACAATGTTGCTTCACATGCCTAGAAGTTTGGACACCTAGCCATGCATGTGGAAGCCCTAAAGAAGATGAAGCCACAAGTTTACTTCAGCGGAATGATGATATGGACAAAAAAGAATCACCTCTTGCATCCACAAGTGAAGAGCACATGTGTCTTCATGATGACCACAAGGTTGAATGGTATGTTGTGTAATGTCCCCTTTTTAGCGTGGTCCTGTTTTATGATGGTTTAGCCTATCACTGGCCCTCGTAAGCTAACTCAGATGGTTAGAGGGTTCCTTTTGGCAGAGTTTAGGGTGTTTTCTCCATCAGAGCTTAGTATGGGTTCAGGTTTGGCCTTCGTTGGACTTAGTTCTACACACTTACTATTTATAGTAAGTCATCTTTCCAGAGTTTCTATTTATAGCAGGGTATCTGGTCATGTGGTGGTTTCTGTAAGATACCCAACTAATGCTACTAAAATTTTTTCCTTCCTTAAACAATTTTACTTGCTATCAATTCATCACTACTGCCACAATACAAAGATATACATCAAAGACAACTAATTGAATGAGAGTTGGGTACTTGTCTAGTTACTTGATTCAATCAACTTGCAATGTCTTATTACATGGATAATGCTTTCAATAGCATGAAGTACAACTTATTCAAATGGAAATACAAAGGAAAGGCCTTGAAGCCTTGATGATTACAATGGCGCCTATACTTGATCAACTCAATTGAACTCAATGATGTCAACTGAATGTCAACATCTCACAATATCACAAGGGAGCATCACCTTGCTTGTTGAGGGAGCATCACCCCAACACTTGAAACTCGCAAGCCTCAAGATTACAAGCTCAACAGCTTTGCAGAGAGAATTTTGTCAAAATGAACCGATGCCAAATGAATGAGAGAGCTCCTCCTTTTATAGGCCTTCCAAAGGCAATGAAGGCACGTTTTTCAATGCACAAAGAGGAACCAAGGCACGTTTCCCAAGAAGCATATTCATGGAAAATATTCCATCTGACAACTCACTCTGAGGTGGCAACCTTACCCACTGAACCGGTACGGATCCCAATATCATTTTGTTGACCAATGAGAGCTCAGGTACTTCTAGGCGCCCAATTGAGGTAGTTTGATCATGAACTTGCGCCTTACCACTGCTAGGCGCCAATTGAGATGGTGACTGCTAGAAGTTGCGCCTTGCTAGAGAAAGGCTTTTCAATGACGTCCACTCACTTCCCAAGGTGCCTTTGACAAACAACTATGAATTCAAAGTCCCAAAGTGAGCAAATTCCTCAAGGTGTATCTTGAGTTGGTTTGAAGTGAAAATTGCGCCTACTCTTCTCCAACTTGATCATTTCCCACACTTGAAGTTCTTTATTGCCACAAGCCACTTGAATGAAAGAAATGTTAGTGGGCGCTGGAAATGGCAGAGTGTGACTAAATGTGCGCCTAGTCTGGAAACTCCTTCTAGGCGCCCAAAAATTGATGTGTTTTGCCCAAAGATGCGCCTAGGCATCATAACACTTCCTTTACTTTATCTTTCTCCTTGCATTCTTAGAGTAATGTTCATTTCATCAATCTACAAGGTAGGCGCTCATTTGGTCAATTTGACATTGAATTTGTAACTTAGCCAATACTTGTAATCAAGTCTTTTGATGCTTCTTAAACCTAGCGCCTTCATCTGGAGCATTAACATCCTGTTTGAGTCTTCAACTTCTCTTGGGCGCACTCATTGATAGAGGAATGTTTAGATTAGCACCTTAGGAAGAAAATGGTTTTGTCAAGCTCAAATCTTCAACACAAGTCACAACTGAATCAAACTGACTATCTTCTACCAAGCGCCTTTCACTATAAGTAGATCCAAAGTTGTTTCCCTTCTTAGGCGCACTTTTGAATGAGTTCAAGATGCCAGGGGAAGAGTAAAATGGCGCCTTCCCTTGAATGGTTCATCTTGCATGGATTTGGTGCCTAGTCTTGAGTTGCCACTCTCCCTGAAAAGCGCTCATACTTGAGGTCTTTGGAATCACATCAAACCCTTGCTTTACCAAGCACCTTAGCTTACTGAGAAGTGAGGACATCATTTACCCACTGGAGTCTTGTTTTGGCGCCTACTCAAGCTGTAGGAAGGATGATTTTGAAGCAACTTATCACATATCCTTAAGGCGCTCAACTAGACTCTAGGCGCCAAAATGACATGGCAAACTTCCAGGGTTTCAAGACCAAGGGCCAAGAGATGATATTGCGCCTTGCTAGGTTTAGGCACAGAACTGGTGTCCTTCCAACTGGGCACCACCTTTGGAGGATTCACAGTGGTTCTGGCGCCTTGATCATAACTTCTCATCCCTTTCAAAGATCCTTGCGAGCAACTTGACTTTAAATGATCATCATTTCATCTCCTGATGGAGCGCCTTGTATCTAGATTGGATTTCAGGACTTGCTCCCACCTTAGGCGCACATTTGAGGAAGTTTCAATTGATATCTGTGCCTAACACCTTTGTGAAGATGTTCCACATTTAGTCAAACTCTCAAACTCTTGTAATCATTTCTTATTGATGCTCCTTTAAACTAGCGCCTTCTTTAGAGTATCTATATGATGTTTCTATGCTAGGCGCTCATTCAGGAGGTTCGTTTTGAAATGGGCGCCTAGACAACTTCCAGCTTGTTTGGCCTCCAGACTTAACCAAATTTTAGTTTCTGACTTAGATCCTGCAAAATATTAAAACAGAGTTAGTCAAAAAAAACCAATTCATTCCCTCATCAATTAGAATTAGCCTCCGGGAATGAGGAATAGGCTAATCCATTATATACTTGATGATCAAGCCGGAAACGGGGACATGACAGTTTCAGTGTTGTTCCCCAATTTCAGCTGGTGATAAGGTTGTTTAGAGGTCTCTGGTCCTGAGTTGGAGGCTCTTGCTACTTTTAGCCGACAGAGGTTGATAGAGATGGACCCCTGCTATTTTTGGTAAGTTGGTTGGATACACAGAGGGTGTCATGGTGAACCCCCGAGTTCAGATGAAATTGGAAAATTATGTCTAATTATGGAGATAAGTGATTTTTAATTATTATTAAAGGTAATCTTTAATAATAATTAATTATTATTATAAGGGGGGTCATATAATGATATTAAAGTCAAATAACAAATTCATGGATTAAAGTGCTCAAGTGAAGTTATATTATAAAGTTTTTGAAGTCACTTTATATTCAATGGGGCCATGACCCATCATTAAAATCACTTAAAGTACATTTAATATTTCATGGATTGGAGCACCCATTTATGAGACTTATATAAAGTTCTTATTAAAACCCTAAAAGTGGATTTGAAAAAGGATTTAAATGTTGTTAAGGAGTTTGAGAATATAAAAGGTTTCAAAAAGCAAATCAAATGATTATTGATGATCATTTGACTTTGCTTTGGAGGATTTCTTGAAGTTTGTGCATGAGACCAAGGGTTTCAGCAGATTGTCTTCATATCAGCATTGGAGAACGAAAACTCTTCATTGTTTGTGCAATCTTGAGGCTGTGAAAGATCAGCTGAATCATTGCCTGAGGAGAGCTTCATTCTGGAGTTCTATTTGTGCGTAAAGATGAAGAATCAACATAGGGTTTGAAGCAATTTGAAGGTATATCAATTGCAGACCTAAAGTATTATCATTGGCAGCCTTTATCAAATCAGATTTCAAGCTTTATTTGCTGCTACAGTACCCGTGAACAGTACGCTACAGTATTTTCCTAAACCTCTTCAAACTCATACTCAGAAATAATTATTTGTAAATCTCTGTTATTGCTGATATATTAAGAACTGAGAGAAGGCGAGCTGCTGTTAGCATTTTTGTCATTATTCATTTGATGTTATCATTACTGAATGTTATTATAAGCTGCAAAATCTGAGTATCGTTTGGCTGTAGCTTGCACTTATTTCCATGTTTATGTATTAGTCATATGTCAATTAAATAAGGAATTAAAAAATCTTTGATTTGCTGAGTGAATCACATTAGAGATCAGAATTTTAGCAAATATCCTGGGCAGGGATATTACAGTGGTATCAGAGCGGTTTCCTGCCATCCTGTTGGGAAATCGGAAATTTGAACAGTTGCATGTCAGTATTTGCAGTTGCATGTTAGTACCCAATACTTGCATGTCCGTTTGGAGAACACCCATATGCTTGCATGTCAAGTTTTGAAGTTGCATGTTAGTGATCAGCGCTTGCATGTCAATCTTAATGGTTGCATGTTTGTGGGTTAAAACAAATATTCAGTGAATTAACATCTAGCATCATTTGAGTGACCAGCACTCATCAGTTCAGTTATGGGTTACTACAGTATTGTAGGGAAATCCAAAGAAGAAATTGAACAAGACGACATTAAGCTCAGGGAAGGCTGTGAACGGGAAGCCCCTCGACTCTTTGAGGACTATCAGAGTATGCCAGATGATTTTAAAGCACAGTACTCTCTTAATGATTATTTGAAATTTATTGTCATTATGAATCGCGGAAAGATTGGATTGGTAAAGTATATTAGGAGGGTGTATAAGGAGGAAATTTCATCTAAAGGGGCAAAATTCAGTCATGGTCACAGTGTGAGCAGGTATGATGGAACCTTCAATTCATATAATAATGATGGTTCTATATTTAAACTCAATGAACAGGTTACAGGACCTAATATGAGCAGGAACCAAATGAGAAGACAAAATCTATGCTTCTCATGCAAAGGATTTTGGGAGCATAACCACCAATGCACAGATAATAAGGTAAAGAAGCTCGAGGAAGACCTTGTTGTGACACATAGATGCATTGAAGAAGAAGCCACAAAGAAGGCAGATTTGGAGATGCACATGTTGCATGAGGATGTTGGTGTTCATGAGTCACATCATTTGGAAGGACCAAGAGGATCCCATAATGAAGCCATTGAGATTAAGGAGACTTATACACATGCAGATTTACCTTGCAGCAATGGGGTAGAAATTATGGCACATGATACACTCAATTTTTCTATGAAGACACCCTTTGAACTAGCACTTGGCAATGGACAGTTAGCAGAGGATGAAGTTTTGGTTGAGTCTCTTGAGGACACTACAGATAAGTATGATGTAGCTCCTGGTTTTCTGTTTTATGACAGCAGTCATAATGTCAAGCTTATTCATGAGATAACAGCCATTTCTCGTGAAGATGATGGATGTGTGGAGTCCCCTAACATGGACACTCAAGATTTGGGTGTTAAAAATGAATTATGTGATGAGGATTCAAGCCACAACAAGTCTGATTTTGCAAATCAGACCTTCGAAAATGAATCAGAAAATTCATTTATTGGCAATGAGTCCCAGGATCACTCTATGGATGGATATGTAGATGCTTTGGAAGAAGAAGTGTGCGAAGATATTGTCAAATCAGCAGCTTCTACCATGCCATTAGAGCCATCCTATGAGGTACATAACATCGGTACCTTAGTTGATGATGTGTGCAGAGTTGAAGGCACACATATTGATGGTTACCAAATAGTAAGTGATGATGATTCAACCTCTTATCATAGTGCTGATTATAAATCAGAAAATTTGTGTGGTGATGTGTCACAGGGGTATCATCATTTGGCAGGGCAATTGAAGGTTAATGACAGTATGGTTGCTACAGCGTTAGAACATTTTGATGTTGCTCGGCAGATGTTGGCAACCTATGGTTGGAGTACTCCTGAGATGGATGAGCACGATGGTAGTGGACTTTCCCTTACAGAGTTTTATACACTTAGAGAAGCGATTGGGAGAATGAAGAATAATTATTTACTGTTACTATCTGATCGAGATTACCTTTTCAAGTGGGACGGGATTTGTTATGATGCTCTTAAAGGGAAAGAGGAGGAGGTTGATGAGCTCACATATGAGCTAGAAGTCACCATGGACTCTTTGAAGAGCACTCAGACAGCCCTTCAAGAGTCAAAGTTGCAGATAGATGAACTTACCATGGCACTGAGACTGGCACAGTCTTCACCATCTACAGATACAGTTCAGGTTTCTATGGCAGCAGTTGGTGAGGAGCATATAACCACGGATAGTGGTGAGGGGCACATTGGGGATGTGACTAAATCCATTACTCTTACTGGTGCAGGTGACATAGATGGGTTTAGTGCATTGGGTGAGAGTAGCAGAGAACCATATGTTACTTTAGGTGTTATTGAGGTTAGTCCCCTTACAGATGATGCAGAGCAGGTTATTGATAGCTCGTGTGATGAGGTGGTTGATTTTGCTGAGAGGGTTGCTAGAGTGCCTACCCAATTAGTCATTCAGGATCAAGGACATGAGCCATCTTCTGATTCTAGTGTCGTGAGTGATGAGACTGACGAGGAAGGTGTTCCCCACGACTATGATGGTCAGCCATTGACAGAGGTGGGAGCATTTTATCTTGGTTGCATAGTGAGGAGTGCTCATCACTTCTCCTTTAGTCCACACATGGAGGATTTGTTGATGCATCGGTGTGGATTGGCTCAGGGGTTGTACCATCCATTGAGGGATGGAGAGTTGCCATCTTCCGAAGGTGGGACTAGAGGCTGCAAGTACCCGACTCAGTTGTTTGCGGGAGATTACTTGCGCGATCAAAGGTTGGATTACCATCATGCGGATGAGTACCTTACAGAGTTTGCTACTTCTGGGTTTCAGGGAGATTATGGTGTCAGTGGGCATGATGGCTTGGTTAGTTATCACATCCATGGGAGTTTCACAGAGGTTGTAGAGAGATATTGTGTTGCGGAGGCTTCCAGATATTTTTGTCTTTTCATGGCGAATGGATGTGAGGTTCAGTTGCATTGGGATCTAGGTGGTGTCGGAATTGACACTGCGGTTTGGATGGGTCCCGATGGTTTGCTTCACCTTTTTCAGCATGGTGAGGTTGGGATCAGATTAGAGCAGTGGAAGTCAGAGATTGATTCGTATAGCGGACTTCCAATCTGGTTGTGGGATCTAGGAATCCTTTTGTTTAGTAGATTACGCTATGTGGTGGTAGTTGTTCACCGCAGTACTGAGCATGGTACAGTCTTTATCCAGTGGGTGCAGTGGACAAGTAGTTGGGCATTCTACAGAGTGATTTGGGATCCCGGCATTCAGCTGAGTAGTGACTGCAGAGTTTGGGATCCTTCGTGTGCATCAGGGTTCCAGCCGGAGTCCATTGGTGAGTATTGTACTATGTACATGGTGTGGATTGTTTGCAATTTCACCTTGGGTTCTCATGTACATCAGTTGAGTTTGATGCACAGTTTCAGTGCGCATGGTTTGGACAGTTGGTCTATTATCTATATTTGCGCGGTTGAGTTTGTGTTGGTGCTGCAGCAGTTGTGTTTCCACGAGGGACATTTCACAGCTTTCTTTTGGACCTCAGGTGGAATGGTGTTTCTTAGTAGTAGAGATTGCTTGGGGACAAGCAATTTCAGGGAGGGCGGACTGTAATGTCCCCTTTTTAGCGTGGTCCTGTTTTATGATGGTTTAGCCTATCACTGGCCCTCGTAGGCTAACTCAGATGGTTAGAGGGTTCCTTTTGGCAGAGTTTAGGGTGTTTTCTCCATCAGAGCTTAGTATGGGTTCAGGTTTGGCCTTCGTTGGACTTAGTTCTACACACTTACTATTTATAGTAAGTCATCTTTCCAGAGTTTCTATTTATAGCAGGGTATCTGGTCATGTGGTGGTTTCAGTGTTCCCCAATTTCAGCTGGTGATAAGGTTGTTTAGAGGTCTCTGGTCCTGAGTTGGAGGCTCTTGCTATTTTTAGCCGACAGAGGTTGATAGAGATGGACCCCTGCTATTTTTGGTAAGTTGGTTGGATACACAGAGGGTGTCATGGTGAACCCCCGAGTTCAGATGAAATTGGAAAATTATGTCTAATTATGGAGATAAGTGATTTTTAATTATTATTAAAGGTAATCTTTAATAATAATTAATTATTATTATAAGGGGGGTCATATAATGATATTAAAGTCAAATAACAAATTCATGGATTAAAGTGCTCAAGTGAAGTTATATTATAAAGTTTTTGAAGTCACTTTATATTCAATGGGGCCATGACCCATCATTAAAATCACTTAAAGTACATTTAATATTTCATGGATTGGAGCACCCATTTATGAGACTTATATAAAGTTCTTATTAAAACCCTAAAAGTGGATTTGAAAAAGGATTTAAATGTTGTTAAGGAGTTTGAGAATATAAAAGGTTTCAAAAAGCAAATCAAATGATTATTGATGATCATTTGACTTTGCTTTGGAGGATTTCTTGAAGTTTGTGCATGAGACCAAGGGTTTCAGCAGATTGTCTTCATATCAGCATTGGAGAACGAAAACTCTTCATTGTTTGTGCAATCTTGAGGCTGTGAAAGATCAGCTGAATCATTGCCTGAGGAGAGCTTCATTCTGGAGTTCTATTTGTGCGTAAAGATGAAGAATCAACATAGGGTTTGAAGCAGTTTGAAGGTATATCAATTGCAGACCTAAAGTATTATCATTGGCAGCCTTTATCAAATCAGATTTCAAGCTTTATTTGCTGCTACAGTACCCGTGAACAGTACGCTACATTATTTTCCTAAACCTCTTCAAACTCATACTCAGAAATAATTATTTGTAAATCTCTGTTATTGCTGATATATTAAGAACTGAGAGAAGGCGAGCTGCTGTTAGCATTTTTGTCATTATTCATTTGCTGTTATCATTACTGAATGTCATTATAAGCTGCAAAATCTGAGTATTGTTTGGCTGTAGCTTGCACTTATTTCCATGTTTATGTATTAGTCATATGTCAATTAAATAAGGAATTAAAAAATCTTTGATTTGCTGAGTGAATCACATTAGAGATCAGAATTTTAGCAAATATCCTGGACAGGGATATTACATGTTGTCACGGAGTTTGCCAAACGAGCAGTGATTGATTAGCTATATGGAGGTATGAATTCTACTAATAATCCATTACTTGAGCATAGCATTGCCTCACCATCTCTACATCATAGTGGCAAGGAATCAGTTTGTGAATTGGGTAATTTTGAAGGTGATGTTGTTCATACATACGAAGGTAATTCAGAAATCTTGTTATGTAGTGAACAAAGGGACTTTGATAAAATTGATTTAGCATTGCATGAATTGAAGGATCACTTTATGATTAAGGAAGTCATAGTTGTGCATACACTTTCTAGACCAGCAATTGAGGAAAAGCATGTTGGAAATGATTCTACTTACTATTATGATGATGATTCCTTGATTGAGCATGATGTTGACCTAGATTCAAAACATGGATATTGTGGAGAAGATGTCATGGAGATAGTTGATTTTGGGAGGCATGATTATGAAGACAAATTAGAAAATTTATATAAAGATGATAGGTCCCATGAGTCACATCATTTGGAAAATCAATTGAAGGTCAATGAGGATATGATTGTTGCAGCCCTAAATCGTTTTCATAATACTCACAAGATGATGGCAGATTATTGTTGGAAGGTTCAAAGGAGACACAAGGACATTGAAGGAGAACTATCTCTTGCAGATTTGCAGGTACTCAAAGAAGCTTTGGTAGTAACGAAATCAAATTACTTACATTTACTTTCAGATAGATATCATCTCTTCAAGCTTGATGAAATATATTTTGATGCATTGAGAGGAAAAGAAAATGAAATTGATAAGCTTACCTTTGAGCTTAAGGTTACTATGGATTCTTTGAAGAGTACTCAAATGGCCCTTCAAGAATCAGAAAATCAAGTTGATAAGCTTTTTTAAGAGTTGAACTTGACACATTCTTCATCATCCAAATCAGAAACTCAATCATCTATGGCAGCCACATCCAAAGAACAATAACCCAATGCAAAGGTCATGAAGAATAGACAAATGAGTGAAGGATTGGATGAGCTTCATAAGGGTGAGATCTTAAATGAAGATTCAAGCATTCCTCATATCAAGATGGTTCAATATGTTGACAAGGATCGAGTAGTACATCAAGAACGAGAAGTCTTGAGGTTAGAGGAGAAGTGTCCACATGAAGATATACCTTGCAGCCATAGGAGAGAAGGTATGACAAATAATACACTTTTTGTCACACTTCTCGGACCAGCATTTGTTGATGAGCAACCAACGATGAAGGAAGGAGTGCTTAAGATCTATGAAGACACTACAAAAAGGTATGACAGCAATTCTGATTTTCTGATTTGGAACAGCAGTCCCTTACTTTTACATAATCATGAGGTGGCAGCCATAACACATGAGGATGATAGTGGTAAGAAGTCTTACCTTGTTGACACTCAAGATTTGATGGATAAACATGAGGTAATGTTTGTGGATCCAAGCCACAAACAATCTGATTTTGTGCATCATAGCATAGAAGATGTAAGGAAGACTCAAAGCATGTGTGATGAGTGGCTAAGGAGAGCTAGAGAAGCCAAGTTGTTGGCTGCCCAAGCAAAACAGCACCTACAGAAAGTCAAGGAACAATGCAGTCACATAGATCACGAGAGGCAGCAAAGAGAGGCATTCCTTCAATCCCTATTTCTTCCAAGGGAAGAAGCTATGGAGGTTGAGCATGTGAGGAATGAGCCTCTTATGATGGTCGAACGCGAGGAGCAATCAGTTTTGCATGGACTTGATGAGAGGTATGATTCAGAAATTTCATTTTGTGTAAATAATCTTCATCATAAGGTTCATGAGTCACACAATTTGGAGAGCCCATTGAAGGCTCAAGTCATGGCTATGGAGGAAGTAGTTGGGCATACACTTTGTGGACTAGCCAATAATGATACGTATGCATGTATAGAAGAAGATATTTGTGATTCAAATTTGGTTGGGAGTCTAACCACCCTTGGAGAGCTCAATGAGTACTTGTGTTTTGACACAACACCGTCATGATGACGGCTCTTTGATGAAGCATGAGGCTGTTCTAATTTCAGGACTTGAGGCATGTGAAGGGAATGTCATGAAGGCATTTGATTTTGAGTATAGTCCAAGGCATGAAGTGGAGTATGAGAGAAGAAATTTTCCAGCCCTAATTCAATGGTTTCTAGTTCACACATTGTTGGGTGATGGCTGTTCTACTTTGCTGATCATGGAGTTTCTAGGGTATACATTGATGATGGCAGCTGTTTGGATGGGTAGAGAGTTTGGGATTGCTACTACAGTAATGAGAACTTGCATGGTGATGAGATCCTATCATCCTATGACAGCAGAGGCACTTTTGACACCATCATAGGTATGATTTTTAATTTTCTTAGCATTGTTCTGATTTATATCAGAAGCCTAATGTAGATTGGCATGTTTGTTTACGCACCTATGATGGACATTTTTCACATCCATATGATATCATTCAGATTTAGATGGATAGTTGGTGATGATGACACGATGAGAAACATCTATCTCTTCACTTTCAGTTGGTGTGTTGAAGTGATTATTTGGGATCCAGGTATTGGTATGGTTGGTACACTATTTCACAAGAATCATGGTGAGTTGCTTCACAACTTTTGGCTTAGTGATGTTTGTATCAGAGTGGAGCAGCGGAAGGTTTGGTGCAGGTCGTTGTGTTTCATAGCTTATATCACATATCACATGTTGATGGACATGACATTCTTCAGGGCTTTGGATATACATGATGCTTTGTCTTTGATAGACTTAGCATTTGTGTACAGTGGAGCCTTTGAAGGGAGAGAGTTGATAACACTTGTGGTTGAGGATTTTTCATTCCTATTCCTACAGTTACACAAGCAAATTGCATGGAGAAGCGGAATTTCTGAATTTGGGGAATGGAGCCAAATTGGGTTTGAGTGTGTATGGCAAGTTTTGTCTCATTGCTGGCCATCAGGACTCATTTTGCATATCATTCTTCATATTCATTATGGGAGATGCAACCACAAGTTGAGAATTAGGGTGGTCACGGAGTACTTGATCGGATGGACAGCCTTGCCACTTGAGGATGTTTTGCAATATCTGGGCTTGCAATTGCTTGTGAGCAAGCAATTCTCGGAAGGGAGGATTGTAATGTCCCCATTTTCCGAGTGATCACCTAGCAGAGTTGGCTAGCCTATTCCATTCTTGTAGGCTAAGGCGAAGGGATAAGAGAATAACCTAATTGGCGAGATTTCATACTTAGCCAATTTTGTAGGGCAAAATGATCATAAGGGATGACTTTGTATATTTTTGTGGAGTTATTGGATAAGTCAATGTAATTTAAATAATTTGCCCTAGAGATGAGTGACCAAGGGAGAGAAGAAAAAAATGAAAAGAAGGAAGAAAAGAGGGAAAATGCCTTGGAGAATTTGAGGAAAAATAAGAATAAATTAATATAATTTCCCTTGGAGGAGGACAACCTAATTGGAGGTCAAAAATCATGATGTATGAGATACCTAAGTGGTTCGCCCCACTTGGAGAGTGGATAAAATAAATAAGAAAAATAAATTACCTTGCTTTGGTTGGTCAAGAAGGAGATAAGAAGATAAAATAAAATATCTTTATGATGTTTTCCAAGCGCCTAGCATTAGGTCGTCCCTATGAGAGGGAAAAAGGTGAAATAAAATAAGAAATGCCAAGAGGAGGTCGGCCTTGAGGAGAGAAGAAGGATTATGTATAAATACAAGGTTGTTGGAGGCATTTGGATCACTCATTCATTCATCATATCTTTTCATTTGGAGTTTTACTCTTGGCTGCACTTTAGGTCAGCATATTCCAAGGACGAAAACCCTTGAGAATATTAGGTGGATTGGATGAAAACCCAATTCCATCTTGGAGGTGAATCCACACGGAGTTCACGTTTGCACTTCATTGGAGTTTTGGAGGATCTTGAGCATTCAACCCACATCTTTTGGAGCAAATTTGAGCACCACCTTTTGGAGGAGTTTTGGACGAAGATTGACTAGGGTTCATGCCCTAGGTTGAGTGCCACTTCCATAGGAGGGCGACTTCATTATTTTGAGTCATTTGTTGCTATTCCATGGTATGTACAAACCTAATTTAGGTTGAACTTATAGGAGCAGAAATCTGGGCGATATTTGTCATGTTTGAGCCCATGAATTTGGTGTAATTTCAAATCAGCATATTCAGATTTGGAGCAGCAGACTTGTTTAATCAGAAATCAGATTTGTTTGGCACATGTTTGGCCTTTGGATGGTTGGTTTTCATGGTTAATATTATTGTTGATGTTTTACATGTTTGGCATATATTTTATGGATGTTTGGAGCATGTTTATTGGCTGCCTATAAGCATTTATGCTTCTGAAAATAAAATCAGAATTCAGTCCTAGGGTTTGAGAAGAAAACAAAATCAGAATTTAGGGTTTAGAGCAGAAATCTAAAGTGCAGAAATTTAGGGCAGAATTCAGAAATTTAATTCCAGAATTTTAGGGCAGATCCCATTGGGGATATTACAAATGCTCACGTGCGAGAAAGGGCCATTACATATTCTTTAGTGTTTGGGTGGGAAAATGACTCAACCTACGCACAACATTGTTGTACTTCGGGAGCAATATGTTCAATAGACTTGCCTGGGCATTCCCATCCTCACCTTCACTCCAATCTCTGCAAATTATTTTGTTGGGGGTCTCAACTTGTTTATGTATGTTTCCATTATTGTATTATTATCCATCTTCAGCCAGGACATTGATTTAGCAAAAACTTGGCATTTTGGGGTTTTCAGTCAAATAACTTGTTTAGCTCATTCCAGTTTCCTTCACTGTGAGTTAACTCAAGCATGTGCAGCTATGTATATTATCTGCTATATCAAAGAAAACAATGGAATTGGCTTTATCATCCTGAATCTGTCATTCTTCTAACTAATTTGTCTGTCGCTGTAGGTTTGACTTCACCAATTACTGACCACATATTGTTTCGCATAAAAGGTAAACCACATCTTAAATTTCCATATATGAATGAATCCACTGTAGCTTTCAACTGTGATTGTGTAATCCAAGTTCTGTGTGTGATGGTTTTATTTTTCCTCCTATTATTCAAGATAGAGCTATCATTTGGAATATGAAAAAGAACCTTTGGAATGACTTTTGTATGTTTTTGGAATAGCAATTTTGAGTCTACTCAAATGTTGAATTTAGTTCTTATAAGCCATTACAACTCAAAATTCCCATGCAACCAAAAATCAAAATTTGAGGACGTTTATTACCTTCCCTAGTACTTGTGATGCTAGGCATGTGGATTTGTTTGGTCCTTAACCTCAAGGATGTCTCCCTATGCATATAAGTGACAGACCTTCCTGTAAATAATTAAGATCTGTCACTGCTTTTAGCCTTTTAGATCTATCATTCAAAATAGTGAACACTCCATACTCATAGTACTCAGTGAAGATTTTCAAGGGCAAATCAACCTCAATTTTCGATATTTTGAAATGATTAATGAAATAGATAATTGAAATGTTTGTTGATGCTTGAATTTACTATACAAATAGAATGGTTTGAGGAGTATATTTGAATTGTTCAATCATAGTATCTAGGGGTATTCCTAGTACAAAATGGAAGAAAAAGATGAGTGAATTTCTCTCCCCCATACCAATACCAGTATGGGTGTAGACTCTAGTACTGGTCCTACTATTAATACATCCCAAGTAAATTGTAGGTTGGGTCCTAACTGAAGCACTTTTTGGAATGCCGTTGCCATTTTCAGTAAGTTTCTGAGCAAGACATGATGTCTCTAATGATGTAATTGGACCGTACTCAATATAAAGACTCTTGTCTTCAACATAACAAAAACAAAAGAATTATTTGTAGTGTTCTGTTATTTTGTGTTTTTTTTTTAATGTAACTTGATATGATGTTTAGTTTTGTTTGTATTTATTATAGTTTTTTTTTTTTAATGTACAGATGTATCCAAGATGTCTCGAACATGGGGTCCTAAAAAAGCATCCAATTCCATACCTGAACTTGTACCAAGGTGATGTAGATTAAGATAACTCAAATAGATATTTCACTGTTTGTAATATAATATCTGTCACAGTTAGGTATGATAACACATGATATATCAACTTAGCAAAATTAAGTCGAGTGCTCCAAAATTCAATAGATCCAATAGAACTTTTGTAAGGAATGTTTCTCATGCTTAGTAAGAACAACTATACTACTGTACATCACTATTTTAGCTGCAGTTCATTGTGTTGGTGTTTTTTATGCTTTATGGCATTAAATGTTATCTTGTCATCTCTCAACTCACCCAAGTATCATCCTTGTTGGCATGTAAGATTGACTTTCATGGTTATTCAATAAGTTGGTCACAAACAAACGATGACAACCATGTAGATTTCCATGCACTTAAGATGTGAATCATGACCAACCTTGTAAATCCAAACCACCTAACAATTCAAGCTACACTGCTGTGATCTATATATTAACATAGATGATAATTTAGAACCAACTGCACTATATATATGGCTTTGAAATAATCACAATGACTTCTAGATTTAAAATTCAGTACAAGGTTCTTGACAGTAATGCCAATATAACAAAAAATTTCCTATCTTTACATTCACTTTACCAATAGTATGGCTCTGCATTGAAGCAGTTTAGTTGGCAAGCCTGGGAGATGTTGAACTTGCCTGTATCAAACCGTACTAAATGACTAGGTTTGCCAAGGTACGTTGAAAACCAATTGGCTGCATTATCACCTTCATCAAGTGCTGAGCCAGACCATTCCCACACTGAAACATTATCCATCCTTTGATATGTTTCCTGAAAAAGAGGAATCTGTAAAGGATACATGCCTGGTGCCTTCAGAGCTGCCATACAAAGGAAACATAAGAAAACTATTTTTGATAATAAAAGTTCACACCTAGCATATTATTGATCAACAAGAATCATCACTATCAATATCACAAATGAGGCATCAAAGTCTATATTGGCATTCTTAATATTAAAATCCAATTTAGTGGCATAAAGAAATATAAGATTGAAAGCAATACAAATTTATATAAGGCATGTATCGTTCTCGTGAATGACTTCAATATCTGATAAACTACGTAAGAAACTGTAATCTCTTTAAGGTTATTGCCAATCAAAAACTGGCATGGTATTTGGACCTGCATAGCCATTTCTAAAATTAATTCAGTGTTAGGGCTTCTATAATCAGCCCCTAGAAATGATATGATATGAAGACTCGTAATCAGGTTTCAAAATGGTTTGAATCCATAGAATTATGATAGGACATGCACTTCAAACTCTCTACCACCTCTGATGATGGAAGAACAAACATGATTTTGTTCCTGTTTAACCTGAAGAAGGGCCATCATTGAGTACCTAAGCTTATTTGAATAAAGAACTTATTTTGGGTTGTAAAAATCGTGTTCTAATATACCCTACTTGGAGAGACACAATGTTGTCCCCACACATCATAGTTTCAGAAATCTTCCTCAGCCTTTAGATTGTTGTAAACTGTAATAAATGCATGAATAAGTACAGCTTTCATCTATCATATTACCTCAAATACTTTGGCAGAGTTGTTTGAAGATGATTAGCATTAACATCCTAAGGAGTTGTATGCCTTAGCCCATAAGGTCCACAAAGTCATCACAATGAAAATTGTGCATTTTAATCAAGAGATGGTCTCTTGATTACATATTAATAGAGTTCATATTAATGTACTTGTTGTAATGTCCCCTTCTCGTGGGTAAGTTGTTGGTGACCCTTAGCCTATGTTCCGAAATTCTCCCGTGGGCTATTGGAGTGATGGTAAAAGAGAAAATAGTTAAATAATTAAATTAACTTATTAAGTTGTCAAAAAAGTGCTCTGAGTTATATTTTAATTGACAACTTATATCTAATTATTCAAAAAGGTTGTTTTTTAAGTTGTGTAGATAAAGTGTTGCTAGGCTCAAAGTGCAAAAAGGTGGTCATCAGGACACTTTTTTATTTTTTTTATATTTTCAAGGTGATAATTAAGGGAAAAAGGAGATAATAATATTTTATTCCCTCAAAAATTATAAAAGGAGGTTTGTCTTCAAAAAAGTTCTTCTAGCTAATTCATTTCTATTTGCTATGTGAATGAATGTGATTTCTGTAATGTCCCCATTTTGAGCTAAGATATATTTGCTAGTTTGAGTTTGTTTCTATACATGGAGAACCGGAAAGTTGGCTCAACTAGTATGTTATTTGGAAAAAGCAATATTGAAATTGTATTTTCAATCATTTGGTTTGATTTGTTAGATGATGGAATAAAAGGGAAAATGAAATCTTTACTTGCATTTTCTCTAATCTATTTTTATGAAGTTTTTGTGTGGAATAAGGAATTGCTCCAGGTGGGACCTATTTGTCATCAAGAGCCAATGTGGGAGGAAGATAGGTCCAAGGTGTTCAAATATATTCAAATATTTCAAAATGCCTATTTCAAATGGATCGACTATCATGTGGATTGCAAAATCATTGAATATTGGTCCCTTGAATTCCAACGCCCATAAGGAGTTCGCTCAAGATAAAAGTGTACACATATTGCATTGGATCGTGGGAATTAAAGTGTACATGTTGGAGTAAAAATGTACAGGCTTTGTATTACATTGGATCAAGTGCCAAGCGATGAGGAGCAAACAAAAGACATTTTTAAATGCTAGCAAATGATTTTAAATGCTAGTAGAGGATCGGCGGCTAAGGCAATAGATCATTTTAAATGCAAATTTATTTATTAAATATTTGCATGTGGATCACCCAATGAAAGGAAGAATGATTTTAAATGCAAGTTTTATTTATTAAATATTTGCATTCAAATGCCAATGCCAATGTGGTTGTGATCGCCCAAGTCTATGCATGATATTCAATGCAAAATGAAAATATTAAATGAGTGTATGCAAGCAGCCGCCTATGCAAGAAGAACTCATTGCTAAAGGATTGATTCATATGGAGTAGTTGTATTTCATTTAAAATAATTAAAGATTGTTTTAAATGAATGAGTATTGGTTGCAACTCATTTACAATTGTTCAAGTCTATTGCTCATCATTGGTGGAACTCAAATTGCATTACAAAACATCATAGAGGAAGATCGCTCATCTAAGGAGAGGTTAAATAGAGACTTCCATCTTCATTTGAGGATATGTTGAATCTGGTATGTTTTCTTATTCTATTATTTTAACTAAAAATTCCGATTTTCATGTTTTTTTGCAAGGTGATGACCCCTTGTATTTGTATGGTGATGACCCCATACTTCGTGTGAGATGATATCATTCAAATACTCATCATTTGTGTTTAATTTGCAGGTTGTTTTGAGTGATTTGGAGTGAAGTTGATTGTTATTGAAACCCTTGGTCATGATGGAGCTCAACCAAGGTAGTTGATTAGTGACTTGTAGAGTTTATGGCATGTTGTATTGACTGATTTTTCATTCCAGCCAGCTAATAAATTGTTATACAGGGTTTTTATGAACATATTTGCATGATTGGGTGATAGTACAAGGCTTTTGGCATACCTAGAGACCCATCGCTTGCATTTGGAGGAGACAATTTGATAATTTTATGAAATCTGGGCATAAACCAGCAAGGTACAGGTCTACTACAGTGAACTAAAGGACTGATAAAGTCTGATTCAGAAGCAAATTTCATATCAAGTTGAAGGCATTTGATGTTTGAGGTCTTTTGGAGGCATTTCCAACCCTACCGATTTGATGTTTGAGGAGATATTGATAAGAATTGTTGATTGGGTTATATCAGCAGTCTGATAATTTGTAAGAGCAGAGAATAGGAAAGGTTTCAGACTTATTAGAAGTCATCATTGCATTTCTATTGAGCTGGAAACATCATTCCATCATTTGGCAATCATATGCTAGGGTTTTGATATGTAATTGATGCACTTTTGTGTTAGAAATAAGGTCTGATATAAAACTGTGAAGGTCTGATTTTATTTCCAGCCTGTGGATAATTAATTGTATTTCATTTGAAGGCTTCAATATGAATAATATTTGGTGGTGTGATTACTTCATGTGATTATGTTTTCCATTTGAAGTTTACTTAGTAATAGATTGCAAGCAATCTTATCTAAAATTGATTAAATATTTCAGTCATATATATTAGGGTCTCTTACAATTTCTTCCATTTTCCTAAGGATGTGTTGGCACCCAGATTTTCAAGCCTCGTATTTGCAAAATCTTATCAAATTCCTCAAAATTTTCCTAAGGGGTCCCTATGCCTTTACCCTAATGCATGTTGCTGAACCCCTGAATTTGGCTAAGTCTAAAACCCTGAAAATTTGGCAAGTCTAAAATCTGATGGATCCTCCAAATTCTATAATCTGCATTTATAACTCCTATAGATCCGAAACCACTCTCAAACATCTAGCTAGTATATACATAAAATATAACTTAAAGTATAGCAACTTATACCTAAACATTTATTTTATGTATATACTATCCGTTCTTTTATCATTTTCTGCCCTTTTGTTCCTGCAGGTTTTTAGGACCCGCAGGAACTTTTGCACCAGGTTGCTGAGGGACTTCGGGACCCGCCGGAACTTTTGAACTTTTTCCAAAAGTTATGGGTTCCTCCGCAACCTGCTAGCTAAAAATCTTCAAAGTCCAAAATCCTTCTAGACCCCATGAATTTTCAAGTAGAAATTGAAGCTGTATAATTCAAATTTTCAAGAAAGTTTTTGAGAAAATGGCAAAGTATTTTATGCACTTTCGGGTCAAACTTTCATTTTTGGACATTGGCCACTTTTAATTCCGACAGGACTTCGAGACCTGCCAGAACCTTGGAACTTTTTCCAAAAGTTCTTAAGTTCCAAGTTCTCCCACCGTCCCGCCACCTGCCAGAGGCCTAGAAACACGGGAAACTCTCCAAATCACCATTAATGCAAAGTGGGTGGTTGAATTTGATGTTTTTATTGCATTAGGTGCAGTTGTTGGCATTTTCCCTCCCATTTTTCCATCAAATCCGAGTTGAAAGGCTATAAATACAAGCTTGAAACGCATTTCAGAAGAGGTTGGTCTTTTGTGTGGTCTCCAGAAGGCATTTATAGGGGCAAAAAGTTGCACGGCAACCATTGAAACGTCAGTTCAGCTCATTAAGGAATGCAAACTTGTGAAGTCAAAGGAGTTGATATTGTATATGGTTTTTGTTGTAGAATGTCTCCAGGTCATTAGGTGTAACATACGCCCCTGGTATACATTTTGCTCTGTATGTGTTTTTGTGCTTTTCTTTCTGTTTGATGTTTAGGGTTTTATGGGTTTTGCTTGCATGTATGTTTTAACATGAAATACATAGGTAATGAAGCATAAACTAAAAACCCAGAAAATATATAATGTATTTGCACAAACGGATAAAGACCCAGATCATAGAAAGTGGTAAAACTAATTACAGAGACATACCCATATGAAAATCTTCAACTTCATTCCATTGCTGAAATTGCACCAGCATACAATGTTATAGAAAGTCACCAAAAAATACACACATATGAACTTCTCCACAAAATGCAAGTCTGCAATGGCGAAATGGACTCTAAACGGCCCTTTTTTAACCAATACACAGCCTAAATGTTAGGCATTTTGCACACAAAGAGACCCACGTCCCTAGGCAGAGTGTACGGCCTGCTGAGAGGAGTGCTGCTATGAAGAAAGGCTCCAAATCTAATCTGAAACCCCTTAAAACTCTCTGCAATCTGGTCGCCTATGATATTAATGCTCAATGTTGCAATAACATGAAATATTATCACTCCAAACTTCAACAAGAACAGCTCCAAAGTGGTACGGCCTCAACTGGAAATGTACAACCTACTTGTGGCTGATAGAAACTGCAAGAAACTCCTTCAAAATTATTTAAATCTGTCCTCCAACTGATTGCTAATGACTGCACATTCATTCTTCATCAAATAACTCCATTTTCAGTTCAAATCTGCCCCATAATGAATCCACTGAAAGCTCAATAAAGCTCTTGAAGTGAAGCTCCTCCAATCCTTTCCTGATGCAATCTTTCATGCAGGAAGAAAGGGACTAATGCAGGGGTTTTCGTCCCAACATAGCCATGAACAAACCCTAGAGCCAAGCTCAAACCCTATGCACGGGAAAAACTCAATATGAGAGCAAAAATCAATAATCTTAGCATATCCAAAATGAGGTTCTTTTTGCCCTTTTTGTTTCCTCTCCAACCCCAACGCCCAAGATGATTTTCTTTTATTATTTTAATTTATAACTTAAATCTCCTTATGTCCCCTTTGTGCCTTGGGCACCCATCTCCTAGTCATGTCACTTTTAAGTTGCAACTTAGTTTTATAAAGTGACGTTATATTATAACATAAAGTTATAATATGTCTAATAAAATATCATAAGTTAAATATTCAATTTAACTTATATTATATCCAATAATGCTTAGACATTTTGAAACCATCAACTCCCGTGCCATGACCATCGACCATTGCCCTGCCAATAATAGCAAGTGCTCAGCTCCCGACTTACTATAAATAGTAAGTACCTGAATTGACCTCCTAACCATTGTTATTAGCCTACGGAAGTCATGTAATAGGCTAATCTCCATCATCTGTGTGACTGGGCTATATGGGGGACATTACATTAGGTATGTATCCAGGAAGATTTCTCAGTCACAGTTGGGTATTTTCCTTTGCCATGTTTGATGGTATGAATGTAATACTAAGTCAGATGAATGTGACAACATTCTGAAAATATTGCAAGCTTTGTAATAATCTCTCTCATGTTATATATGGGTATGTGCAATTATGTTCCAGATTACTAAGTATGTTCTGTTTCAAAGATCTCATATTATGTGGTGTATGCAAATACATAGCTCATTGTTCTTTTGGTTTCAGTTTGTTGTTTTCTTAATGAACTATGACTCCGTTGCCCATAGAGTAGGCACTGGTGTGGAGCCATTCCTCTCGGCCTCACATCTTTTAAACAAACAAAAACATTAACCAATGGTTTAGGGGATGAACCGTTAATCCTGTGCATCCTTGACTGCCAGTAAGAGGTCAACGCACATAATATCATCATATTGGCATGATTGCAAAGCAATACTTTTCAGTTTTGGATGTCTAAGGGTGTGGATTTCGTGCTAGGGTCCAACTATAAAATAACCAAAATGAACACTTTTCAAATTCAAAGCATCAACAAGAGGAGCTGTCAAAGTTTTAGAAATTCATTAGAGGATTTGTCATAAACACAATAGATGAGCTTCATTAGAAGCACCTCAAGAGCCGATTGTCAAGATTCACTATTTTTTATCCCTCACTATATTTAGTTGTCACCATTTTTGAGATGAGCATATTTTGAAAAATCTATTTTTAATGTCTATTTCTAGAACGGCTAATTTTAGTCAATCTTCTAGGTCTCTTGTTAGTTGATATTTATCCTTAGTGAGAATCTAACTAAAGATTGTCAGGTTAGGATTTAGTGTTTGTGGATAGGACTATATAATAAAGTTTGTTTTGCATGCAAGTAAACTATTCTTAGGGTAGAAGTTGTAGTTAGCATTTTTATTATTTTTCATGCAATAGTTTTGTAAACATTATAAATAAGTGCTCTAGGCACTTAGTTTATCATTCAATATCATTTATTCAATAGAATTTAGTAATGCCTATCTTGCTTTGTAATATCCCAAATAGGATATTAACTATTTTTTCTGATTTTAGGGTTCTGATTTTTGCCTTAATTTCTGATTTTTCAAATTCTGGTCCAAAACCCTAATTTCTGCAGTTCTGATTTTCCAAATCAGACTTATGTAAACACTTATAACAGCCATTCAAACATGACAAAACATCATAATAATCATGCTAACACATGTGCCAATATCATAGTTGAATTACACAATGAATCAACACCACAATGCAACCACAATGACTGAATCTGGATCAGAAGTCTGCTGTTATAAATCAGAATTATGAAAAGTCTGCAATTATATCAAAATATCATGGGCAAACAAGCCAAACATACCCAGCTATAAACCCTAGGGTTTATACATACCAAACAATGGAAAAGACCTCCAAAAATGATGGAATCACACTCCAAGATGTGGCGCCAAAGTTAGGGCATGAAACCCTAATGTCAATGATCTTCAAACCCCTCCAAAGGCTGCTCCAAATGATGCGCACAGGTCGTCACTTAATCTGCTAGGGTTTGCTGATCCAAAATGACGACAAATGATGCACAACCACCCTCCAAAATACCTCCAAGTGATGGCGCTCCAAAGTAGGGCAAAACCCTAACTCAAATGACGAATCTTTGCACCAAGATCACTCCTTAACAAGGGCGAATCAGGTCTACTGTGATGCTGCTCCAAATCTGAATATTCCTTCAAACCCTAAAAGCCAACAAACACCAAAAATCGCCTCACAAGCCAAGTTGCTCCAAGCCTAGATGGTGGCGCTCAAGTCCTAGGGTGGAAACCCTTGCCAATATGCAACAATACTCGCCAATGATGGAGCCTCCAAGTCTGATCTGCAAATATGATCTTCAATTCTGCTCTTCTCCTTGATGAATCAGCCATAGTTGGAAAACTCGACTCGCCAAAAAACTCGGCAAGCCCAAAATTGGCGAGTCAAAAAAAAAACTCAGAGAAAACTCAGCAAAAAACTCAAGAACTTAAAAATTGCTTAAGTTTCATTAGAAACGCATTTTTTTACAAAATTCAATGACAAGATGAATCCAATGAGTACAAAAGTGTTTTCCATTAAATTTGATTGACTTTAATGCAAATTGATTACAAAATCGCATTCTCATGCGGAATCCTAATGGCTGAAAGCCTGATAGTCTAATAGAAATTACAATAGATAGCTGAAAATGAAAATAGTAAAACTAGAAGTAAATACCAAACACAACATATTACACCTTCCTCTCCCCTAATTTAGTCAAAGCTAGGGAAGAGGTAGATGCTCTAGTCCTACGAGTACGCAGTGCCAGTGGCTCCTCGGTTGGCATGGAAGGCTATGGCTGAGGCTCGACCACCATCCTGGAAATATCTGGCTCTGGCAATGACTCCTCATCCTCATGAATGTCCTCCAACCCTACATCTCCTGTTGCACCCACATCCTCCATTGTCTGTCTCTCGAAATCAAGAATCTCGTCTGCGGTAAACAATGGAGGCTACTCATCCCACCCTATCCAATCACTGTAAGAATCTATCTTATCCAAATCAATAGGATCCAATGATTTGTCCTCTACTCTTTTTGTGCGCAACTGAAGGTTGTATTGCACAAGGACAAGGTCATTGAAGCGCTTTTGAGCTAATTTGTTCCTCTTCTTCGTGTGAATGGCCTCAAACAAGGTCCAATTCCGCTCACAACTAGATGCACTACAAAGCTCATATTTTCCATGCCTCAGAATTGCAAAATCATGTCAAATTCCACAACATTTTACTAAGAGGTCCTTGTTCTTTCACCCTAATGCATGTTCCTGAAACCCTGAATTTGGCTAAGTCTAAAACCCTGAAACCCTGAAAAATTGGTTAAGTCTGAAATCTAATGGATCCTCCAAAATCTAGAATCTGCATATTAAATTCCATGGATCCAGAACCTATCTCAAACATCCTGAAAGTATATTTCAAAATATTTAAAGTATAAGAAATTCAATATACAAACTTATACTTAAATGTATTTTGAAATATACTGTCACGACCCTGTTATGCTTTTACCTGCGCAGGTTGCGAGTCTTTGCCTCAGACTCGGCGAGTACTCACTAAACACTCGCCGAGTTTTCGGCAAAGACTCAGCAGAATGACTCGGCGAGTTTAAGTCAAGAAAACTCATTTGCAAAAAAAACTCACGGTTTATTTAAGACTCGCCAAGTTTTCGGCAAGTCTGCCAACTATGGAATCAGCAATGAAGTCCACTTAGATCCCCGTCATGGAATCTCCACTTGATGAGCTAGGTTTTCATTCAACTCACCTTGAAACACGGGTTTTTGTCCTTGGTTCCATAGCTCAACTTTTGTTGCAGCCAAGAGAGTAAAAACTAAAGAGAAATGATGTATGAATGATATGATGCAAATGCCATCAATTCACCTAACATTTATACAAGTCTCCTCTCCTCCCTTCTAGTCGACCTAGGAGATATTATATTTTATTTTTAAGTTGTCTTTTCCCTCCAAATAGGCCGACCCTTATTTGAGCGCTCCAATTCAAATTGAAGATTTGAATTTTAAATCTTTTCTTCCTTCTCCAAGTCGTCCTTCTCAAGGGCGCCCAAATAAATGAACTAAATATTATTCAAAAACCTTCATAAGTCGTCCCTCACTTATGGCGCTCACGTGGGACCCAAAATTATTTTATAAATTCCAACTTAATCTTCTCCAAGGTGCCGACATGAGGAATGATATCAAAAGCCAAAGATTCCACACTTCATCTCCTCCAAGGGTGAACACAAAAATCAAATGAAATGAAGTCAATCTTCCTTACATCGAGTCGCCCTACAAATGGCAATTTTCCACACTTCTACCATCCCTAGATGGTTCGCTCCACTAGAGGGAAAATTATTTTATCGAAAGTAAATATATCATAATTATTAGAAAAATATGACAAGTTACTCTCTATACTCAATTTGCCCACCAAAAATCCCGAAGTGTGAAAATTAGACCCTAGGCCTCCATCAGTGATCACTCCGAAAATGGGGACATTACATGCTTCTAAATTGTTGTTGAAATGTTAAGTGTTATTGTGTTTTTATGAGTTGAATATTGCTTGGCATTTACTAAAAGCTTTGTATTGCAATAAATGTTAAGTTGGTTGTTGTAGCTTTGAATGCAACTACTATGTTTAGCTTATAATGTCTTGTGTATCATGTAGATAAAGTAAATTGAAGTGTTTTTACTATTAATTGTAGGTTGCAGTGAAGTGAGCCTTGTAGCTTTGTATGCAATTCCCCTCTTCTAATTTATCAATTCATTTGTATTGTTTAAACCAATCTAAGTTTTATGTGTACTTACTCAGTTTCTGCTTTTAGCTTAACAACATAAACATGGTAATTGTTGTAGGGCTTATTTTTAGTCAAAAAAAACATAAAAACCTCTCCCTTGGAGCAGAAGTGTTGAATCACCTTGTGTACTAGCCTGAGAACCAAAAAGATAGGTTTTAGTTTTGTTTTCTATGCATACATTATTACAAAAAATGCCCCAATATAAATTGTAAATAGCAAGTACATACTATTTACAATAGGGTTTTTGGTTAGATTTTCTTTATAGGGAGGTTCCCCTTCTAATTCAAAGAGTAGTTCTACTGCACATCTGTTTCGTTTTTTATCACACTAAAAGGTGCAAATTAGAACACTAACAAAATCAACATTAAATATTACTTAATTGCTGACTAGAATGACAGTTCAGCCTACCATCCCTCCCACATTAATGCATTTAAATGGCTATGAGGGAAAATGACCTTCTTGAATGCTCATTTTTGTGTTTGGAAGGCACTTTGTAATGTCCCAAATTATGAGCTAAGTGTGTTTTTGAGCTACATGGGAAATGCAATATTGGAATTGTATTTTCAATTATGAGGTTGGTTTTGATTTTTAATGATTGCATATGATTCATAGCTGGCCGCCAAACATGAAGGAAGGATATATTAAATGCAACATTTATTTATTAAATGATTGCATTAGATCGATGGAATATGAGGTCGATTGGGTTTGTAATTTGATATTGAGCTTTGAAAATATTTTAAATGCAAATTTTATTATTAAATATTTGCATTGGAGCGGTTGAGGGTTTTTATTAAATGCAAATATCATCATTTAATGCATACACATGAGGTAGTTGTGGATTGAAGCAAGAATAGAGGAGCATTTTAAATGCAAGTTCATAAATTAAATGCCAAGTTGGTTATGTCAAGGATTAAGATTTTAAATGCTTTGAAGGTTATTAAATGCTTGCATTTGGATAGATTGGTTTATTTAATGCAATCGCCCAATCATTGCAAGTACTAGTTGGAGGTTAGAAGGATTTTAAATGCATTTCAAATACAAAATTAAATGCATGTAGCTGATCGCCCAAGCAAAGAGGAAGATTTTAAATGATTGCAATCTCAAAATTCAATGCAACTGTTAAAGGCCAAGCTTAAGGAGGATCAATCCATAGAGGAGGAGCAAAATTCATTTAAAATAATTGAAGATTGTTTTAAATGAAAGCATTTAAAGTGAAGATCATTCAATATTGTTCCATTTCCTTAATTTCTATTGATGGATTTCAAAATGCATTCCAAAATTGCCAAGAGGATGGACATCAAAGCTTGAGGAGTTTAAATAGATGACTTGAGCTTCATTTTGCAATGAATGATGCTATGGTATGTTTTCTTTATTATTGTTTATGACTGAAAATTTCGATTTTCTAGTTATTTTTCAAAGAGATGCTCCCTTGAATGTTGTGGTGATGATCCCATAACCATTTGTGAGATGTTGTCATATAGATTTCATCATTAGATTACATTTGCAGGTTATTTGAAGAGTTTGGAAGTGACATTGATATCTATTTGAAGCTCTTGGTGTAGAGGATTGACTACCAAAGTAGTTGAGTTAATTTGGAATACATTCTGGATGGTATTTTCATATTTTGCAAGGTCTGATTTTGCAACAGCAGGGTTCTGATTTTTATAACAGCGACTTTACATTGGAATTTCAGGGCTTTTTAGGTGAATTTGATCAAGGGTTTGAAGATTGAAGAGTTGTGCTTGATAGAAGACATTCCTATGCATCCATAGAATGCATTTGGAGGAGTTATTTTATGATATTTCATTGTAAACCCTTGGCTAGGCAAAAAGTACACTTTCAGCAGTCATATCAGCATACAGAAAGTTTACATCAAAATTTTATTGAAGCTCTTTCAAGGGTGTTTTGTGTCCATTTGATAGCCATCAACATTCTAGAGGCTTTGGGCTATATTTGTATGCAAAGTTTGATGTATTTGGGCTTCAAATTGATTTGTAATTAAGTCTGATATAAAATCAGACATGGACTGAAATAAATTCCAGCAACTTGACATTTCTTGTTTCATTTATTTGTCAGTTTCATATATGCAAAGTTGATGTATCATTTGGTGAAGTTATTTAATTGAAGTGTGCAAGAAATCTTATCTAAATTTGCAAAAAATTTCAGTCATTTCTAGAAGGGTATTTTACAGTGATATCAGAGCATTCAAAATTTCAGTCCAATATCCATTACGATATTACAGTGGTATTAGAGCTTTAAAATTTCAGTCTAATATCCATCAGGGATATTACACACTTAAAGCTAATATCAGCCATAGTCAAATATCTACCTTAAGAATAGGATGCAGTTAACATTAGCAAGTTGACCATTGATACCAAGTGCCAACAAATACTATTGTGTTACCTGTAGCATGCAGCTAACATTAGCAAGGATTAGTATGACATTATCTAGGTATGCTGACTCTAACTTTGACTCTATTTTCACGATTATAATGTCAGTGACTTCCAATTGATGTTGTTGACTGTTATAAATGTTGAGAAAGCTGTTGTTGACTGAATTGTGAGAAAGTCAACTGATATAAATGTTGTAAGATTATACTATTAACTGTACTAGCTGTTGTACTTGTAATTGAATTTTATATTTCTGAGTTGAGTATATAGCATGAAATTTGATCCCTTTGGAGATATGCTCTGTATTGAGCCAATGTTGTGTGATCACTTGCCTATTATGTGCAATATTGAGAGATGAGTTGGAGTCCTAAATTAGTGATACATTATTAGCAATGAACACCACAGGGTGCCCATCTTCAGATATAGTTCGGTGATTGTGTTCCTCCTCACTAGAACTCAAAAAGTTCCTTTTCTTATAGCCACTAACTCTTTTGTAAGATTTATGTGTTTTCCCTTGTTTACGGATATCTAGGAGCAGAGCGACCTGTAACAGAAACCCCTGGCCACATAATCACAGTGATAGAGGAGAAGAAAAACAAGTTTGAAGCACTGAAGAAAAGAGGAGAGGAGTAAAATCAACTTCTTTACAGAGAATGACAAACCAAAGAAGGCTAGTAAGAGCTTGTAATGAAAATGCAAGAAATTGTTAAGGACAGACACAAATACATCTAATTACCTGTATAAAGCATTGACATCAAAAATAGAGATTTAGTTACAGCACTAACAGTTTAAGTATGTAATTCATCAACACAATATTCCAAGTTTGTGATTTAGCTTCTAGCATTTTGGTATCAGGAGTCATTGTTCTACTGATTTTTTATTCTGGTGTTGAACTCACCAATGTTCTAAAATTCTGAGCTCAGACATTCTTGGGCAGGACTGTCAGTAATAGTTTGAGGGGCATATGTTGGTATCAAATAAATCTCACTGTGTATATATTATAATTTGAAACTGTGCTTCCATGAATAAGACAAGCACTCGTAATAAATCATGTACACAATTATCAATCACAGATTAAATGAATGGCGATGACTGTAATTACCTAGTCAACGTCATATTAAGACAGTCTCCATGATTAGTGAATTAGCAAGGATGTAATCACGAACATCTAAATTATAGCTTGACTATGTAATTATCAAATCAAGTAGAATAAGGATTACAACAAATAGTTATGTTAATACTTGTATTAGGTTGGTGAGTAGTTTTCTCCTAACAATTGAGACCAATAATACATGAACCACCATTTATATATAAAGCCCACTTACAGAACTTCAAATTTTATGGTTAGAGAAAGACTGATGTATCTATTGAAAGAAACCATCTATAAATACTCATTTATATGAGTCATCGATCCTATTTGGTGATTACTTCCAGGCATGTATTTTAATGGAGTAATATTTAAGCTACTAGATATCTATTCAGATGTTCTGTCTATATGTGGCAATTTGTATAATTTGGTTTTTAATACGTTAATGTGGTTCACAATGTCTCCAATCCAACTATACATTTGGGAATTGGGCCTGATGAAATCAATTTGTAGCAGCGTATCCTATCATGTCACTGAAGATGCTCACACTGAAACCATCGATATTAATGCCTAGAGTATCATACATGTTGTTGCATATGCATTATCTGAATTTTCACCACAATCTCAATCAATTTGAAATGGAACTGGATTTAACATATTTATAGATTAATACTCTATTGTGACCAAACACTCTTATATGTAAAACTTTTCTTTACATTTTTATGGTCCTTAAGGAACAATTCCCCATTTACAAGCATGCCCAAATGATTAATGGAATAGTTAATTTGTTATCAAGCAGTCCAATTATAATAAGCATCCTATGTCCATAACAGAAATTCAGTAATTATCACAAGCCAATGAGTCTGCCAACCTAAATTATTTGATCCATATATAAATGCTTCCAGCATAGTTTGTCCTCATGAATAAGTACCTTGTAACATCGTAGTAGAATAACATAACTATGGTTCAATAGCTCTGAAAATGACATCAAGAATATTAAACATAGACATGGCCAAAATGAAAATACTCATAAAGGTATCAGTTTTTGGTTCGAAATCCTCAGTAAAAGCCTCCATGGGTAAGGATACTTCAACTAACGCAAGCTTTGGTTCCACTCTTTGTGTATATGCTCGACACTTTGAGTTTACTATCAACCATTGTCTGTCCCATCTAAACCCTACACATAACAAAAGAAACAATAAGAAAGATATACATACATGTGTTTCTTTTAGCCTCTACAGTGCACAGTGCAAATAACTCAACCAACATGTTCATCTCTAAAGCTTTTTCATGTGCAGCATTTAGTTTTACAGTTCATGACATGCATATAATATATTTTCATGATTCACATGCTTGTTGAACACAGAAAATAATTGTACATGCATTAATTGCATTAATATATTATAGGTTCTAATCTGAATCACATAGTCCCTACAATTCTAATTATTATTGATGGTACAACAAATAGTAGTACTGGGAGACATGTAAGTTTTCTCTAGTGCCAGGCCAAGAGGATATATCACATTGAGTAGCAATGGCATAAGAAACATGGACTCCACTAGAAGCTGCATAAAAGAATAGAAAACCCTAACATTTAATGTTTAACTCAAACATAATACAAGGGATTAAAATATAGTTTATCAAAAAAATGTGCATTTGACACTAGTGTACTTAATTGTAATGTCCCCATTTTGCACATAACCATGTTTGTGAACAATTAGCCTATTTCCGAGTTTTCCCGTAGGCTAATTGGTATGCAAGGGAGAACTCCAATGTTCTTGGAGAGCACAGGATTGGTCAAAGCAATAATTTTGTTGATGGCAATGAGTTCAACAGATCTTGTTGAGCCCCGTGATGTTTTCAGAATGCATTTCCAACCTTTCGGGAGCTCTCCAAACTTCTTGGAGAGGCAGGCTATTTTTTAGGTTGGCGCCAAGTTGCTTCAGTTCATCGTCATTTGACTTCAGTAATATCATGGTATGATCAGAATTTCATAATTATCACATTTTGATGATTTCCGCAACTTGGATGAGTAATTTAATTATTAAATAATTATAACTTAAGTTGTCTAAAGAAGAAAAAATTAAAAGGCAACTAAGGTTTTGATTATTTAATCAAAAAGTGTTTAAGTTGTGCTCACAGAAGGGGGGTGCTAGGCAAAAGGGAGAGTGTGTTCCATAAAGTTTATTAATTATTTTCCAAAAAGGCAATTTTGGAGGGAAATAAAAAGTAATTATATTCACTCAAAAAAGTTATATAAGGAGTGTTGGAGCTCATTTTTGAGGTTAGCCATGTTATGAATTTGCTTCTGCATATGGAGAGAACCTAAGTTCTACTCAAATTTCATGAGGACGAAAACTCCCCTAGCTAGACTTGGTGATTTCATTTCAGAAATCACAGTATGCTGCAATGGAGAATTTTGATGTGTTCTGAAAGTTTTTGGATTGAAGGATATGTTTAAGATTTTGTAGTGAAGCTCATTGCTTTTATAAGATTTTGGAGTTTGTTGTTGTGGGGATTTTACTACTTGCTGGCCGTACCATTTCCTAACCTAGACTGCAGATTATTTAGCAATGTGGGATGGAGATTTCACGCAAAAATTTTATCATGATGAGTGGAAATTATCCATAGCTTCTTGCCACCCAAGTTTGCTAGCTTTTCCTTGCTGTTTGAAGGAGATTTAAGGTGAAAACATTGCTCTTGTTGCAGATTGTACAGCCCAGGTACAGGCCGTACCACTACAGGTTGGGACGTGGGGGTTTGGGCATGAAATCGCCCCGCTTATTATTGATTTTCTTGCCCTTGGCCTAGGTATCAGTTGGTACGAATTAGAGGGTGGATTGTGATCAGTTTTGGTAGTTTTGGAAGGTTCTATGTGCTGGTTGGAGGGTTTTGACCATAGTTGAAAAACTCAGACTTGGCAAAAACTCGGTAGACCCAAAAAATTTAAAAACTCAGGACTCAGCAAAAACTCGGCAGACCCAAAAAATTTAAAAACTCAAGACTCGGCAAAAACTTGGGGAAAAACTCGGCAAATTTATCGAACATTTAAAAATGCATAATTTTTTTAAGATATTCTTAAAAAACACACATTTCTGAAATTGTAGAATGCATTACTAATTTCCTTCATATATAAATCAAAATTAATAGTTTAATACATATCATAGACAAAAAAAAGAGTTCAACCTTCGAATACATATGAAATTCCAGTTTCATTATCACTAGAAAATATAAGTCTCTCCTTTCATATGATACAGTCTATTTTATAAAACAATCGAAATTTTAAAAAGACTGTATCATAAGTTTTATAAAATAGACTGTATCATATGAAAGGAGAGATTTTGGACGAACTGGCAAAATTTATATAGGATTATGATGATATATAAAATACAGTCTTTTTAAAATTTTGACAGTTCGTCAAGACTCCAAAATCTCTCCTTTCATATGATACAGTGAGTCGTGACACGGTCTATTTTATATAATATATAATATATATCATGATAATCCTATATAAATATTGACAGTTCGTCCAAAATCTCTCCTTTCATATGATACAGTTTTGAATCTTTGACTCACAAAATTGCCCGGTTTTGAAAACAATGAAAAGCATGCTTGACAAATATGATGTTGCAGACTCCATGTGACCTACCACTTACCGGTAATGGGCGGTGCCACGGCAAAAATCGGGCAGAAAAATGGCATTTATCGGCGGCTAGGGTTTCAAGTTTCGTGACTCTCGTCGCGGGAGCTCCAAGCAAATGATATCATGTTTTGTTTTTTTTTAAAACCTTTAAGTTATAACTTTTTATATTTCTGAATGCCGATTTCGTGACTCGCGATTTGTTGCAAGAGACGCGAGTTATTAGCGATCTCGACGAGTTTTGAGCCGAAAAATCACAGCAAGTTTTTGAGAAAACTCGGGCTGAGTTTTTCGCACCAAAACTCGCATTGCATTTAGACTCACGCAGACTCATGAGTTTTGCGAGTTATTAGCGATTTTTTCATCTATGGTTTTGACAATGTTGTTCCTTGCATTAGAACTGAACAGCAGTCACAACAGAAGGTTCCAAAGGGTTTAGAGCAGAGATATGATGTCATGTCCCGATATTAAGGCATTGTTTAAATTAAAGATTTAAACATCATGATGAAGACGAAGAAGTCGCTTTCATCAAATATGGTGTTTGTCATCATCAATTTGGATGATAATCATGTATATAATAATATTTAATTATTAATCTATAATAATATTAAATAATATTATTTTATAAATTATAATTAAAATATAATATATTTATTATATTTATAAATAATAAATATAAATATTATCAATTTTAATATTATTATTATAATTATAATATAATATATTATTAAATATTATATATATATATAATATATAATTATAATTATAAAATATAAATAATAACAAATATAAATATATATATAAATAAGTATTATTATTATAATATCATAAATGTATATAAATAAATATATTTATATTTAAGAATAAGCAAACATGTTCTACAAAGGCAGCGCATGTTATAAAAGTATGAGGAAATATACAAATGTGATTTCATAAAGTAATGAAAATTCTTTAAAGGCAGTCATCAAAGATATTCATGTGAAAAGGTGCGACTGGTTTAAGGATGAAAAGGCCCGATTAAGGATGAATGATGTGGGGGCGATCAAAGGGATATGAGATGTGATTTGTATGAAGATGTATGACTTCCTTGTGCTATACATAGTGCAATGATAGCAGCGATTTATTTTAAAAAAAGGCAGCAATTAAATGAAGTGGTGCGTGGTTAACGAAGTATGGTATCCTTTGATAAAGGTTATGTCTTTTGGAAGATATAAATGGAAGAAAATATAATATTAAATCAAAAGGATATAACTATCGATCAAGGAGATCACTATTCATCAGTCAGCAGCAAGTAAAATCAGAACTGCATAATTAAGTTTAGATCTGCAGAAGGAAAAAGGTAAAGGTACAGCAGGTCAGCATTATTTGATATGTTTACTTTATAATTATTAAATATAAGATTTGTAAGAGGATATATATATATATATATATGCATAATCTAGAATAGATCTCACACAAGTATATGAATCCATGTGAATGATTATAGTTTATAATGAAACGTCTTCTTTGTTCATAATCGAATTGATATCCATATTTAGACTCAAGATCTAACAATGATAAACAATTATAAGGATACCGTATAATGGTACTTCGATTTGCAATATGAATGTCTTTAATTCATGCATTATGATGGTAATGGTATAATAGAATTCCATTTATAGTACAAGGGAATATTGCATAAGGATCATATTTCCGTAGCCCCTATTACTTCATCCAATGAGTAATCATGGGTATTGTAGGGAAAGGCGGAGTAATTCCATCCCTTGTATAGACCCCAATGGCTAGGATATAGTTCCCAAGATGAGTCTAGAGATCTCGTATTGATCCCAAGGGCTGGGACATAGTTTCCAAGCTGGATCCGAGACTCTGGGTATAGACCCCAAGGGCTGGGACTTAGTTCCTGAAGCTGGGTCCAGAGATGGTTTCAGCGCGCCCTAGTCATGTAAATCCCAAATTCCTTGATGAAGAATAGGAGGGGAAGATATGAATCTTGAAATATGTTTAATATTCACCCTAATGTACCTATGGAATATGTTACAAAATAATCATCATTAGTGAATGACAAGAAGGAAATGAATAATCCTTTGTCAAGAATAAAATATTTATATTATCTTTGATCTCATTAGATATTATGACTGAAATTTCTTGATCTTTAATGTTTCTAATGTCTCCTTGAGAATCACTTTGAATGTAGATTCAGGTTTAGGTGTTTCCACTAGAAAGGGGACATTACATATGACTTCATTCTTCATCAATAACAGTTAACCTTCAGTTGGGTATGATTATTTCATGATTTCTACATGATATTGCAATGTTATTCCTTCAAAATGAATGTCGCAACAGTCTGATATAAATTTCAGAATAGAATATATTGATGTTACTTGCCATTTACTTGTAAATCATGATAAAATATGTATGGCAAATCATGTTGTTACAGCCCCGGATGGTAGTACCGCTAGTGGCTTGACTATCTTGCATTGCATATTGTAAAACTAGATGGTTTACCACCAGTTCATATAGCATCTCATATTTTCCCCGTTTTGGCATGAACAAGCTTGCATGTAATCAACCATTTTGGTCTAATCAAGTTTTAATCAATCTACCAGTGGCTTGCATTGCACACGTCCACTGAAGAAACGTTGATAAGGTCAACTTAGCCGCCTCATGTACTCATTCTGTTTGTATATCACACTACACTAAATAAGTGCAGATGTGGTCGGCTCTGCCGCCTAGTGTGATCATTTTGTGTTGCACCGACCACTCCACTGAATAAGCACAAATTGTGGACGGTGTGGCTGCCTAGTGTGTCACAGTGAACATTTTATACCCTCTAGTTGTTGCATTGGATAGTTGTGTAGACCCAACGCACTATATGCTCTCACCTTGCCCACATCAGGATCTGGGTGATTAGAAGGTGTTGAGGAGTTTGCATGAATGCATCTTCATTTCAGTTGAAATATCAAAAAAAAAACTAGGGTGGTTATTACACTAATCGTAATTTTTCTCTTGCAAAATGATAAGAGCATATTTCCTTAGCAATATCTCCTATATATATTGTAACAAATATAATATAGGACCCCACAATATTATTTGCAAATAAAAAAGGTAAACTAAAATGTAAATACTAGTCCAAATTTATTTAATGATAATGAGAAATGTACAGCAGTTAATCATTCAAAGAGGTTCAGATATTCAATTTCCTTTTTGCAAATTGCTATGAAATTGTTCGTCAGCCAAAATCAATTCATGTGCATTTTATTTTGTATGTACCAATGACCAAAGTAATAAAACCATGTAAATCATCAAAGGTAACTATGTGAGTACGGTAAATTAATTGAACTCACAAACAAACCTCAAATTAGTAGCAGACTCCAGCAGGATGTAAGTAGTTGCTTGCCAATATTCTTTTGAGCACAAAAAATAGCTTTCTCTTGGTAGAAAGTTGCAGCAATAGCAACAATGTTTAAGAAAGAGATATTACATCGTTCACATTTACAGATTATGTTGATTAGGTTTATCACTAAGAACTTTTATTAATATTGGACTGTACACATGTATAGATTAAGTTTTTTATGTACTCTATTGTTCAAACTTCAAACTCAAAGACACCAAACAACTAACATTCACAAAACCTTATCTTATTGTAGGCATCCTCTAGTATTTAAACAATAGCTGCTTTCCCAATGTCTATGCTAGAGATGTTCACTAACATTGGTGTTCATATCAAAGGAAAACACAAAAAAAGTCCTCTCAAAATCAAAGATTTGAGGGAGGTAAAATAGATAGTGATGTAAGGTTTAGAAAAGCTCAAACATACCATTGTAATCCTTAGAAGTGTAACACAAACTGAGCCCTCCTCATGAAAAACTATTTCATGAAGCAAACTCATTATCATTACTTACTTTTTCATTTTCTCCAAAGCCATATGTGGGTTACCATCACCAAAAGTTACCTGTGAGGGTAAAAGAATGCCAAGACTTTATCATAACCAAAACCACTCAAGTAATTAGAGTTGACAATGTCTCTTTGTAGTGTCCCTTTCAAAACAGTTAGCTCAAATCCAATAAAATTTTGCAATCACTCAAATACTAACTCTTTTTGATCACCAAATTCCCAATGCGGGCAAGGTGAGAGCATACGGATATTAGAACGAGTACAGAGGAATTACAGAAAGATGTTGGTGACTAGCCGACCAACTTACAAGCAAAGTGCAAATGCAAGAGCCACTGGCAAATTACAAGAGGAATCCGATCAAACCAAAATGGGTCGATTGCATGCGGATCTGATCAATGCCAAAACGGGCTATCCAATCAATGCCAAATTGGCGGATAATAAAATGCAATGGGTCTAGCGGTGAACCGACCAAGACCTTCTTACAATATGAAAGCAAGATCCAACGGTACAACCCTCTAGAATCTTTGGAAATTAAATCAACTACTGGCAATAAACCATCCAGTATTACAAATAACATTAAACATTAAAGGAACTTCCCACACAAGTTTTTGATTTATAACCAGCAACAAACTTCCCCAAAAATCTTCAAATATCAAAGTACCAGCTACTAGATAGCATATATATATATATAAAAATTCAAGCTCAACTGTTTGTTCAGCTATGGAAGCAATATTGACTAAATTAGGTAAACAAATCTGATGTGAAACTCAAAATATGCATACCTAGATGTGTACAGCTGAACTGAAATATTATATGGCCATGGGACAATGGTAACCCCTGAAAACTTGAGCTACAATAACTGAAAACTGATTTACTGAAGCTGAAAAGTAGGTTGTAACAGTCCAAACAGCCCTTGTACGGTCTCCCAAAGGCACCCAAAACAAACTAAAACTGCTGGTTTGAAAGAGATTATATCATGGAAGCAATTAAAATAAATCAATTTCAACTTCTGAACGGCTGTAACAAAATGATATTAACCCTCTATGTTGGACAGCTAGCTGGAGATTGTATAATACCATAAATCACCATAAAGCTGAAACTGAATAAATTGATGATGTTGTTGGGAACAAATATAAAAAAACTGAAGAATAGTAGCTGATCATAGGGCTGGAAATGTGTGGTCAGCATAATACTATGAACAACAGGTCTAAAATCAGCCAAAGTACCACCCAAAAATAATATTACAGTAGACCCATACACAGATTAATCTTCATAGCTAGTCCTTGAAATGGTACGGTCAAAAGAAGCAATTGTATGGCTGGAATCAAAGCTTCTTCAATAGAAATTTTGAACGTGCACTAGGGCAACTGGGTTATCTTGTATGACCCACGAGAGAAATGATTTGCACAGTATAATGAAAATAAGATAACTCTTTAAAAACTAAAAATACAATGAAATCTTCACAAAAACTGAAAATCCCAAAATTCATTCCACACCCAACTGAAGATAACTCCACAACCATGCTAGAACTAGAGAACTTATTACAACACACCAAACTGAAATAAGATACCCAAATCAACTCTACAAACTACAACTGAAAGAAACTGCAACATTTAGCTCACCAGTGATTGTAGTCAATGTATAATGTTGATTATTATATTTGATAATATGGGTTATCCGACTATGTATTAATTGGTTGTCGGCTCTTGGGTAGTTATAGAGTCAGTTACTCAAAGTCGGTTAGTTGACGGTTGTGTTCCTCTTAGCAATCATCGAGTCTTTTAAATAGTCTTTGTATTGTCAAGGAAAGTAGTATGATCTAATCGGATCGACTTTGATCCTTGGCTAACCATCTCTAGTCTACTTCTGTAATACTTTCATGAGCGAATAAAGATATACTTTTACTCCTCTATCTGGTATACATTGTTAATTTTATTCATTATTACAAGTATTCATTTATCAGATAGAAGGGTAAACATTGTCGCCGTTGCCTTAAAAGAAATCGAGTCCAATATAAGAGATTCATGCCCTTAGACCCCAATAAAGGCAGGAAAAGACCACGTAGTTAGGATCAAGAGACCAAATGATCTCTTAGGCTAGTAGAACAAAGAGAATGCAGAAGAAGACTAAGACAGATCGCTGAAGTCCATCTCGAAGTAGAAGTTGGAGTCAGAGTCAAAGCGTGAGTAGGAGTCGTAGTTGGGAGAGGGAACACATTTCCGCTACAAATAATCACACGAGGGCAAAGTGGGAGGATATCACAAGGCACCTTCCACTGCCAGACGAAGTGTGGATTGATCTTTCCGATCAAGTTGAAAAGTCAAGACAACCTTCTATTGACGCGAGAAGTTGGGAGTCGGAGTGTAATGTACCCTTTTTGAGCAAGGTTTAGTAAGGGAATGTTTATTGGTTGAGCTAGGACCTTGGAGGCTTGGAGAATGGAATGTTGGATTCTAGTGGCTCAACTAATTTTATTTTATGGGATAAATTGTATTGTTGGCTATTGATATTTTTATATTATTTTTAGAAGCCAAAAATAATAATAAAATAATTAGCCAAGTATTAGAGCGGCCGAACTGGAAAAAACGAAGGATTGGAAAAATGACTAAAGTTGGGAAATTCGAATGTGAAAATAAAATAAATTATAATATTTTTCCCACAAAATCGCCGCCCAAAAGGAGAGGAGAAAATAATAAAATATTATTTTCTCTCTCCTAGTCGCCGCCCAAGAGGAGAAAATAATAAAAATTAAAATAAAATAAAATGAAATGTTTTATGGTCGGCTTTGGACTTGAAAATTCATAAAATTATGGTTTATTGGGTCGTCCAACTTAAAGAGGATAAAAGGACATGAATTGATATCATTTTTCATATCATTGATCATTTGGCTTTGGCATTTTAGAGTATTTCTCTTGGTTGTAACTTGTTTTCAGCAGTATTCAAGAACCAAAACCCTTGGATAAGAATGATTGGACGAAAACCCAATTTACTATGGGAGATGGATTCACTTAGAATTCATTATTGAGCTTATCTGCAGGTATTTGAGGAGATAATGGCTTCATTTCAGCTAGGGTTTGGATTGGAATTCATTACAGCAACTAGGGTTTGAAGCATTTTGCAGATTGAAGAATTTATATTCAGATTTCAGGATGTTATTGGCATATTTTCATCAATAAGCGCTTGGAGAGGGTTTCTAGGTGGAGCGCTAGGCTTGAGAAGGCATTTTAGACAATTTTCATCTTTCATACATATTCTGATTTTTATGACAGTGTTGGCCTGGTTCTCAACCTGCCAAATTTTAATCTTTTGCGTCAAAATTACTATGTTGAGTCATCCTTAGTCAGTAATTCCTTTTTTATTCTCCTGAAGTGTTAAGTTTCTTTCTTGTTTAAAGAAGAAATTGTTCACTTTTTCAATTGTAGTCCAGGACGCAATTCTGTTACGTGGCAAAATCAGAAAAGGATTAAATCTGAAAATTTAAAGCAGCTGAGAGGAAATCCTCTTATAGAGGTGTTGTTATGTCCATTTCGCCAAATGTGGCAAAGTTTCAGAGCTATATGCTTCACAGTTTGCGAGATTTTAAAAGTTCAATTTTTCTGCACACGGATTGCGAAAACAATTAAAGAGACAATTCTATTGAAGTTCAAGAGAAATCCTTTTGTCTACAGCCTCGTATCATCTTCATGGACAATTGGTCAAAATTTTATAAAGATCCGATGCTCCAGCCAAAAGTTATACACTTCTCACTATGTCATGTCCCCTCTTTAGCTCTGTCTAGCAGAGACTTGAGAGTTGGCCTATCATCCGGGTTCCCGTAGGTCAGCGGAGTGGTTAGGGGACCTATCTAGAGGCAGTGGAGCTTGGTAGGGAACTTTACAGGCCTTTCCAGACAGTTTGCGATAGTTTCCTATTTTTTAGGGTTTGACCAAGAGTTGACTAGGAGGCATCAGGGGACCTCCAGGAGTATTTTGGGAGTTTTGGTCACAGTTCCTATTTTTTAGGAGGTATCCCTATTTTTTAGAAAGGCACTGTCAGTTAGCCTGCCATGTGGCGACATCACCAGTGGCACAAGCTACAATAGTTTTCAGTTCAAAATGGCCGGTGATGGAATGGGAATAATTATTGAATATTAAAGTGTGGCTTTAATATTTAATAAAAATAAATTAAAGTGATTAATAATATCACTTCGTAATAAAATTTAATAAAGGGACCCCCCTCCTAGTTAACACATGTTGTGTTAAAAGGTGGACCTTTTATTAATGAGAAGTTGGACCCTCAACTTGGGCGCCCAACTTAGGAGACTTTAAATAAAGAGAAGAATCATTAAAAGATTCTTTTTTGATGCCACCCTAACCCTAAAAGTGGACGCCCATCTTGGGAAAAGGATAAAGTGCTTTGGAAGTTCTTTTGGAGGCATCTTTTGCATATTATTTTTGAAGCTTCATTGCAGATCTGAACTCTGAGGAAGAGCGCAGCAGCATATAGTCTCTTGGGAACGGAAACTCTCAAGGATTTTGGTGAATTGGACGACAACCCAGTTCATGCTTGTGGGAGGCCTACTCTGGGTCTTCTTTTGTGTATCATTGGACAAATTCTAGGGCATTCTATTGCAGATCCAAGCTTGCAGCAGTACCAAACCAGCATTATTCTTACGATCCTTCATTTTCAGTTGCATGCATAGCCTCTCCTAGGCCAATACCATCTTTGTATGCAAGTGGGGTTGCAAACCTGGTTTTACAATAAATACAAAATACAAATCTAACGGGTATGTGCTTCAAATTCTTAGTTGGTGCTTTTCTATCATTTAATTGTTATTTTTAATTCATCCTTATATGAGATTTGCAGTTGCATGTATATTTATTTGCTATCTTGGCAAATACACAATTCAAGAAAACTGAAACCCCTTCTGCATCTTCTCTCTAGTTTGAAAGAACACAAAAAAATTAATAAAAATCATAAAACATTAAAAATCACAAAAACAAATACTTCATTTCAGCAAAGGAATCCATCAGGGATCTTTCAGTGGTATCAGAGCTCTTTGACCTGCCAGCCTATGGGGTTCAGAGATTTGTTTTTCTATGCATACGGACAGGGATTATACACGCAGGAGAGCCCAAAACGAGCTTGGGGTTGGTATGGCAGAGGAACCACTTATGGCAGAAGAACAGATGAATGCCAGGAGGAATCAGGATGATGAAGAGAGAGAAATGATGAGAACCCTCATCAACACTCAGCCTAGGATTGCTCAGACCTTAGAAAGGATACAGGATGCCTTGGACCGATTGGCGTTAGATAGAGGCAGACAGAGCAGATCAGTATCTGTGGCGGGGAGTCAGCGTAGTCACAGGTCACACGCATCAGCCAGGAGCTCCCTTCATTCCCCTAGGCGTGGACAGGCCAGGGATAGACCCTTACTTCCTCAATTTGCACCAGGTGAACGACTAGCACAGGTAGAGCCACCAGAGGTGGAATTTCAGGATTCAGTCATGGCAGCTACAGCTGAGTGGAGAACCCTACCCCCCGAGGTCAGGGATGTCTTTCCTTTTCCACAGTATTGTGCACAGCGCAAAGATTCTGTCAGGTTCAGAGGAGACCGAGGCACTAGACCTCAGCAGCAGAATTATGACCTCAGTAGAGCTACTGGGAAGATCACGTTGGCTACATAAGATGGTACGGGTAGTACGAGTGCACGTGCTTGGGTGCACAAGTTGGACATATATTTATCCTTGAGACGCATGCCTGAGCGTGAGGCTATTCAGTTTGCTGTCTTACATTTAGATGGGGTTGCCTACGATTGGTGGCATCATGGATTGGTCACCCAGGATCATGCCTTGGTTCATTCCTATGCAGAGTTCACTGAACGACTCATTACCCGGTTTGACCGTAAGGACACAAAACTCTACTATAGGGAGTTGGCACATCTTAGGCAGACTGGACAGGCAGAAGGGTATGTTAATGAGTTCCAGCGTATTGCAGTTATGGTACCTGATATGCCCCAGAGGCGTAGCGTGATGTTATTCATTGAGGGATTGCAGGATAGGCTTAAGGGATTGGTACGTGCCTTCCAGCCAGCCACTCTTAAGGATGCCATTGATGTGACCTTGAGACTGGACACCCCTCCTACTTATCAGTCAGATAAGAGGCCATTCAGGGAATCACGGCCTCTTCAGAGGGCCAATACTTCACAATTTAGAGATGGGCAGTCAGCTAGACCTCCTAGGATGGATCAGGAGTCACGAAATGATTTGAGGAGGAAGAAATTATGCTTTTCCTGCAAGGAGCCTTGGGAGCCCGGACACCGCTGTATGGGTAAGGGCAGGGTTCACTTGATTGAGGTCACATCCGAGCTTGGGGATGAAGAGATACCAAACACCGACACTGAGGACAGCCCTGAGGAGGTTATTCAGGAGTGACCTTAGTTAGAGATAGATATCCCTGAGTCATTGGCGGCAGCCAAAGTGACTATGGCTACACTATCCAGTTATCCCAGGTTCCATGCCTTTCGGTTGAAAGGTACATTACAGGGACAGCAAGTCATGAGCTTGATTGACATAGGAGCCACACACAATTTTATTGATCAGAAATTGGTTGAGAGGCGTGGATTACAGTCTGAGGTGTTCGAGGGTTTTGGAGTTAAGGTTGCAGATGGTGCAGTGTTGGGTTGTACTAGGAGGATCTCACAGCTCAGCATTCAGATGGGGGATTTTACCTTGACGGATGACTTTTATATCCTACCCTTAGAAGATTATGATGTGATTTTGGGTATGCAGTGGTTACAGGGTATTGGGAGATATATTATTGATCACCACCGCATGCAGTTAGAGTTCCTATCTGGTGGAAAGAAGGTGATCTTGAGGGCAGCATCTGACGATGGGCCTAATGAGGTATCTTCTCGCAGGATGGAGTCTATTATTAGACATGATGATGTGATCTAGGCCACACGTTGTTTTGTGAAATCCAAGACACCTACTCCTCAGGATGGTAGAGCATTTCATGTTGACATTCAGTCGGTGATGGATCGGCATGGCCGAGTATTTGGTGACATACCTCCTGGTGTACCTCCGGCTAGAGGGTTTGAGCATGGGATAGAGATGGAGGATGGAGCTAAGCCAGTGATCACCACTCCGTATCGTCATCCTAGAGCATACAAGGATGAGATTGAGAAGACTATTCATGAGTTGTTAGACATGGGCTTCATTCGCCCCAGTTCTAGTCCCTTTGCTTCTTCTGTAGTACTGGTTAAGAAGAAGGATGGGACTCTACGAATGTGTATAGATTACAGGGCCCTGAACAGGAAGACAATCAAGAACAGATACCCTATTCCACGCATTGATAAGTTGTTGGATGAGCTTCATGGAGCTATCTACTTCTCTAAGATTGATCTTCGTTCAAGCTATCATCAGATTCGTGTACAAGCAGAGGATGTACACAAGACTACTTTCCGTTGTCACTATGGGCATTATGAGTTCCTGGTAATGCCTTTTGGACTTACCAATGCTCCAGCCACTTTCCAGTCATGTATGAACCATCTCTTCAACAAGTAGTTGAGGAAATCAGTTCTAGTATTCTTTGACGATATTCTAATTTACAGTCGTACTTGGGAGGACCATCTCAGACATGTTGAGGAGGTACTTAGCATTATGGAGAGTCAGTCTCTATTTGCTAAGTTGTCCAAATGTGAGTTTGGACTTAGAGAGGTCTTATATCTGGGTCATGTGATCGGTGCTGATGGGGTGAAGGTGCATGAGGAGAAAATTCAAGCAATTCGAGATTGGCCCCGCCCTCGGAACATTGCTGAGTTACGTGGGTTCCTTGGTTTATGTGCTTATTACAGGCGATTTGTGAGGGGTTTCTCTCAGTTGGCAGCACCCTTGACAGACCTCACAAAGAAAGGGGCTTTTAGATGGACGGAACAGGCACAGGGAGTCTTTGATAGGCTCAAGGAGGTTATGAGCACTTGCCCAGTTTTAGCACTCCCTGACTTCTCGCAGCCTTTTGTACTTGAGTGTGATGCTTCTGGTTTGCGCATAGGAGCGGTTTTGATGCAGAACCGACACTCCATTGCTTTTGAGAGCCGGAAGCTGCGAGATAATGAGAGGTTGTATTCTATGTATGATAAGGAAATGTTGGCTATTATGCATGCATTAGCCAAGTTCAAACAGTATCTTGTTGGTAGCAAATTCGTGGTAAGAACAGACCACAACAGTCTAAAATATTTCCTTGATCAAACAGAGCTCAATGATCGTCAACAAAAATGGGTGAGCAAGATTCAGGCTTATGATTTTGACATCGAATTCATAAAGGGGAAGAATAACACTGTGGCTGATGCACTTTCTAGAGAACCATCACTCGCTGCCCTATGCTCGTTGAGCGAGATTTCAGCAGATTGGAAGGCTCAACTTTTAGTTGAGTACTCCAAAAATTAGCATGCTTGTGAGGTCATGGATGGATTGGTGTTGGATGATAGGTACACTGTGGTAGATAAAGTCATCTACTACAAGGGCAGGGTGTATCTGGTTCCTGGTTCTCAGTTGAAGGAACAAATTCTGCATGCTTACCATGATACTCCGACAGCAGGGCACCCAGGGTATGGTAAAACCTACAGGGCGGTTCGGGAGAGATTCTCTTGGAAGGGTCTCAAGGCTGATATCTTACGTCATGTTCGCAAGTGTATGACGTGCCAGCAGAATAAGTCTGAGCATACTTTTCCTGCTGGATTATTGCAGCCCTTACCTATACCGGAACAGAAGTGATCAGGAATCTCCATGGATTTCATTACAGGTCTTCCTCGGGTGCAAGGGAAAGACTGTATCTACGTTGTCGTAGACAGATTGACTAAATACGCCCATTTCTTCCCTGTTACAGCTGATTTCACAGCATCTCAGGTGGCGGAGTTATTTTTCAGAGAGGTATTTAGGCTCTACAGTCTCCCCAAGACCATCGTGAGTGACAGGGATAGTAGGTTCATGAGTTCTTTCTGGCAAGAACCTTTCAAGCTCACAGGTATGGAGTTGACACCCAGTACCAGCTACCACCCACAGACAGATGGGCAGACCGAGATTGTTAATAAGTGGGTTGAGGGGTATTTGCGCAACTATGTGTCAGGACAGCAGAAGGCATGGGTGCGTTGGCTATATTTAGGAGAGTATTGTTATAATACTACACACCATATGTCTATTGCTATGACACCTTTCAGAGCCCTTATGGTTACGAGACATTATCTTTTGTTGATTTGGCTGTAAGTGACAGCAGAGTTCCCTTGGCACAGGATTGGTTACAGGAGAACCAAGATATCATGAGATCTCTCAGGGAGAATCTTTAGCAGGCACAGAATTAGCAGAAGGTCTATGCTGATCGGCATAGGACTGAGAGAATATTTGAGGTGGATGACATGGTTTTCTTGCGGTTGCAGCCTTACCGACAAAGCACCCTTAAAAGGGGTGGAGCTAAGAAGCTCAAGCCTCGCTTCTACGGACCATATCGGATTCTCAAGCGTGTGGGAGAGGTTGCTTATGAGATTGAGTTACCACCTGACAGCCGGATTCATAATGTGTTCCACATATCTTGCCTGAAAAAGGCACTGGGGCAACATATTGTAGCATCTCCCGATCTACCTCCCTTGGATGAGGAAGGTAAGCTAACTCTGGTTCCTAAGGAGATCTTGGAGGAGAGGGAACGACGGCTGAGAAGTAGGGTGATTCGGGAGTACTTGATTCGTTGGAGAGGTCTTCCTATAGAGGACGCCACCTGGGAGGGAGAGTCCATTTTACGGCATCCGGCTTTGCAGTTGCTTGTGGGCAAGCATCTCCGAGAGGGGAGGACTGTCATGTCCCCTCTTTAGCTCTGTCTAGCAGAGACTTGAGAGTTGGCCTATCATCCGGGTTCCCGTAGGTCAGCGGAGTGGTTAGGGGACCTATCCAGAGGCAGTGGAGCTTGGTAGGGAGCTTTACAGGCCTTTCCAGACAGTTTGCGATAGTTTCCTATTTTTAGGAAGGGTTCCTATTTTTTAGGGTTTGACCAAGAGTTGACCAGGAGGCATCAGGGGACCTCCAGGAGCATTTTGGGAGTTTTGGTCACAGTTCCCATTTTTTAGGAGGTATCCCTATTTTTTAGGAAGGCACTGTCAGTTAGCCTACCATGTGGCGACATCACCAATGGTGCGGGCTACAACAGTTTTCAGTTCAGAATGGCCGGTGATGGAATTGGAATAATTATTGAATATTAAAGTGTGGCTTTAATATTTAATAAAAATAAATTAAAGTAATTAATAATATCACTTCGTAATAAAATTTAATAAAGGGACCCCCCTCCTAGTTAACACATGTTGTGTTAAAAGGTGGACCTTTTATTAATGAGAAGTTGGACCCTCAACTTGGGCGCCCAACTTAGGAGACTTTAAATAAAGAGAAGAATCATTAAAAGATTCTTTTTTGATGCCACCCTAACCCTAAAAGTGGACGCCCATCTTGGGAAAAGGATAAAGTGCTTTGGAAGTTCTTTTGGAGGCATCTTTTGCATATTATTTTTGAAGCTTCATTGCAGATCTGAACTCTGAGGACGAGGGCAACAGCATATAGTCTCTTGGGAACGGAAACTCTCAGGGATTTTGGTGAATTGGACGACAACCCAGTTCATGCTTGTGGGAGGCCTACTCTGGGTCTTCTTTTGTGTATCATTGGACAGATTCTAGGGCATTCTATTGCAGATCTAAGCTTGCAGCAGTACCAAACCAGCATTATTCTTACGATCCTTCATTTTCAGTTGCATGCATAGCCTCTCCTAGGCCAATACCATCTTTGTATGCAAGTGGGGTTGCAAACCTGGTTTTACAATGAATACAAAATACAGATCTGATGGGTATGTGCTTCAAATTCTTAGTTGGTGCTTTTCTATCATTTAATTGTGATTTTTAGTTTATCCTTATATGAGATTTGCAGTTGCATGTATATTTATTTGCTATCTTGGCAAATACACAATTCAAGAAAACTGAAACCCCTTCTGCATCTTCTCTCTAATCTGAAAGAACACAAAAAAATTAATAAAAATCATAAAACATTAAAAATCACAAAAACAAATACTTCATTTCAGCAAAGGAATTCATCAGGGATCTTTCACACTATTTCTCACACTTGCAAGTTAACATGAGTTGGGATTCACTTTTACTTTTAGCCGAGTACGCGTCAACTTGTACTTTTGGCTAAGTAAGAACATCTGCTTTCACTTTTTCCCAAGTTGTCGTCCACTTTCGGTTTTGGCTAAGTTGTCCGCAACTTTCAAAAAGGTGAAAAAGGGGATTCACTTTCAGTTTTGGCTAACTTCAAAACAAACTTGCAAAAGGAGAAGTTAGTTATGCTAACTTGTGAATTTGGCTAACTAATTTGAAGCCACTTAGAAATTTTCACAAGTTAAAATCAAGGAATGCGCAGAGTTAGTTATTTTAACCTCTGGATTTGGCTAACTCGTGAAATAAAGTTATAAAACTTCATCCAATTCTAGAAATCCTTCACAGGCATTTTAATGAGTTTTCATTAGCCGACTAAAGCAAGCCACTTCTATTCTTGAACAAAGTAAATACTTGTGAAAGCGTCTCTGATGGTCAGTAATGTTTTGATAATCCTTCTAAATTGCCAATAAAGTTCTTTCAAATATGGGTGAATGTTAGCCAAAAGAATAAGTTTTGAACTTCAACAATTGTGTGAAGTGGTTTTAAGAACACTCAAAGTGTGTCAGTGGTTAAAAGGAAAAGTAGTTATAATAACTACTTACAATCTAAAAACCCTCATAACGAAGTGAGATTTTTACCATTTATTATACTTTCAGCTGCCTTGGTGCGCATGTATGCAATCATGGAGGCACAAGAAGTGTTTAAGGAAAGCTGGTGCTGCACATTCTAGATACCATACACAGATTTTCAAATTGCAGATATGAAGACTCTACAACCTCCGCCAGTACCCTCGCGACCTATGCCAAAATGGGAGCTTTGGAAGAGAATATGGATCTCCATCAAAGCATAGCTAAAATGGATTTCTGTCAGATATAGCATTTACAAACACCCATGTCCTCCTCCTGTATGCAAATGCTCTAGTAAAGATACATGCAAAGCGTGAAAGGATAGACATTACACGTAAACTGTTTGAAAGAATGCCTCAATAAATCGTTCTCTTATAGTCGGTTCCTCCTAGCAGCATATTCCATGAGTCTCCTATGGGTGCAAGTGCTAGTTGGAAATGCACCGGTTACCATTTATGCAAAATGGGGAGGATAGCCGAGGCACATGAGCCATTTTATATAATGCCTTCGAGAAATGTGGTCTCATCCAATGCAATAATGGAAAGAATTCGTTGAAAAAGGTTTTAGAAGCTACTCAACCTTTGCCAGCATCCCCGCGGCCTGCAACAAGGTGTAGACATCCATTAAAGCATAAGTGACACGATAATCTTTGCCAGATATAATAGTTTGAACTTTGAATTGCCCCGGTAGTAATGAATGCGAAATGAGGAAGCATAGACAAGTCGCATGAACTGTTTGACAGAATGCCTCAAAGATTTAGTTATCTCACGCCAATTAGTTGTTCCTAGCGACGGATTCTTTGAAATCTCTTATAGGTGCAACGGTTACAGACTGTGTTTGTGTTTGTGTTCTTGTGAAAGCTCTAAAGTCTCTTGTCAGGAAACAGCAGTGGCGACATCCCTCGCAAAAAAAGGTGCTGCTGTCATTGCTTACAACAGCCATACTTGCATTCTGTGCTGGCCAGAATTTTTGAGTCTGAACTGGTAGATCTATGCTTACTTTAAATCTAGAAGCAGCTGAGATGTCGAAAGGATAGTTCCCTCCGAGACAAATATGAATGTACTGACAGATGCAAAACCAGGCTCCACAACCTCCAACAGCATTCGCACCTATTTGTGGTATCAAAACCTAAAGAATGAAGGGATTTGGTCTACAGAAATATATAAGGATTGGTTGTTCCGAGCAAATGCAACTGGCAGGTGTAAAACCCAAATGCTCAACCATTGATAGCATTAATGGAAGCACAGACAATGGACATGAGTTGTTTGACAGACATTTATGAGTATTCTCCTAGCCTTTGCCAAAATGGAAGATCTGCAACAGGATATGGACATCCCTCAATGCACAACGAAACAACAATTTTGGTCAAACATTATAGTTTGAAATGCCCTGACGGACTTGTATGTAATATATGGAAACATGGACAAGGCGTGTAAATTGTTTGACAGCCACCTTAAGAATTTTTCATTTCATGGTCTGCAATGATAGTAGAGATACTTTCAAAATGAGTTTGTTGAAGAAACTTTAGAATCTTTTCAAGAAAATGCAATTGGCTTGTGCCAAATGGGAGCATTGGAACATTGTATAAAAGTTTGTTAGAGCATAACTGAATGGGGAATATTATAGTCATAGATGCTTTGATAGTTATGTTTGTAAAATGATGGAAGCATAGAGAATGGCCGGTGAACACTACGCGAGCATGAGATCTTTTGAGTGCACCTTTGTTTCCACTTCGAAGGGGAATGTTCTAGAATTGGAAGCCATTGGAAAATCTGTTGATAGGAGATATGTTTAAGAGCTTCTACAAGTTCTAAAGACAGTTTGTAACTATGTTCCTTATTCATATAATGAGAAGTCATCTATGTACAAGGTTTACCATCTGCTAAGAACTATTTGTGAGAAATATAGATTTTAAGATCAAAATGATGATATACCTCTTGTTTCAGATACAACTAAGGGTGATTAATTAAATGAGCTTATAGTGCAAGAGGAGCAAAGTGAAATTTGGCTATAGCTATGAGTATCTCTCAAGAAAGTCTTCAGTAAGTGGTAAAGATGAATTATATTCTTAGCTATAACATTATTGTGGATAGCTTCTAAAGTTATAAGAGCATAATCCATTCGATCAGAAGGTTGTTCAATGGTTGAAAGTCTAAAACTTTACAAAGAAATGAAGTGTCTACAAAGTAAAGTCGTCTCGTTATCAATAACTTTCTCTAGTACCAAAATCTTGGCTTAAAAAAAAAGAGATGATTGAAAAGTTCGGAGTATTTGGTTAATATATGGGTAATCTTCACAAAAGATATGAAAGTTGGGAATGCACTAAATTAAAATATGATATGGACAGAGGAGGACTTGATTTGGAAGTTAGCAATATTGTGCTTTATGTGAGTATGGTCACCCTACACCATGAAACTAAGAGAGGCAATTGGCAACATAGGTGATTTAATTACAAGATAAGTGGTCATGAATATGTTTCTATAGATTGTATGAGCAATGGTGTTCCAGAAGGCTTCCTTGATGTTGATGTGCAAGCTATCCTTACAAATGGTTCATATCATGATGCCGACCCCAATGCACTAGCATTCCATCTTACAGCTTGTGGTGCTTTCAGGGAAAGATCCACAACTTTTGTGATAAGCCAAGAAGACTAAAGGTCTAGTTGAAATAGAGGATGTCTTTCTTAGATACGGAGATCGAGAATTGGGGGATGACTTCAGTGCCATTGATCCTTCCATAGGAGTCTAAGACTCAGGTATTCAGAAGATTTGTCATGGTCCGGCAAGGTTTAATTGTCAAAAACGAGCAGATGAAGATAGAGAGGACTTAGCGAAGTTCACAACTCACAATTTTCAAGTGTTAAGTTACCTTTTTGACAAAAGTGACTTTTGTCAGTTATTGTAATTCACAAGTTAGAAAATGAACCTTATTCTCGGAAAAGTGATGTAAAATATAACCAAAAATAAGGTTCATTATATTTTTGTATTTCAAAAAGGTAGTTATTAGGTAGTTCTGAAGTAGTTACAAATTGGTTACTAGGTGGTTATGGGAAAAAGCCTATAAATACAAGGCTATTTCAAATGTAAAGCAGGGGGACTTTTTCAATAAAGTTTTTGAGGGGGAACTTATGGAGAAGTTTTTCAGACTTTTGATGTAATACTTTGTACGTGAAAGCTTTCTGAAGTTGTATAATTTCATGAAAGAATAATAAAGAATGCATTTGGTTCGTGTGTTCCAATGTTACTTCTGCATTATTGTTACTAATTTTTCGTATGTTAGATTAGTAATATTTCTGTGTCATTGTGTTGATCATAGGTCGTTTATTGAAACATTTTTACTGTGAAATTGATGTAGTGAAGCACACTCGTTTCTTGGTATCTTGATATGAATGTGTTCAGGTAACCTATCTCTTCGTATGTCGAGACCTATGTGTTATCCTTCTCTCATCATTGTTGCATGTTAAGACATTAGCTGTGAAGTTCATCATATTTGTTCAGGAACATAGTTTCTAGCTTTTGTGGTGAAATCCCCTCATATCTTGTTTCGACTTTATGAAATCCGAACCAGTATTCGTATGTCTCCTACTAGGGTTTCTGTTAATCATCTTTATTGTTAGTTTTTCTTTTCTTCCTTTCTGTACTTTCAGGTTAAAAGTACACAAAAAACATAAATACCCCCATCATACGAGGGAGCTGCCCCTCTCAAACGCAGAGGAAGATCGTTGCTCTGTCGCGATCTATCCAACTGTTGGGGCAATTTAGTCACCGCTCAAAGGGCAACGGGTCATTTTCAAAGGTTATTTCGCGGCAACAAATCTGTTTACCAACAGACAGCAGGTTGGAAATTCATATCAAAGGCAGATTAGATGATATTTTGGCATGTTTTCTTGATATAAGGGTTTATTTTGCGAGCTAGGCTAAATCGCCTCATTTCTAATTTTCTACACATAGGCGCTACATATTGGAGGTGAATTTTGGTGAATTTGTGAGGGTTTACAGATCTGATTTTATAACAGCAGCTAGAGATTTCATGATTTCAGACTTCTTCATTGGCAGTTGGCTTGAGTTTCCATCAGCATTCATCATCTATGTGTTGGCATTTGATGTTACTTCATTGGAGGATCATTTGTATGACTACTTGATCAATCTAGGGCATCATATACTTGTTTATACAAGTCTGATTTTCATATCAAACCACTCTGTTTTGTAACCAGCCAACTACATTTCAAGAAAGAAGCCTATCTTTCCATGTGGGTATGTCTTTGTTATGTTTGCATTGATTTTGGATGTATATGTGAGCTGATACAATTACATTTCAGTTATCTTTTGGTATTATTTGTTTGTCATATTGCAACCTTTTCATCTTCATTATATTGCAAACATATTGGTGAAAACAAAACTTGAAAACCCTAAGTATATTTGAAGAAAAACAAATCAGAAAATTCAGATCAGCAGGGTTAAAATTTATTCAAGTTAGGCAGGGTTCTTACAAGGAGTCAGATTCATTCAAAGCGTACGAGAGCAACCTTCAAGGCATTGAAGAGTTGTCAATCTAAGGAAAAGAAGCCGAGCCAAGGGTGTGTAAAAGAAAATCTGAAGGCGAAACAAGTGCGCAGAATGCTGAATCTATGGGAAGAGTGGAGGATTCTCACGTGGCTGAGAGTTCGAGAGAAGCACCAGGATGTTTGAACCAAAACTCCCCAACAAATAGGTTCCAAGAGCGAGGTTTGCATCAGAACAAAACCATGGTAAGCTCCAATGGAGAAAAGCAAAAGTTGCCCAAGTTTAGAGGCAATGGATCGGAGAATCTCGTTAGTCATAGTAAGACTTGTGAGACAAACTGGACAGCAAATGGGCAAGATGATAAAGCAATCTGGGTATGGTCTTTTCCAGCCACCTTGCGAGGTGTAGCAGTTGACTGTTATACCGAACTTGACCAAGCATCCTGAAACACATGGGAGAAATTAAAGAAGGCCTTTGAAGAAGAATTTAAGTTGCTGAGAGATGATAATGAAATAATAACCGAAATTTACAATACCAGGCAAGGTAAGCATGAGAATGTATGAACTTACAATCGTAGACTTAAAGAATTTTTTGTAAAGTTAGAAACAAAAAACTGCTAGCGGTCTCAAGAAAAGGTGGTTCATCAAAGGTCTAATTCCGTCATTAAGAAATAAAAATGAAGGTAGTACCACTCTCTTCATACATAGAAGCCTACAATTGGGCGATGGACATAGAAAGTGAAAACAAAATGTCCTCCCGTAGCAAAAGAAAAATAGAGGAAGATGGAAATTCAGATGACAGCATCGACAGTGAATCAAGAACGGTACAAGCGCTCCAGAGGGACATGCTCCAGATGATGAAAGAATTGAAAGCGAACAAAGAAACAAGCAAATAATCCACCGAACTCTGGTGTACTGAGTGCAAAAGTGAAGGTCACACCAAAGGTAACTATCCTAGAAAATTGTATTGTGAGATTTGCCAAGTTATGGGTCATTCGATAAAAGAATGCCCATATAACTTCAAGACTAGGAGTACACAAGTACTCTTCACATAGGGAGAGCGGTCCACTCCATCAAAGCCACAGAACGCATCTCCAAGCGGTTATCGAAATCAAAGAGGAGGTCGAAGCCAAATACTGTACGACCCTAAAGGATGTCTGATCATACAGTGCTGACAATGTAACAAATGGGGACACTTTGCAAGAGACTGTCAGAACAAGCAGGACAAAGTGCAATTATTGTGCAAATGGTGTGGACTTGCAGACCATGAAAACAATGGATGTTCGAAGCAAAAGGCCAGCATCAACCTAATTGATGTTGAAAGGCAAAATGAAGTATTGGTTGTTACTCGAGCCCAAGCAAAGAAGGTTGTGTAACCAGACCCACGTATAGAACAAGCAAGATTTCGTGAAGCAAGAGCCAAAGTGGAGCAGACTATGGATAACAAACAACGCCACTCACATGCAAACACAAGTACGGCAACAAATCAATTACACTCTGAGAAAAATATTGTAAGGCGCTTCAAACTACCGTACCAATTAAAATAGTGGATTTATTACAATGTATTTTGGAACTCCAAAATTCTATTGTATTGGGGAAGAATGAGACGGTGCATGCTACGGCCAATTTTGAGTCCAACGAGAATGAAGACCCAATAACCGAACCTCCGTTGCGAGCAACCAAGTGATTGATCCCATGCTATTAACAATTAGCATGACAACGAAACCAGTGGTGGTAAATATGGAGATCCTTGAAAAGAATCTAACAAATACAATTGTTGATGGCAGGTCTAGTGTTAACGTACTTCTAGAAGATACCTAGAGAAGTTTGGGTAAGCCGACTCTCTGGCCCCCAACTTTTCAGTTGGTGGGTGCAAACCAACACGATATTAAGGTACTCGGTGTTTTAATGGGCCAAAAGGTAATTATCAGAACCCATGTATTTTTGCTGAATTTTGTGGTCATTTCATTACAAAAAAAGCCGTATGATGCATTGTTGGGTCAGGGTTGGCTGGTAGCAGCCTGAGCCGACCACAACTGGAAACAGAACACAATCTCCATCGAGAACAAGGGCCGGAAGTATATAATCTATTTAAAAAACCAAGTAGTCAGCGAGGAAGCAGCTTCCTCCGATTCATCGGATTCGGACTCCGAAAAAGAATGGACGGAGAAGTATGAGCCGAACAACAAAGGGATTCTGGAATTATGATCATGCTCGAAGGATAAAACAAATTCTCTCTACGGCTTATTTCACTGGCAAATGGAGGACTATGAGGTATTCCTGTCAGCTTGTAATTTTCTTGAATCTACAGTGATTAGTGAAGAGCAACAGAGGAAAAATGATTTTAAAAAGTTGGTCAATCTGTGTGTCGGGCTCAACACACGATTCACAAAAGCCGACAGTCCTGATTCCAGCAGAAGCATCTAACTTTATCGAAGAATGCAAAATTCATGCGGGTACGTCTCCGAGTAATAATATTCAAATATTTAATTTGGAACCTATGAATATTTATTGTATAGTCAAATCAACTTCACAGCCAAATTCCGAAAGAGGGAAAAATATCACACAGGGAAATATGGAGAAGAAAAAATATTACAGGACAAGAAATTTTTGTAGTCAGAGCCACGGATAATAGGTGGACCCCACCGAAGAAAAAGGGAAAAAATTATTTCCAAATGGCAAAGCCAAAAATTAAAAAATTAAATTCTTATAACACAAAAGCGAAAGAAATTAAAATTACAAATTGGGCCCCACATGGAAAAAAGGCAAAAAAATAATAAAGAAAATGAAAAAAAAATTGAAAATGAGAAAAATTAACACTGAGGAGAAGATAAATATTCAAAAATTAAATAATAAAATCTTAAGTTCCAAACAAATAAATAATAAATATTTTTTTCAAATGGTACGGCAGATCATTCCAAAGACAAGAAATAAAAATTAAAAACTATAAAGTTCCCCCTTTAGTTGTACCCCAACAATTCTTCACTGTATGACATAGTACCACAAGAGGGGAGATAAATATTCCAAATTTAAATATTAAACAGACCATGGCAACACCAAAAATTAAAAAGGAGACAAATTAAAAAATTTAATATCTCGTACATTGCCATTTCTTACCGTACAGAATGCATCATCTATCCGCCTTGTCATACGGTCAATATTAAAACTTCTACTCCTTTTCCCACTGTACAACGTGACCACTAAAGTACGGCTTGTTATTTTCAGTTCTCATCATACGGCACTCTTGGAAACTTCCGCTTGGTGTACAGCTGCCATAGTGAATTTCTTATGGTGTACGGTCTCCTCTTCCTCTGTCGCCCATTCCTGCTACGGTCAGTTTAATAAATTTTTCCATGCTATTTCCACTGTACATTCAGCTTTGTCTTCATCATACGGCTGCAAGATATCTTCATCCAGCCATACAACTTCTCCTTTCCTGTCGTCGTACACTTTTCAATATTTTCAAATTTTCCCTCATCCGACTATGTTCTCTCTAGCATACGGTCAATCAGTTCTTTTACCTGCCCTATGGATTTATTTCTTCTTTATCTACGACTTCTGCCCTTCCATCATACAACCAATACAACACTTCAACCAAATTTTATGGTACGACTTCAGAATATTCTCCAATTGCTGTACGACCTGTTGAATTTGATCCTAAACTATGACTTTTGCACACTATACGATCAAAACCATTTTCCTTCACCGTACAGTATACAAACCTATCTGCCATACAGAAGAACTATGTTCTATCCAATCAATTTTTTTTGCTTCATTAAGGCAGTTTGTGAAAGTCTAGAAAAATTTGTCGTCAAAAAGTCAAAAAGTCAAAATTTCTAAAAATAGAAATTTTATATTTTTAGAAAGTTTCTAAAAATAGACATCAAATTAGGTTTTATGGGTTTCTTGAGATACGGATGCTGGCAAAATTTTCTCAAAATAGAATTTTTGATTCAGGAGTCATGCCTAATTCTAATTGGCTCATTTTGCTTCACAATCAAAGTGTTCCAGACAAAATCTGCAAAAGGTCGAGTTTTCTCTACTGGGTCAATTATGCTTTTTCAGAAGGTGAAGCACGAACTCTGAGGCCATTAGTGGAGGAAGTTCATCTGCCAGGGGTCAGCTTCAAGGTTTTAGTGTTGTTCAGAGGACGAGGAACCGTTGAACGAGCAATGACCGACGAGAGACGAACAATGATGCACGACGAATCCAGAAAACAAACAAAAGTTAAAAATCTCAGAAATTTGACTAAGTCTGGAAAATCCAAGTGCCCCTAGAGGCTAGGGGCACCCATTCCTTCCAATGTTAGATTTTTTTACGTTTTCTTGGAAAAGGTCAAAACTACCTCATCAGACAACTTTCGGGTGGTCAAAATCAGTCAAATTCAGTCAACAGACCTGGAAAAGATGGGATTCATCACAGATATATTCAGGCTATGAAGTCCACCCTTCATCTAGCCTCAGTTGTTTGGCAAATTACGGGAATCAACGACAAAAAATAGTTGTCAGCACGCAAAACGAGGAAACTGCGGAAAAAGTTGAAAATTTCCAAAATTTCTCTAAGGCATGAAACCTCAGGCACCCCAGGAGGCTAGGAGCGCCCATCATCTCCAGACTTAACCATTTTTTCATGTTTCTCCAGAAAATGACAAATCTTCCTCTGTTAGCCCGGTCAGATTCATAGAAAATCAATTTGGCTCAGTTTTCGAGGCAGGCAGAAGGTACAATCAGTTCAGTTTTCATCAGGCTTGCCTGATTGCCTGATCATCAGTCTTAGTTTTGTTCCAACAGGCGAGATTCGACAACCTAACTGGGTCCCACAGTCACTAGAACGTGCGCAAAAAACAAAAAAATTAAAAAGTTAAAAAATTCCAAAATTTGGCTAAGGCATTAAAACCCAAGCACCCCTGGAGGCTAGGGGCGCCTGAGTTCTACAGAGTTAGTTTTTTTTTATGTTTCGCTGATGTCATCTTCCAGCGATTTCCCAATCTTCGTCCAACGACAATTCCCAAAAGTCAAATTTGCAATCAAACATCGTCAGATCATCAATTTGAGGCTAGGGATCAAATCAGAATTGATGAAACTTCAAGTTGCCATGATCAATCAGCTTTTTCAGTCAACAGTGACAGTTTGTCGTCTTGTTGAAGTCAGAGGCAAGCCACGCTGGAGTCAGAACAAGTGCAAAAAGTTTCAAAACAAAAGAAAAATTTGCTAACACTTTTGCAACTTCGAGTGTTTGATGACATCATCAAAGAAGATTTTTTTTAATCATCTCACACATGAAGCCATAGGCAGCTATAAAATAGGGATTCTTTCTATTCGTGTATATCTACTTAGATTTGTGCTTTAAAAGTGTAATGTGTCGTACCTGTTTGTATTTTTTAAAATCTTAATTGTGATATTTTATTATTATTTTGTGTGGTCTTTCAGATAGATAGAAGATGCAGAAAGGGTTTTATGTTTTCCTGCAGATGTGTGATGCCGGAGCATATAATACAGAGCATATAACCCAAACCCAGAAAATATATAATAGATATAAAGAAACTATTGACTACCCAGATAGTAAAATGACCAATAATGAATTACTGTGACATACCCATGTTCAGATTTGCAACTTCATATTTCAGCTGTTGCCGGACCAGCAAATGCGCATAGCTAGAAATCACTCCAAACTCCAAAGAATACAAAGATGAACATACAAATGATAACAGCAATAAATAAGGCTCTAGACGCCTCATTCAATACTAGATAAGAGCTGCAAATGAAGTAGAATAGACCTCTTCAAGACCCACGTCCTCCATATGAAGTGTACGACCGGCTGAAAGGAGAATATGCATCAAACACTGCTGAAAACACCTTATATTTGCTGGTAAACTGGTCTGCACTGGTCTCTAAGGCTAAATGACCCTGGTGGGAGGAGAAATCCACAAGAAACCACCACAAACAGCCCTCCAAGATAGTACGGCCTACTGCTGCAATGTACGGCCAGCAATAAGATTAACATAGCAGCAATAACTATTCCCAAACACACAAGAAATTGCCTCCGATCCCTCTGAAATCAGAACTCAACAATAATGGATGAATGATATATCATATCCGCTCAAGAAACTACTCCGAATGTCTCCATTGCAAACACAATGTGAATACTAGATGTATCCACCAACATTGGCACCGTTGGGTGATCTTTCACACCTGTGGGATACCGCTACTCAGGGAGGTTTTCATCTCCAAGAGCCTCTGGTTTGAATCTTCAAACCCTAGAGCCAAGCTCCAAAACCCTAGCAAGGGAAATCTCAAAGAGAAGAAAATAATAATCCAAGCATATCCAAATGAGAGCACTTTTCCTCCTTTTATACTTTTTCAACTGGGAGTCTCTAAAATCCTCCTGCATATGGGATAAAACATGAGAGGGAAAATACAATATAATTCTCTTTAATTATTTTCTCAACATCACCCTTAAAGTCCCCTCTTTTAAAACAACATTAAGTTGTTGAGCCTAGGCACCAAGGTCCAATATTAAATAATAATGTTTAATTTATGGACTTTAAAACGGAAGCCAAGATGATGTCAGAAACCAATGATCTATAGCTCGTTGGAAAGGTTTTGACAAGACGAATCCAACCCCACTCTCAAAATCCCGTTCCGGTGCCAAACCCAAACTTACTAATATTAGTAAGTAACGACCATAAGCAAACTGAGCCAACTCAGAGGGTGCCAACTGGATCCACAAACCATCTGATAACTCCGAGCTCAATGCAATGTTTATGAGAGCCAACGGCCGACTGCCAAGTCACCCAAACAATGCCAAACTGCCGCTTACTAAAAATAGCAGTGAACACCGGGGACCAAAGAGAACAAACCCAGAAAAAACCCAGAAAGATTAATGACATGCAAGCACTTACTATAAATAGTAAGTACGAACAAGTTGTCCGAAATCCCTCTGGAAAGTGTCAACCATCTCCATTGGATCACCCAAACACCCTGGTGACATCGAAATATTCCTCTGATTATGCTATCACACACCCAGAAAGTCAGCTCTGACTGAACTGCAAGAGAACCTGAAAATGGGGACATTACAAAAAGTTGCTTTCTTCATGGATAAGATTCAAGCTTTGTGCTTTCACAAAGAAAGTTGTTTTTTTGCCCTAAAGTTCTATAAAGACAAGCTTTTGGCCTCCTTTATTCATTATTTTTGCAGGATACATCCAAAGGAAGAAGATTATTGTTTTCTTCTCATAAAGATTTGAGAACCCAAACGGAGTGCTTTTTCAGTATTCTTCGTAGTTTCGGGATTGGGAAGCAGAGGCACGCTATTTCAAGGTCCATTTTTCTAGGGGATCATTTTTCAGAAAAAGCGCCAGAGCTTTTTCAGTTTTTATCAAAATGGGTTCATATGGAATCTTGTCCCCCTGAAGATTGGAAAATTTTAGTTTTCCCAAAATCTGTTTTTTTGCTGCTTTTTGGGGAAATCCTCTGCTTTTTCAAAATTCGACGATCTGGGTTGTTTCAAAACGCGATTGTCTACAAAACCCATGTGCCAGCTTTTTCTCTTGAAATCTGCTTTCTAGAAGAAATCAGCAAACAATTTTCAGCCTTTTGTCCAAAATATTTCCAAACATAGGCGCGTTCACAATCATTCTTCAAGTTTTTCAGTATGCAGTACTCTCCAATAGAAATCAAGCCTAAAACGGCGTTGGTTCATGATTATCTAAGAATCGCTAAGACAGATTTGCATAAGGTGCTTCCAGTGTTTAATTTGCATGCTTTAGGAGACACAAGAAACATCGCCATCAGGAATCTGAGACGCTCTGGATTGCTTGCAGCTGCTTCATTCCCCGTCACAGTGCAAAGCATTGAATTCATAATTGCTTGTACTTAGCATTACAATTCAGTTACAAGGGAAATCCAATCAGCAAAGGGGTGTGTACTCTGCAGCCTCAGGCCTAATGACATTGAGAAATGTTTCTCAATACCATTGTGGAAGGAGAACTTCATCATTTCTATTGAAAAATGCAAGAACATGTGGCACAATGACAAGGAGAAATATCAGAAAAGAATTGCTCGAAAGTAGCTGAAAGAAAAGCATAATGTTTTGCCAAAGAACATTGGACATGAATGACTTCAAGGTCGTCAGAACCAATCTTGATAGAAGTACCCCGCACGTGGATGTGAATCTCTTTGAGGTTGCAGCAGATAATCTAAAGGAGAGAGTGTTGAAGGACGGAGAAGATAAAGCAGCCCTCAAGGCTAAAAATAGGCAGTTGTGGCAATATATTTATATCAGTGGATGATGTCACCAATGGGGCAGCGATGTAGATGATGGAACTCAAAAAGCAGCTTTAACTCAATGCTTTTCGATTTAAAGCATTTGCTTTCATTCAAAGCTTATCCATCCTTTAAAAAGCAAAAATCACTTTGTAATAGTTGGAGCTTTCTTTGCTTTAAAGCAGATTGTTTTAAAGTAGGTGTTAGTTGTAATCTTTGCTTAGAATAGAAATAAAGCTTGCGAGCTAGCAAATTAGTTAGCTAGGATCAAGGAGATTTTAGGGTTCCCTACTCATTTGATTTAGTATAAATAAGGGCAGCCTTGCCCATTGTTAAGGCACTGTAATTGTGATAGCAAAATTTGTTGTGCCTATTCTAGCCTGCAGAAATTGTTATTTCAAGTGCTTGTTCACTCTGTGTTATTTGTTATCCAATGTTTGATCGCATATGTATGCCCACCTTTTGTTACAATATCGTTGTCCTGGAGTTGTAATAACTTTATGATATTGAGAATAGAAATCTCATGCCTACCATTTGCTTTGATTCTCTATCTCATGATCATCTAGTTTTGTCGTCAGATGTGTGGCTTGCATAATCTTACTTTCAGTTTTCATCTTAAAGTACAATGAGTCTTCTGATGTGATCTGGAAGAAGTTTATTTGAGCTTTTATGTTAAAATAAATCATTCTCTGTTAACTTTTGATTCTTATGCTTTGAATTTACTTAGGTGATCAAAAGCGTCATTTAGTTTAGGCCTAGCTGTAGTTAGAAGTTAAAAAAAAAAAACCTCTGCTGCAACGATAGAGTTTTATAACCTTGTGCTCGCAGCTGATAAGCAAAAAGATAGGCAAAATTTTATTTATTTATCTTTTAAGCAAACATCAGCAAAAAGGGAACTTCCCCTCATAATAGAAGAGCAGTTTATCTGTCCATAGTTATCCGTTTCCAACTCGCATTCCAGAGGTGCAAATTGAAACACCAACAAACTACTCTCTGGACATCATCAGACTCCTACACAGATTTGTCGTGTATCTCCTTGCAGCACCTATCGTACGATTTGAAATTTGAACATCCATCACTCGAACAAGTTCTGCTATTCTCGTTCGTAGGATTCTTAATTACCGCAGTACAATTTAATTATCAAGTGACAGAACAACCTCTACCACCAGTCATACATGTTTCGAGTATACTATTTCTACAGTCAACAGTGTGGTATTGGAGAGAAGAAATGGTTTGTGCCATGAAGGTCTGCGTGGTTTTGAAGGTCTTCATTTGGGTTTGGTGGTGGGGGCTCCGCCCCTCGACCCCACCCTATATCACAACTGCCCCCAGATCCCATGAGGGGTGCTACCCCTCGACCCCACTAAAGCCCCTGCCCCCAAATCAAGGAAAGTAGTATGATATAGTCGAATCGACTCTGATCCTTGGCCGACCATCTTTCGTCTACTTCTGTAATACTTTCATGAGCGAATAAAGATATACTTTTACTCCTCTATCTGGTATGCATTGTTAATTTTGTTTATTATTACAAGTGTTCATTTATCAGATAGAAGGGTAAACAATGATTCTGAATGAAATCACTCTAATGGCTAGGAGAGTTTTCATCCCCGAAACCACTCTTTGTAAAAAGAGTTTTCATCTTAGGCAGAAGAAGATAAACAAAGTTCAATCTTTGAAACAAGGGTTTTCTCAAATTCAACAATGGCCCCTTTCTATTCTCAAATCCTTCTTTTATGGTCACTTTTAGGGCAACCCAATATTTTCTCTTTTATTTCACTTTTCCCCTCAATAATAAAAATTAAGTGACTTTTCGAAATCTTTTAATTCAACAACACTTTTTAATCCTCATTTTCAACGTCACTTTTAAAATAACTTTTAAGTCACCACTTTGTACCCCATTCCTAGTGTTTATCACTTTTGGCCCTCTTTTAAAAACATTTTATGATGTTGGCCACCATTCTTTTAAAATAAATAACTAAACATAAGTTGCCTTTAAGAAAAAAAATATAAAGTATCCTTTAGACAACTTAAGTTAATTATTTAATTACTTTTTGCACATCATTCCCAAAGTCTACAAAAAGTTGGCATTCTTCAAGGATGATGGAATTCTCCAAGAATCTTGGAACTTTCCGAGAATGTTGGAATGGACCAGAAAAAGGACATTACACTCTTTTGGAACTTCTTTAAAGTATTCATCAAGTTTCAAACAACAAAATTATGCATTTCCAAACATAGTAAAAAAACTTGATGTACTCAAGTAGAGTCAAGAAAATTGAATTGGACTAGCTCAATGCAATAAATAAATGAGTCTTTGAATAGACTCATGAATCATGATGGGATGGCCAATCATTTATCATATTCTGAAAAAAAATTAAAAAATATGTAATGTCCCCTTCTCACTCGTGAGCAGTTTGATAGCCATTAGCCTATTTTCTTAAGTTTTCCTGTAGGCTAATTGGTTTGGTAAAGGGAAAATGAATTAAATAATTATTTTAAGTTGTCAAAAAGTAACTTTATTTTATATTTCTATTTGACAGCTTATTTAATTATTTAATAAAAGGTACTTTAAGTTGTGCAATTAAATGGCACTAAACTCAAGGGGATATAAGGGGGACTTCTGCACACAATAAAATATTTTATTTAATTATTTGAGAACATGGAGAAATAAAGAAAATTAATATTTTACTCCTTCAAAAAGTTATAAAAGGAATTGAGCTTAGAAAGAGGGTTAGACTAAATATTGTTATTTGCTATTTGCTCTGAGTGAGAACCTGAGTTTCTCCATCTTTCTTGAGGACGAAAACCCTCCTAGAATACCAGTTTCGAGGATGAAAACCATCCTAACTGGATTTGGTGATTTCATCCAAAAGTCACATTTGTGCTGCAAGTGGAATTTTTACAATTTGTTGCTAATAATGGATACTTTTGATGTTTTTTTATGTGTTTTTGGAAGTGTGGGGTTTTTGAAGCTAGTGACTGAGTTTTCTGAAGACTCTTGGTGTTGTTTCTTGCTGGCCGTATCAAAATCAGTCCATTATAGGCTGCACCCTTCATGGAAGGAGGTTGTACCATTGTGGAGTTTTTTTCCTTGGAGGTGCCCTAGTATCTTTTCCCTTGCAACGAGTTGTTATCTCTGATTTTTGAAGGCGTCTGAGAGTTTCCAACAGCAACAAGCCATACTATGTTGCAGGTCGTACCATTTTCAGGCCATACTATATCTACTGGGTGTGGCCGTGAGTATTTTGGGGGTGAAGCACTCCCTGTTTCTTGATCAAATCTATTCTTGGGGTGACGTCCAGGGATAATCTTCCTATGTCAATTATTTTGAAGGTGTTTTCTTGAGGTTTTGTGGTGAACTAGTTGGCCGTACAATTTGGTGGGTGTTTTCAGTTTAGTTCTGAGTTTGTAGTGTTTTCAAGGGATTTCAGTGGTGTTTTTGTTTGTTTTTGGCTTTCTACATCAGCCTACAGTGGTCAAACTTCAGTAGTTTGCTTACTAGCCTTGTAAGCATGTTTTTTTCTTATGAATTTATGAGCTGATAATGTTGTTGCAATAGTCTGATCATTAATTTTAGAATATATATACATCTTGTTGCAGCCATTTACTTGTGAAGTGGACTTATTGTAATGCATTATAAGCTTATATGTAATCCCGGATGGTAGTACCACCAGAGGCTCTTCATTGTATGCATTCATATTGTAAAACTAGATGGTTTACCACCAGTTTGCATAGCATTTCATATTAGCCCATTTGGCATCGAATAAGCTTGCTAGTTATCAACCATTTTGGTCCGATCAAGCTTAGACATTCTACAAGTGGCTTTGCATCTATGCACGCTTGTCCACTAAAGAAGTATAGATTTGAGTCGGCTCTATCACTTGAGTGCTTTAATTTCAGTAATTGCATTTCGCATGCTTGTCCACCGAAGAGGTGTTAGATTTGGGTCGGCTCTGCCACTTGCTTGCTTTGGTCGGCATTGCCGCCTTCATTATGTAATTGCATACATCGTAGTTAGTGGTGTGGTCCAAAGCACTGTATGCTCTCACCTTGCCCACACTGGGATCTTGGTGATCAGAATGTGTTCGGGCATTGCATTTGCATTTCTTATTGCAAAATTCAAAAAAAAATTGGGTGTGGTTGTTACAGTGGTATCAGAGCTGGTTTTCCTACTAGCCTGTGAAAAGTTGACAGTTGTATGCAAAGAATATTGTTCCAATGTAGTCTGGTGAAGGAGCTACTAGGTATTATTTGAGAAGAAGGCAATTTAATACTCCAAAGATTCCAGAAGGAAGAGACCCTTTTAAAGATTTAGAGGTTGAAGAAGAGGTTGAGGGAATCACAGCAGAATAGGAAAGAAGGGAAGAAAATAATAGCACATTACATATCCTCAATGATATAGCTAGAGGACAGCAGCAGTTGACTCAGTTGTTGACACAGATGCAAAATATGAACACTTCCAGGCCTAATCAAAATAACAATGGAAACAATTGCAGTAATGGTAACAATGGAGAAGCCAATACCTCTACAAACAATGCAAGAATCAAAGCCTTTGATGCCTACATTCCTACATAGAGATGGTGCTGCAGAAAACAATGGAGGACAGCAGTATGTAGAAGAGGGCTATGTGGATTACTTGCGTGAGTACCGATCTTTGGGAGAAGAATTTCAAGTTGCCATGTCATTGGCTGATTTCTGTAACTCAAAATGAGGAATAAACCCAGGAGGGATAGAGGCCATCAAAACTAGGAGTTGCAATGTAGTGTGGGCAAGTTGTCCATACCTACCTTTGATGTGTTGGCACTGTTGGGATTCTTATTTTCAAGCCAAGTATTTGCAAAATCTTGCCAAATCCATCAAATTTTCCTAAGGGATCCCTGTGCTTTTACCCTTGTGCATGTTGCTAAAACCCTGATTTTGGCTAACTCTGAAACCTTGAAAACCTTGAAAATTTGGCTAAGTCTGAAATCTGATCGATCCTCCAAATTCTAGATTCTGCATTTCAACTCCTATAGATCCAAAACCTATCTCAAACATCCTGACAATATATTTTAAAATAACTTAAAATACAAGTAAAGGCAAAATAGTTAAAGGTAAATACAAATTTATACTTAAATGTTATTTTAAAATATACTGTTCTATTGGCATTTCAGGCCCTGAGGGCATTTAAGGACCTAAGGCAATTTCAGGACTCCGAGGCCCGATGGAACTTTTGGTCCTAGTCCAAAATCTTCTTGGACCCCCTGAATTTTCAAGGCAAATTTAGAGGTGCAAATGTTCGATATTTTAAATAATTTTTTGAGGAAAGGGCTACGTTTTCATGCAAATTCAGGTGAAACTTTCGGTTTTGACTTTCGACACTTTTGATCCTATCAGGTTCTTTTGATCCTGCCGGGATCTTGGGACCCGCTGTAATGTCCCATTTCCAGCGTGATCACCTAATGAGAGTTTGGACTAGCCTATCCTCATTCCCATAGGCTAATTCATCATGCAAGGGAATAATTTTGGGTTGAGCTATGGCTTGGAGAAGATAACGTTGTTCAGAGGCTTGGAGAATGGAAAGTTGTTTTATAAGGCTCAGCCAATTTCCGACAAAGTGGAAAATGAATTAATGTATTTTGGACTTGGGCGAATCACTTGGAGGTTTTGGAAAATAAAATATTATTATTTTATTTGATGTCTAGCGCCCACCTCGGAGGAAGAAGTAATTAAATAATAATATTTTATTATTATTTAATTAGAGCACTCTAAATTGGGAGAAATAAATAAAATATTATTTTTCTATTGGAGCGCCCAAAATTGGAGGAAAAATAATAATATTTTATTGTTTTCATGTGGAGCGCTCAACTTGGAGAATTGAGAAAATAAAATAAAATAATAATAAATTGAATTTGGGCGGCCACTTTGGAAATAAATAAATAAATAAAATATTGGCCTTTGGATGACATGGAGGGAAAAGATAATTCAAATCTTTAATTTGAATTTGTCGGCTTCACTGGAGGAAAAAGAAGATCCAAGTATAAAAGAAGGTTGACAGAACTCATTTCATCATCACGAACATTTTGGCAACTTTGGCATTTTGCTTGGCAATTGTATTGCAGGTCTTTCCAAGGACGAAAACCCTTGTGGAAGGAGGTGTGTTGGACGAAAACCCATTCACATCTTGGAGGTGGATTCATATGGAGTTCACATTTGCACTTCATTGGAGATTTGAAGATTCATTGAGCTTTCATGCTACATCATTCATTGCAGATTTGAGTTTCATTGATTGAAGAACTTTGCATCAGCTAGGAGTATCACATTTTGAAGGCAAATGATGATCCTTGATGTTGCATGTTGTGTGCCGAATTGTAGGAGACTTCATTGCAAGACTTGTGCGCACTGTTGGGAGACAAAACCAGATCAGATCCATTGCATTAAGGAGGTTGTTTGCATCAGATTTGCATCAGGCCAGCGTCAGCAGTTTTGGAGAAGCCATAACCCTAATCGCTGCCCATTCATAGTGATCCTTTCATTGTGAGAGATAGCGATTTCATGCAGGGGAGTTCACCTTCTGTTTGGACTGCATATGAGCCTTTGACATCACATTTACCACCATAAGGAAGGACGAGTTGCATCAGATCTGTTTTGAGGATCACCTCAGGGCCGAATTGCATTCATTGATCATCACTAGAGAAAGCCGCCAACATTGTAGAGGCAGCGATCAGCAATAGGAGGAGGCAGCAGCATTGAAAGGCATTGTTATCAGCATTTCATCATCCTTTGAAGACATTCTTAATATCAGATCTGAGTTGTAGAGGTTCGGCCCCCTTTTTGCATTGCCTTTTGTCAATAACTTGGTATGTAGACATTCATCATTCATCTCTGCATTGTGACAGCAGTCTATTGATGTAATTTTGGCTATGAATGAGCCTAGCAAATTGATGTAATTGAGTCATTGATCCAACTGAATTCATAACAGCAGAAGACTGATTTGTTTTATCATCATTTCCTACTATCCTAGTGTGTAATTTGTTGTGTAAATCAACTAGGATTTGTTGGTACATATTGATATGTTATTTGTGATGCATTTGATTACAAAATTGGTTGATATAAGTGCACATTGAGATCTAGAAATAAAATCAGAATTCAGTCCTAGGGTTTGTAATTGGAGAAATTTGAAGATTTGTTCAAAAACCTAGATCGGCACATTACAGTGGTATCAGAGCTTGGATCCTGGCAGTCTTGAGGGTATTTTGGATAGACGAAAGTTAAGTCTTATCCTATAGCAAATTGAGCATAAGATTCGAAGTTAGATCCACCTACACTGGGTTGAGATTTGACTCAATCTTGTCTTGCATGTTATATGGCCATAAGGTTGACCTAGTCAGGAGTTAGTTGTTATGCATTCTCCACGCGAGTAAACTCCATACGGTCAACACTATAGAAGAAGAATCGGCCAAAAAAGAGAACAAGAAGAGATTGATCCATTTGCAGAAAATATGGATAGAAACAGAAGAGTTGGAAGTCCACCAAGGAATGATATGGATGAGTATTCGAGGGAACATCAACGAACAAATATGAATTTGGAACAAATGATGGCTTCTCAACATCAGATGATGCAGTTAATGACTCAAGCCCTTGGTAATGTAAGAGTTAATGGAGCACCTGCAGGAGAAGGCAGTGTGGTAGGTACACCACATGGCGGGAGAACACACGTTTCTTCAGTGGATAGGCTCCTACGGCCCACATTTCTTCCTAGTGAGGAAGAAGAGGAAAAGGTTGTTGAGAATGAAGGAGAACTGTCTTTTGCAGAGAAGTTGGCTACCATATGTGTAGAGTATGATGCACTTCCTAACATGATCAAAGATCGTATAAACATCAATCAATATATGAGTGAAAGGAAGGACTGAAAAAGATCAAAGGTAGGGCAAAGACCTAGAGGGCAAGCAAAGCAACACAAAGAATACCAAGAGGTACTAAACAAGATACCTATACCTAACTTTGATGGAAGCGGGAAGATAAGTGCTAGAGCATGGGTTCATAAACTTGACACATTCCTCACACTCAAACCCATGAATGAATGAAAGGCCATACAGCTTGCTACTATGCATCTCGAAGGAATAGCATATGATTAGTGGCATCATGGACTTATCTCACAAAGACATGCAATGATCATTTCCTATGATGAGTTCACACAAAAACTCATCACTAGGTTTGACAGGAAGGATGTGGAAGTTTACTATAGAGATTTGGCATAGTTGAGACAGATTGGTAAAGTGGATTCCTACACCAACGAGTTCAAGAAAATTGCAATAATGGTTCCTGATATGACAGAGAGAAGGGTGGTAATGTTGTTTGTGGAAGGTTTGAATAATAAGTTGAAAGGGTTGGTGAAGGCTCACAAGCCTAGTACACTTGATGATGCTATTGAACTTGTGCTTGATCTTGACACTACTCCTACATTTCAAACACAGAAGAAAAATTTCAAGAGTTCTAGTTCAAATCAGAAAAGGTTCAATCAACCTAAGTATCAACCCCCTAGGATGGATAATGAAACAAAGAATGAGATGAGGAGGAAGAAGCCTTGCTTTTCTTGTAAGGAGCTGAAATAACCCACCCCCTTATGTGTTTTATTGTTTGCTGATATGGGTCTGATTTCTTTCACTGATTGTAGGGTTTTATGTGGTTAAGTGTAAACCTGCTTGCATTTTGGTGTTGTTTCCATAACATAACATAACATGCATACAGATATTTTGCAAATACAATGGAAATAGAAGTACCCACAAGCTCTATTTCAAATGAAATACATTATAAAGCTTAAAAATGCAATACCATGATAACATGACAAGGTGAGTGAATATCTCACATACCATCTGCTGCTATAGAGAATGCAAGTCTGATTTGGACAGTACAACGGGCTGGAAGTGCTCAACTTGATTATACTCCAAGGAAACACATAACAAAGTGCTCTAGTTTATTGATTTCCCAAATACAGGGAGTTACAATGCATAGTTGCTTCAAAATGAAGACCAAATGAACCCAAACGTCCCACATTGGTTGCTGGTACGGCCCAGGAAGAGGTACAACAGAAAAACAAACTGCTCCAAACACCTTCAATACCTCCTAATACCCTGCACCAAATATCTGATATGAAAGTGCCAAGCTGAGACAGAGTACCGATCCACAAATGGGCCTCCAAAACTGTGTAGTCTCCTCTATATGGTACGGCAGACCTGTGACAAGTACGGCCTGGTTATAGGGGTCTTCACTTCCCACAAACACCTCCAAAACTCACAAGAATCAGGACTTAATCTCTTCAATCTATAACAATAATTATGGAGGAAAATATTGGATATCTTTGTGTTTACTCCTCCGCGACAACTCCAAAACCCCGGAAACTGAATACAATGAAGTGCAGTTGCAACCACTGGATATGGCTGCCCAAGAGCCCCCTTGGGTGGTCTCTCATACCTACGAAAAGCTGATACTAATGGTGGTTTTCCTCATCAAAAGCCATGGCTGGATAATTTCTCCAAACACTCATTTGCAGAGCAAATAGCAAAGTAAATTGTATTGTCATGAATGCCCTTCTCTTTTGATTTTTTGTTTTTATATTTTCCCCTTGAGGGTCGACCACATGAGAGAGGGAATTAAAATATTTGAAATTCATTTTATTATCCTCCTTGAGGCGTCCAAGTCCTTAGTGACTTAATTTGCATTTTTTCACCTTTTTACTTAGTCACCACATCAATATAATAAAGTCCAAATATTAAATATAAAGTATTAACTTACAGACTTTAATATGAAAGGGAAAATGGACTAGGAATTTGACGAGAAATGGACCGTTGGAAAGGTCTCATCGAAACGCTTCACCTCCAACCCTGAATTTCCCAAAATAGTCAAAACCCTAACTTACTAAAAATAGTAAGTTCTCCGAAATCATCCAACAAAACTCCCAGAGTTCCCTAACCACATTGGTTAATCTACAGGAACCAAGTATAGACTAACATCATCTAGGAAAGGGGACATTACAGTCCGCCCTCCCCAAGATTGCTTGCCTCAAGCAATCTCAGATTTGGATGCATCAGAATTTGCTCGCCCTCCCATGTAGCATCCTCCACCGGTAGATTCTTCCATTTTACCAAATACTTCCTGATGACCCTCTTCCTCAATGTACGCTCCCTGGTGTCAATGATGGCCTCAGGTACCAAAACCAACTTCCCCTCTTCATCAAGAGGAGGCAACTCTGAAGAAGGAACAACATTGTGGACTCTGTTGTCTGCCGGCAACTCAAGCTCATTCCAACCCTCCTGGAGATCCTGAATGGACCATAATATCGTGGCTTCAACTTTTCTGTGCCACTCTTCTTAAGAGTGGACTGTCTATAAGGCTGCAGCATAAGATACACCATATCACCAACCTCAAAAGAACGCTCAACCTTGTGCTGATCTACATACTGCTTCTGCTGGTTTTGCACCTTCTGGATGTTTTCTCTCAAGGACCTCATAATGTCCTGACTCTCCTGCAAGAGGTCTCTGGCCTTAGGTACTCTGCTATCTCCAAACAACAAATCTAGGAAACTCGGAGCCTCGTACCCATAAAGTGCCATAAATGGTGACATCTGAATGGACATGTGGAAAGTGGTATTGTAACAATACTCACACAAGTGAAGCCACTTCACCCATGCCTTCTGCTGTCCTGCAATATAATTCTGGAGGTACCCTTCCACCCACTTGTTGACTATCTCGATCTGCCCATCCGTCTGGGGTTGGTAACTCGTACTGGGGGTGAGCTCTGTCCCACTCAACCTGAAGAGCTCCTGCCAAAAATTACTCAAGAACCTACTATCCCTATCACTCACTATACTCTATGGCAACCCATGAAGTCGGAATACCTCTCTGAAGAATTCAGCAACCTAAGTTGTTGTATAGGTGGTTGAAAAAGAGAAAAAATGTGCAAACTTAGTTAACTTGTCAACCACCACAAAGATGCAGTCCCTGCCTTGGGCTTTGGGCTTTGGGCAAGCCCATAATGAAATCCATCAAGATACAATCCCACTTCCTCTCGGGAATGGGTAAGGGCTGCAATAAACCACCTGGGAAAGAGTGCTCATGCTTGTTCTGCTAACACACCGGGCACTCCCTAACATACTTCTACACCTCTGCCTTGAGGCCTTTCCAAGTAAAGCGCTCTCTAACCTGCTTGTAGGTTTTGAAAAAACTAGTATGTCCCGCCATAGGCAAGTCATGAAAAGCCCTCAAGATTTTCTGCTTCATAGCAAACCCTGGCACCAAAAAGATCCTCCCCTTGTAAATGATCAAGTCATTTACAACTGTGTACCTGTCATCACTGGTAGTGCCATCCACAATCCCAGAAGCCCACTTATCCTTTGCATACTCTGCAACAATCAAATCTCTCCAATCCTCTGCAATCTCCCCCAAGGTGCACAAGTGAGGTCTCCTGGATAAGGCATCAGCAACTACATTCTTTTTTCCTTTAACAAAAACTATGTCAAAGTCATATGCCTGTAGTTTACTGACCCATTTCTGTTGCCGATCATTCAAATCCTTCTGACTAAGGAAATGCTTCAGGCTGTTATGATCAAATTTGACAACAAATTTACCTCCAACAAGGTACTGCCTAAACTTAGCCAACGCATGCATAATGGCTAGCATCTCCTTATCATATATATTGTAGCTCCTCTCACCACCCCTCAACTTTCTGCTCTCAAATGCAATGGGGTGTTTCTCTTGCATCAGTATTGCTCCAATACCTTCCCCTGAGGCATCACACTGCAGCTCGAAAGGTTTTGATAAGTCTGGAATGGCCAAGACTGGGCAAGTACTCATCACCTCCTTACATTTGTCAAAGCACTGCTGAGCACTAGTAGACCATTTGAAAGCACTCTTCCGAATCAAATCTATAAGGGGGGAAGCTATCTGAGAAAAACCCTCACAAAGCGGCGATAAAATCCACAAAGGCCGAAGAATCCCTTGAGCTGAGAGAGATTCTTGGGTGGCGACCAGTCTATGATAGCCCGGATCTTCTTTGGATCCATATGAACACCCTCTGCGCTGATAATGTGTCCCAGATATAGCAACTCTGTCATGCCAAACTCGCACTTGGACATTTTGGCATAAAGGGACTCCTGCTCAAGTATGCCCAGCACAATATCAAGGTGTCTCAGGTGCTCCTCCCATGTCTTGTTGTAAATAAGTATATCATCGAAGAAAATGAGCACAAACTTCCTCAGCTGTTCACGGAAAACCTTATTCATACAAGACTGGAATGTTGCCAGAGCATTGGTTAAGCCAAAAGGCATAACCAGAAACTCAAAGCGCCCATAGTGACACCTAAATGCAATCTTCTCTACATCCTCCTCCCGTACCCGTATCTGATGGTACCCAGATCTCAAATCTATCTTTGAGAAGAAGCATGCACCGTGCAACTCATCTATGAGCTCGTCAATCCTAGGGATGGGATACCTATTCTTGATAATCTTCTTGTTCAACTCCATGTAGTCTATGCACATCCTGAGTGTACCGTCCTTCACCAAAACAACAGAAGAAGCAAAGGGGCTCTTACTTGGCCTAATATGCCCCATCTTGAAAAGCTCCTGAATAGCCTTCTCAATCTCATCCTTGTACCGCTTAGGATGTCTGTAGGGTATTGTAATAACTGGCATGGCACCCTGCTCAAGCTCTATGACGTGCTTGAATCCCCAGTCAGGAGGTCTACCTGGTGGTATATCACTAAACACTTTGGTGTGTTTAGTCAGCAAAGACTGAATCTCAACTGGATACTCCTGCTTCTGCTGCTTAGGAACCTCGTGCATCACCAATATCTCCACTGCCCACTGAACCTGATCATGCCATAGTATCCTCTCCATTCTCCTCAAAGAGACTGTCCTCAATCCACCATCTGATATAGCTCTCAGGACATGTTTCCTGCCATCCACCTCAAACTTCATCTCCATGGTGCGAAGATTGAGAGGAATGAATCCACTTCATTCCAAGGACTACATCCATGTCCCCCATGCTGACCACATAATACTCGGCCTGGAACTCATAATTACTTAACTTGATAGTTAAGTTGGGGATTCTCCTCTTATAGGTTATGACAAATCCATCTACAACTCTAACCTTGAACCCCTCGAACTCCTCAGTTTTGAGTCCCCTCCGTGCTACTAGGCCTTCATCTATGAAATTATGTGTGGCCCATGTATCGAGCAAGGTGATCACTCTCTATCCCTCCAATACTCCCCACATCTTGAAGGAACCCTCTTTTTGAATGGCAGAAAGATGTGTTGTAGGTACATCCTCATCCTAAGCATCCTGCACCTCCTCTGCGGCACTCTCCATATCACTCTCCTCCCTATCACTCTGTTGCTCTGAATGCTCTGAAGCTATCTCCTCAGCAGAATAATATTCCAACTACTTCGCTTGCCCCTTCATCGGGCACTTATGTTTAGGATCCCATGGACTCTTGCATTTGAAGTATAGCTTCTTGCTCCTGTATTCATTAAGTGCATCATCATCTAGACGAGGTGCTGGTTTCTTCTGTGGAAAGGTGTCTCGATGATGTGAAGGCATCTTATCCTTCCGTGGAAGAAAAGGTTTGGAGACATACTTATTCTTAAGCATTGCAAACTCCATACTCTGTGCCTTCTTGATGGTCTCCTGTAGTGACGGTGGGTCAAATGCCTTAACCCATCCCCTGAGTGGTTCCATTAGTCCTTCAGTAAACAAAACTATGAGTCTCCTCTCCGAAATGCTAGGAACCATTACACTGATCCTCTGGAACTCTGAAATGTCTCAAGTGACCCATACTGCTTCAACTGTGCCAACTCTTTGAACTGTAACTCTGGGTCCTTGGTATCAAACCGCTCGATGAGTCTGTTAGTGAACTCATCGTATGTGGTGATGAGGTTGTGGCCAAGTGTGACCAATCCGTGGTACCATCACTCATGAGCTAACCCGTCCAAGTGTATGGTAGCAAAGTTAAGAGCTTCGTCCTCTGGCATTGGCTTAAGTGTCAGGTAATTGTCCAGTTTCTGCACCCAAGCTCTAGCTGAAACTTTGCCACTCCCATCAAATCGATCTATCGGGACTTTACTCAATGCATGTTGGTAGTCCCTATTAGCTCTAGGTGCTCTATGATCTCCTCTACCACCCATAGCTCCCCTATGTCTCCTCTGGTTCATGGGCTGCTCAAAACTCAACATGTCTCTAATATCTGGAGGAAGGGTCAAATATTCTGCATGTTGTATTCTAATATCCTCTGCCATGGGGATTTGAACCTCTAGTGCTTGATTAGCTGGCACCTCCTCTCTACATGGAAAGGTAGGCTGAAGAGGTCTAGAAACCGATCCTGGGGTAGTTCAAGTGCTATGCACACCACTTTGTCTTGCATGTCCACTACCATGTCCTGCACGTCCACTACCATGTCCTACACGTCCACTACCATGTCCTGCATGTCCACTACCCTAGGCTGCATGTCTGATTGCAATTGTTTGAACCACTAGTCTCACCCTCGGTGTTGTATTGGTGTGTACTACCAGAATTCCCTGGTTAAATTTTCCAAGTAGCTGAGACATTATATCAAGCATAATATCAAATTTTCTTTCTGTTTTTGTGTTAGGACTCTCTGGCTAATCCAATCCTTTGTTTCTGTCCCCCATATTACCTGTGATACTATCACTGTCACTCGAAGATTTCCTATGCATGCCCAAAATACCTGAAACTGTCTCACCCTCTGGAATCTCAAGTGGGTGCCACTGCTGTGTCTCTAGCATAAACCAGCGGATGTGTATATACCACCTTCCAATCACTCATAAAAATTGAAACACAAACTAGCAAGATGCACCAACTCTGATAGCACTGAAATAACCCACCCCCTTATGTGTTTTATTGTTTGCTGATATGGGTCTGATTTCTTTCACTGATTGTAGGGTTTTATGTGGTTAAGTTGAAACCTACTTGCGTTTTGGTGTTGTTTCCATAACATAACATAACATGCATACAGATATTTTGCAAATACAATGGAAATAGAAGTACCCACAAGCTCTATTTCAAATGAAATACATTATAAAGCTTAAAAATGCAATGCCCATATGATAACATGACAAGGTGAGTGAATATCTCACATACCCATCTGCTGCTATAGAGAATGCAAGTCTGACTTGGACAGTACAGCAAGTTGGAAGTGCTCAGCTCGATTATACTCCAAGGAAACACATAACAAAGTGCTTTAGTTTATTGATTTACCAAATACAGGGAGTTAGTGTTTCAAAACGGAGACCAAATGAACCCAAACGTCCCAAACTGGTTGTTGGTATGGCCCAAGAAGAGGTACAGCAGCAAAACAAACTCCTCCAAATGCATTCAATACCTCCTAATACCTTGCACCAAATATCTGATATGAAAGTGCCAAGCTGAGATAGAATACCGATCCACAAATGGGCCTCCAAAACTGTGTAGTCTCCTCTATATGGTACGGCAGACCTGTGACAAGTACGGCCTGGTTATAGGGGTCTTCACTTCCCACAAACACCTCCAAAACTCACAAGAATCAGGACTTAAGCTCTTCAATCTATAACAATAATTATGGAGGAAAATATTGGATGATATCTCTGTGTTTACTCTGCGACAACTCCAAAACCCCAAAAACTGAATACAATGAAGTGCAATTGCAATCACTGGATATGGCTACCCAAGAGCCTCCTTGGGTGGTCTCTCACACCTGCGGAAAGCTGATACTAATGGCGGTTTTCGTCACCAAAAGCCATGGCTGGATAATTTCTCCAAACCCTCATTTGCAGAGCAAATAGCAAAGTAAATTGTATTGTCGTGAATGCCCTTCTCTTTTGATTTTTTGCTTTTATATTTTCCCCTTGAGGGTCAACCACATGAGAGAGGGAATTAAAATATTTGAAATTCATTTTATTATCCTCCTTGAGGCGTCCAAGTCCTTAGTGACTTAATTTGCATTTTTTCACCTTTTTACTTAGTCACCACATCAATATAATAAAGTCCAAATATTAATTATAAAGTATTAACTTACAGACTTTAATATGAAAGGGCAAATGGACTCAGAATTTGACGAGCAATAGACCGTTGGAAAGGTCTCATCGAAACGCTCCACCTCCAATCCCAAATTTCCCAAAATAGTCAAAACCCTAACTTACTAAAAATAGTAAGTTCTCTGAAATCATCCAACGAAACTCCCAGAGTTCCCTAACCACATTGGTTAGCCTACGGGAACCAAGTATAGGCTAACACCATCTAGGAAAGGGGACGTTACAGGAGCCATAGGAACCAGGGCACAGATGCCTAGGAAAGGGCAAGGTACATCTCATAGATGTCATTTCTGAGGATGAGAGTGAGTCTATTGAAGACACTGGCTCGAATAATGAGACAGATCATGAGTAGCAGCAGTCACAGGTGGAGCTTGAGCCGAACAATGCAAATGATACAGAACATGTCACCATTGCATCTATTTCATGAGTGCCGAAATATCATGCCTTTCGTTTGAAAGGAGTTGTTAAGGGACAAAGGGTCACTTGTTTGGTTGACAGTCGAGCCACTCATAACTTCATAGATGAGGGCTTAGTAATGAAGAGAGGATTACAAGCTGAGGAATTCAAGGGTTTCAGTGTGACAGTTGTAGATGGCTTTACTATGAGTTGCACTAAGAAGGTTTCTCAACTCAATATTCGAATGGGCGATTACACATTGACTGATGATTTCCATGTGGTAGGATTGGGAGAGATTGATGTTGATTTTGGAATTCAATGGTTGCAATCACTTGGCAGATATGTACAGGATTTCTAGAAGATGGAACTTGAATTCATGCACAAAGGGAAGAAGGTTGTATTGAGAGCACTTTTAGATGGAGGACCCAGGGTTGTGTCAACAAGGAGAATGGAGACATTGTTCAGACATGATGATGTTGCTTAGGCAGCTCAGTGTTTTGTATCATCCAAATCATCTTCCAGTAATCAGAAGTATCATGTGGATATACAGTCAATGTTGGATAAGCATAGTATGGTGTTTGGAGAAATTCCTCCTGGTAGGCCACTTGATCGTGGATTTGAGCATGTCATTGAGTTAGAGGAGGGCTCCAAGCCCGCCATCACTACACCTTATCGTCATCCACAGCATTTCAAATAAGAGATTGAGAAGACGATTAAGGACTTGCTTGAGATGGGACACATTCGTCCTAGTTCCAGTCCTTTTGCATCTTCAGTGGTTTGGTGAAGAAGGACGACACAATGAGGATGTGCATTGATTACAAAGCTCTGAATAAGAAGACAATTAAGAATAGGTATCCTATTCCCAGGATCAATGAGTTGCTTGATGAATTACATAGGGCCGTGTACTTCTCTAAGATTGATCTTCGTTCAGGGTATCATCAGATTCGTGCCTGTGAAGAGGATATTCATAAGACAGCATTCAAATGCCACTATGGACACTATGAGTTTTTGGTTATGCCATTTGGTCTTACCAACACACCTACTACATTTTAGTCATGCATGAATCACATCTTTCGTAGGCAGTTGTGTAAGTTTGTGTTGGTGTTCTTTGATGGCATTTTGATATATAGTAAGACATGGGAGGAACATCTACAGCACATTGATGAAGTGTTGAGTATCATGGAGGTGCAGTCATTGTATGTTAAGGCATCCAAATGTGAGTTTGGTATGACAGAGATCCTCTACCTGGGGCATGTGATTGGAGTCGATAGAGTTAGAGTCCACCAGGGGAAGTGCCATGCAATTTTGGATTGGCCACCACCGCGGAATATTTCAGATTTGAGAGGGTTTCTTGGGCTATGTTGCTACTACAGGGGATTTGTTAAGGGGTTTTCACAGTTGGCAGCACCTCTCACAAATCTCACGAAGAAGGGAGCATTCAGATGGTCAAATGTGGCTCAAGTTACTTTTGATAAGCTCAAGAAGGTGATGAGTTCTTGCCCGGTGTTGGCAATGCCAAATTTAACACAGCCCTTTGTGTTGGAGTGTGATGCATCAAGCGAGGGCATTGGTGCGGTGTTGATGCAGAATAGACGTCCAATTGCGTTTGAGAGCAAGAAGTTGAGGGATGTAGAAAGACTATATTCCACCTATGATAAAGAGATGCTCGCCATCATGCATGCTTTGGCGAAGTTCAGACAATACTTGGTGGGTAACCGATTTGTGGTTACGACCGACCACAATAGCTTGAGGCATTTTCTGTCACAGACGGATTTGAATGAGAGGCAGCAGAAATGGGTGAGCAAGATTCAGGCATGACTTTGATATTGAGTATGTTAAGGGAAAGAATAATGTGGTTGTCGATGCTTTATCCAAGGGGCCTACTCTTTGTTCTATGTCAGAAATTTCAGCGGATTAGAAGTCTCATCTTTTGGTGGAGTATTCCAAGAATACTTTTGCTTGTGAGATCATGGATGGTAAAATTCGGAATGACAGGTATGAGGTGATTGATGATGTGATCTTCTATAAGGATAGGATCTATTTGGTTCTTGAGTTGAAATTGAAGGATAAGATTTTGAGGGCCACTCATGATGCTCCACTTGCAGGGCATCCAAGTTTCTACAAGACCTACAGGCAGGTGAGAGAGAGATTCTCATGGAAAGGTCTCAAGGATGATGTCTTGCAACATGTCAGGGAGTGTATGACTTGTCAGTAGAACAAGTTGGAGTGTACTTTCCCTGCAAGATTGCTTCAGCCATTGCCTATTCTAGAGCAAAGGTGGGAAAGTATTTCGATGGATTTCATCACAGGTCTACCGAGGGTCCAGGGTTAGGATTGCATATATGTTTTGGTTGATAGGTTGACAAAGTATTCACATTTCCTTGCAATTCCATCGGATTATTCAGCACTTTAGGTCGCAAAGCTATTCTTCAAAGAAGCGTTTAGGTTGCATGGACTTCTGAAGACCATTGTCAGTGATTGGGACAGTAGGTTTCTCAACATATTTTGGCAGGAGTTGTTCTGATTGAGAAGAACGAAGTTGGAATCAAGCATGAGCTATCACCCTTAGACAAATAGACAGACAGAGATTGTGAACAAATGGGTTGAGGGATATCTTTGCAAGTATGTTGCAGGGCAACAGCGTGCTTGGATCAAGTGGTTGCACTTGGGTGAGTATTGCTACAATACCACCTATCACATGTCAATTGCAATGTCACCTTTCAAGGCTTTGTACAGTTATGATGCTCCATCATTTTTAGACTTGGCCTTGGAAAATTGTAGAGCTCCCAGAGCTAAGGAGTTGATGGAGGATAGTCAGGATATCTTTAATGCACTTAAGGATAATATTCAACAAGCACAGAATCAGCAGAAGATGTATGCAGATAGACACAGAATTGAGAGGACTTTTGAAGTTGGTGATTTGGTTTTCTTGCGCCTTCAATCGTACAAACAGTCGACATTGAAGAAGAGTGGTGCAGAGAAACTGAAGCCGAGGTTCTATGGTCCCTACAAGATTCTAAGAAGAGTCGAAGAGGTAGCATATAATCTTGAGTTGCCCGCAGAAAGTAGGATTCACAATGTTTTTCATATGTCTTGCCTCAAGAAGGCTCTTGGACAGAAAGTTGTTTCTTCTGATCTTCCACCTCTTGATGAAAAGGGCACTTTGGTTGTTCCTGATAGCTTTTTGGAGATGAGGGAGCGGCATTTGAGGAACAGGGTGATCTGTGATTATTTGGTGAAATGGAAAGTTTGCCATTAGAGGATGCGACATGGGAAGGAGAACAGATTCTGCAGCATCCAGATTTGCTATTGCTTGAGGACAAGCAAACCCGGAAAAGGAGGATTGTAATGTCCCCATTTCCGACATGATCACCTAATGCGAGTTTGAGTTAGCCTATCCTCAATCCCTTAGGCTAATTCATCATGCAAGGGAATAATATTGGGTTGAGCTATGGCTTGGAGAAGATAACGTTGTTCAGAGGCTTGGAGAATGGAAAGTTGTTTTATAAGGCTTAGCGAATTTCTGGCAAAGTGGAAAATGAATTAATGTATTTTTACATTAATTATCAAAAGGATAAAAATAATAAAATAATGGATTTTAGACTTGGGCGAATCTGTGATGTCCCGATGTTAAGGCATTGTTTAAATTAAAGATTTAAAAATCATAATAAAAGACGGTGAAGTTGCTTCCATAAAACATGGTGTTTAGTCGGTTTGAATGATAGCAATAATTGCATATGTATTAATATTTAAATAAACATATAATATTTAATAAATAATATTATTATATAAATATTTTTAATATAATTAAAATATAATATATTTATTTTAATTGACAAGATATACTATTATATTTATAAATAACAAATATAAATATAAATATTAACAATTTATTATATAATATAAATAATAAACATAAATATTAATAATATAAATACAAATATTATAATCATAAATATATAAAGTTATAAAAGTTATTAAGGCGGCCAATATATTCTATGAAGAATATAAAGAAGTTTAATTAAAATTAATATAAAATTAAGACTTAGATAAAGTCATGGAGGCTGCAGTTACTATTAAGGGGACATTAGAATAAAACACGGACAAAATCTGGAGTAAACGATTAGTGTGAAGATGAAAGGCAATGAATATATTCTGGCATACAAAACCTTTATGTTTTGATTCATATTTTTATATTTGGCAGCAGCACTAATATTTAAGCAAAGACAAGGGCAGCGATTAGATAAAGAAAGAGCCACGATCAGTTTTGAAGGGGCAGCGCTTGTCTTCAAGACAGCAAAAGGACATGTCTACAAAAATGGGTCACCTCTCTTCATAGAGATGGAGTGGTATAAAGGGAGATTTAAGGAGGAGTAAAAGAGGGATATATATATATATCTGATATGCATAAGGATAACAATCTACACATAAGAATAATCAAGAGAAACAAATGTACAGATCTGCATCAAGAGAAACATATATACAGATCTGTATGAAGAGGAAAAACATATATAGGAATACAAGAATAGGAAACATCTGATTTTTATACAGATTAAGGATATATATTCTGAGTAATAAGGAATAACAATATATTCTGATTTGAGAAACAGTCATACAGAAAGGAAAACAAAAAAAGATATATCGAATAATCTAAGCAGAACAGAATACAATTAAACATATATGGAATGATCTAAGATAGAAAGAAACATACATTCTTCTGATATATAGATATATCTGAGCATAACAAGAAGGAAGGGAAATAGGACATATATAGAGATCTGTAATCTGATTGTGGTAATGTAATGTATGGGTTAAGTATGATAGGTCATGTATATTGTATTTATAATTTATTATGTATTGCTGATATGATTATTTGAGGATGTGGAATTGATAAGAGTTTGTTATGCATAAACCTACACCATGATAGGAAGGAAAAGTACAAAAGGGATACAGAACCCTCTTCTAGGTAAGCCACCCAAAAGGAAATAGAATGAGTCCTCATGGGCCAAAGGGGTACTGCCTTTTAGTTAAAGGGTACTGCCTTTAGGTCTAGGAGAGTCGTGCTACCAAAAGGTGCCCTCTTCTAGATACGCCACCCGAGAGGGAATGGAATGAGCCCACATGGGCCAAAGGGGTTCTGCCTTTTAGTTGAAGGGTTCTGTCTTTGGGTCTAGGAGAGTTGTGCTACCAGGAGGGGCCCTCTTCTATATACGCCACCCAGGATGGGAAATAATAAGTTCACATAGGCCAAAGGGGTTCTGCCTTTTAGTTGAAGGATTATGCCTTTGGGCCTAGGAGAGTTGGATTACCAAGACACCCTTTTGCGACCTCACTTTCCTATCATGGTATAGCAATATAAAGAGACCAATCATGAGGAAATGGGGAAAGATGGCAAGATGAGGGAATCCTCACTAGGTACGCCACCTCCTATAAATGGCATGGGCCACATGAGGCCAAAGGGGTTCTGCCTTTTAGTTGAAGGGTTCTGCCTTTGGGCCTAGAGAGGCTAAAACACCCCATCGAGTCACTCTCTTCCATGCTTCCCCATGGTTGATCATCCCAAGGTAAGATTCAATTGAGTTTATTAAATTGTTATAAACTTACTAATGTTTAAGATTTTTAACTTGTTTGCAGGAGTTAAATCAAGTCAAGGTACTCTCTAAACCTTTGTTTGCTTGGAAATTGATAATTTAGAAAAAATTAGTGTTGTTCCCAAAGGGGACATTACAGAATCACTTGGAGGTTTTGGAAAATAAAATAATATTATTTTATTTGATGTCTAGCACCCACCTTGGAGGAAGAAGTAATTAAATAATAATATTATTTAGTTAGAGCGCTCAAAATTGGGAGAAATAAATAAAATATTATTTTTCTATTGGATCGCCCAAAATTGGAGGAAAAATAATAATATTTTATTGTTTTCATGTGGAGCGCACAACTTGGAGAAATGAGAAAATAAAATAAAATAATAATAAATTGAATTTGGGCAGCCACTTTGGAAAAAAGAAAATAAATAAAATATTGGCCTTTGGCAAACATGGAGGGAAAAGATAATTCAAAACTTTAATTTGAATTTGTCGGCTTCACCGGAGGAAAAAAAAGATCCAAGTATAAAAGAAACAAATTCAAAACTTTAATTTGAATTTGTTTGCTTGGAAATTGATAATTTAGAAAAAAATTAGTGTTGTTCCCAAAGGGGACATTACAGAATCACTTGGAGGTTTTGGAAAATAAAATAATATTATTTTATTTGATGTCTAGCACCCACCTTGGAGGAAGAAGTAATTAAATAATAATATTATTTAGTTAGAGCGCTCAAAATTGGGAGAAATAAATAAAATATTATTTTTCTATTGGATTGCCCAAAATTGGAGGAAAAATAATAATATTTTATTGTTTTCATGTGGAGCGCACAACTTGGAGAAATGAGAAAATAAAATAAAATAATAATAAATTGAATTTGGGCAGCCACTTTGGAAAAAAGAAAATAAATAAAATATTGGCCTTTGGCAGACATGGAGGGAAAAGATAATTCAAAACTTTAATTTGAATTTGTCGGCTTCACCGGAGGAAAAAGAAGATCCAAGTATAAAAGAAGGTTGACAGAGCTCATTTCATCATCACGAACATTTTGGCAACTTTGGCATTTTGCTTGGCAATTGTATTGCAGGTCTTTCCAAGGACGAAAACCCTTGTGGAAGGAGGTGTGTTGGACGAAAACCCATTCACATCTTGGAGGTGGATTTATACGGAGTTCACATTTGCACTGCATTGGAGATTTGAAGATTCATTGAGCTTTCATGCTACATCATTCATTGCAGATTTGAGTTTCATTGATTGAAGAACTTTGCATCAGCTAGGAGTATCACATTTTGAAGACAAATGATGATCCTTGATGTTGCATGTTGGGCGCCGAATTGTAGGAGACTTCATTGCAAGACTTGTGCGCACTGTTGGGAGACAAAACCAGATCAGATCCATTGCATTAAGGAGGTTGTTTGCATCAGATTTGCATCAGGCCAGCATCAGCATTTTTGGAGCAGCCATAACCCTAGTCGCTGCCCATTCATAGTGATCCTTTCATTGTGAGAGATACCGATTTCATGCTTGAGGAGTTCCCTTGTGTTTGGACTGCATATGAGCCTTTGGCATCACACTCACCACCATAAGGAAGGACAAGTTGCATCAGATCTGTTTTGAGGATCACCTTAGGGCCGAATTGCATTCATTGATCATCACTAGAGACAGCGACCAACATTGTAGAGGCAGCGATCAGCAATAGGAGGAGGCGGCAGCATTAAAATGCATTGTTATCAGCATTTCATCATCCTTTGAAGACATTCTTAATATCAGATCTGAGTTGTAGAGGTTCGGTCCCCTTTTTGCATTGCCGTTTTTCAACAACTTGGTATGTAGACATTCTTCATTCATCTCTGCATTGTGACAGCAATCTATTGATGTAATCTTGGCTATGAATGAGCCTAGCAAATTGATGTAATTGAGTCATTGATCCAACTGAATTCATAACAGCAGAAGACTGATTTGTTTTATCATCATTTCCTACTATCCTAGTGTGTAATTCGTTGTGTAAATCAACTAGGATTTGTCGGTACATATTGATATGTTATTTGTGATGCATTGATTACAAAATTGGTTGATATAAGTGCACATTGAGATCTGGAAATAAAATCAGAATTCAGTCCTAGGGTTTGTAATTGGAGAAATTTGAAGATTTGTTCAAAAACCTAGTTCGGCACATTACACCTGCCGGGACTTTTGGAGATTTTCCAAAATGGTCCAAAAGCCCTAAGTCCTCCTGCCCATATTTTAAAAACTCAGGACTCGGCAATAACTCGGCTAACCTAAAATTTTTTAAAACTCGGGACTCAACAATAACTCGGCAAATTTATCGAACATTAAAAATACATTAATTTTTAAAAATATGTTTTAAAAACATGTATATTACTGAATTTATGACCATATTACTAGTTTCCTTCATATATAAATCAAAATTAGAGTTGAATACGCTTCATAGACCAAAAAACGGAGTTGAATACGCTTCATAGACCAAAAAACGAAAAAAGGAATTTAAAGTTTCAAATTTCTATATATATATATATATATTATGTTTTATATGTTCTTAATATTATTTATTTATATTATGTTTTTATATATTTTTAATACTATTTTATTTTATATATATTAATTATTTATTTTATTAATATGAAAAATGAAAAAACGAATTTAAAGTTCCAATATTATATATTTTTTAATATATTCTTAATATTATTTACTTATATTATGTTTTATATATTTTTAATATTATTTATATATAATAAATTAATTATTTATTTTATTAAAGCACACACACATATATGTAAAATTAAAAACAACATTATTTAAATTTTTATTAGGAATAGGCAGTGAAAAAATGTCAGCAAATCTATCATAGTTAATTTTAAGTTGAATTTTTATTCCATAAATAATAAAACTCTAAGGCGTTGAACGCGTTTGTTTAGCTTAGAATCAATACGGAGAACCTCCAAAACAAAATACCAAGCTTCGAATGTGAAACCAAGAAACCGTTGAAATCCGCCAAGAATCCACAGAACCACAAAACCCATTGAAATCTGTCGAAATGCACCAGGGTTTCACAGGTAAAAACTAAAAATCGTGCTTCTGTGTTTTCTAGACGAGTTATTGGCACCCTAAAGCGATTTTTGGAGGGTACTCACAAATTATTCCTAAAAAATCGCGGCATCTTTTTTTAATAACTTGACCACAAGTTAATGGACCGTTTACTCGCCTAACAGTTTTTCCGACGAGTACTCGCAAGTTAGGCAAATACTCACCGGTTTTTTAAACTATGCTCCCACCGACCCGACACCCACCGAAGGCCCAGGAACATCCAAAAATGCGAGGAACACGCCAACAACTTCCCAGATCGCCAAATGTGAAATGGGTAGTTGAAATTTATGTTTTTATTGCAATTGGTGGGGTTGTTGGGGGTTTTCCCACCCATTTCATCCTCAGATTCGGGTTGTGAAGGCTATAAAGGCAAGTTTGAAACTCATTTCAAGGGTTGGTTCTTTGGTGGTGGTTGGAGGTTGTGCAGGTTCATAAATACTTCTAGGGCTCCAAATCACACCATGTCTAGTTGCAGAGAAGTAATGGGGTGGTAGAACAGATGAAAGATAGTGTGCAGTAGGGGTTGTGCAGAGAATGTCTCCATGATTGTTTGTATGCATTTAGGATTTTCCTCTTATTCACCATTTCCACCGACAAAAGGGCCAAGCGGGAAGGCTTTCTTTTAAAAAGCAAAGGCAAAGAAAAAGAAAGGCTTTATCGGGAAATCGGTAAAAGCACGAACTCACCAAATAGTTCGAGATTTCCTGAGTTTGTCGATAAGTCGATCCGCTAACAAAGGTAAAGAAACAAAGGCGAAGACAATGCAAAGTTCATAAAATGAAGAAATCACCGATAAAGAAGAAAACTAACAAAGAGGCAAGGTTCGCGAAAGTGAAACTTTGCCGACAAAGGAAGATGAAGGAAATAAGAAGATAGAAGTAGTTCGTGAAAGTGTGATTTTACCGACTAAAGGGCAGAAAAGGACAAAACAAGCATAGTTCCTCCACAAATGTAGCATGTTGGAAAGTGGAAACATGCAATTCAATATCCTCTAGCTCTATATCCCACATCTTCATGTCCCCTTCCTTGTAGTCATTTTGTTTGTGCAAAAGGTGGTGCAAGTCAGAATGCACATACACTAAGTCATCTATTTTTCTTGAGTATTGCACTTTACTCAGTGGATGAAGAAGTATGTGCTCCAATTTCACTCAAATGCAAACGAACTAGCAACCTATTGAGGCAAAGTTAGAGAGTTAGAGATAAAATTTAAAATTATAAATGAAACTTCAAACTTAAAAATGTCTTTATTTTTGATAAAAAAAAAAATGAAAAACTTACTTGAGATAAAACTTTGATCGCAAGAGGTTGTAGGTGTTGGAATGCTTGGCCATGGAAGTACAACCAACTATGAGCATCCTTCTAAAACTTGTCATGAAGAGAGGAAATACTTTGACCATTGGAGTGTATAGAATCAATAAACTCACTCATAACTACATCCTCCAAACCAATATCAAGGAAGAGTCTATGAAATGTTGCATTGTACCCTTCATTTTGAAATCTCTATATGGTGCAACCCTTGTCGGCACAAAAAGATCTCAAAATTACAATATTTTGGACTCAATGCAAAGGCAAGAAGATGTAGTAGGGTGTTCATTTTGTTCCATCTCTCAACAATAATTGTGTGCCTCTATGAAGAAATTTTCTTCAAGATCTTGCTCTTTCTCATTTATGATTGTCTTCGTTTTCTCAATCATTGAGTCAATGCAATCATATATCTCTCCCAAACAAGGCTTATCCATGTGAGTATAATGGATTATACTCAAAATGGGATCAGTGAAACTAAAAAGAAATTCCACATGATCCCACCAAGTGTCATCTAGAATCATCCACTTAACATTGGATGCTCTCTCAATGTTGGATTGCCTCTATATGGACCAAACTTGGTTGATGACCATGTTAGAAAGTGCCTCCAAACCATCACAAGTTGTTTCAAGACGATTTTGTTCGAGGTGAAATGGATTTCAACAACCTATTTGAAAATAAAAATTACAAAAATTAAAAACAAAGAAGAAAACATACTTAAGTTTTTTAAAAAATTCTAAATTGAAACATAAAATTTTATATTGTTTCACTTACCTTTAGCAGCTCCCATTTTGAGAATGTTTTGAATATGCCCTATGACACGAGATGGTTGGTGATGTGGTGATGAAAATTCAGATCTCTTCAACCTCAACATACAACTATTCGATCCAAATGATTTTGGTGCCAATCGTTGTAGCATAAGGTTGAGGGAGTAGACAACACAAGGTGTCCAAATGATGTGTGAATAATGTTCCTCAACCAACAAACTGAATGCTCGACAATTTTTTGCAGCCCGTTATGACTTGGGCATCCTTCACTTGCCCCTCACAATCCATGACTCCCAAAAACATTGCCCCTTTAGGGGACATTGCAATCACATTCATCAAGGGGAAGTTTTTGGCATCCTTCCATCCATCAAATGATGGACATCTCTATCTCAACCCACAAATCCTTAATGGACTTCAATAAATCTTCTACGAGTTTCACCTCCTTTTCCAATTAGGTGTTATGCACCTTCTCAAAACTTGAGCCCTTGTACCTTGTTGGAGCCTCGTTAACTTTTCTCACCATTTCTTGCCAGTATGGTGAGCGTACATTATTGTAAGACAATCCATTTGCATAGATGCATTTTGCAATGTGTTTGTTGATGTGTTTTCCTTGCACATACAACGCAGAATAAAATACTGGTGTACTCTATCCTCTCTTGAATAAAATCCCTGAAATGCTAAGCTAAGTGATCAGATGAGTAGACTCCAAGGTTCTTGATTAGTTACTTTTGGTGTTGAGACTTGGGATAACTTAGCAGTAGGATGCGAATTACTGTTTGACACAAAGGGACTTACGTAAATGCTCAACAATAGGAAACTTGTTTCTCTTGGATAACATGTAACATAGCTTCTTCGAAGGACTCCCAATAGGACAACTTAAGATATGACAATGGAAGCTCTTGAATCTAAACCTAACAGGATTTTAAAGAAAAAAGCAAAAGGAAATGGGTTTAGAAGACTCTAATCTAAATGCAAGCAATCACCACTGATTCACCGAAATCTCAACCACACTTTGCTTCGCCATAAGATAACAACGACACAAAGGTGATGCTATCTTCTAAGGGAAAAGTAAGATTTTCAGATTACTTATGCACACAAAGTAATTGAAGTTAAGCTCAGATGATGTTCAGACTAACCATGCACTACAATCTGCCATCGACAAATTATAAATGGTATGAACTATGGAGACACCGAACATGAATCAGCAACAACTTCCATAAAACATAAAACTAAATTGCTAAAAAACAAACTAAACTGATCTTATTCTATGAGTGAACACTTAGAAACCATGCAATCATTTGAAACAACACAAATCACCATGAAAATTTCAGCAATGAATTTGTATTTATTTCAGCAGAGTCTTGAGCAACAATTTCTCAGAGCATTCCCTCCCTTGAAAATGAGAGCAAAATGGGCTTATATAGGCCTCAAAATTCAATGGATGGCCAAGATTAAAACTTGAAATCAAGGGCCCTTATTGTGCCACGCAAGCAAGTGGTTACAAAATTTACTAAAATTAGACCTTGCATTTATGATGTACCCACTAAGTGGAGTACCCTCATTTATGACCTCTCCCTTTTGTGGTGAACTCCACAAATCGAGTCATGACATGTGTAACCTCCTCCATAGGGACACTTGGCAGAGTTTGAATGGTGCCCTCTATGATTTGCAGCTCCTCTGTGCATTTGGCAACTGTCATCTCCCATCCAGCCATGGGTGTTTGAAACATGCCCATGAAAGTGGAAAGTGCACAAATATCATCCAACAACTCCCTGGAAATAGCCTGTGTATGCTGAAAATACTTTGCACGCATCTTCTCTTTCAGCAAGTACTCATCAATCTCTCCATTAGAATCAACCACCTTATTTACGAAAACAAGTATTTTGCTTTGCATTTCCCGAAGTACTTCTCTTGTTTGAGTGTTGTCACTCTCAATCCTTCCTAGAACTTGCTCCTTTATGCTGAGTGCACAATACCATGAATGGAAATTATATGTTGATCCTCGCTCAATCACTCCTTCATCCCACAATGTGGCACTTGGAGTATAAATCAACCTTTTCAACTGAGGCATAACTTCTTCCCTTACATTTCTGAATTTTGCACAAGTAACTAGAATATTCTGAACTTTGTCAGATATTTGAGCAGCCTCCTTGTACAACTTCACAATTTCATCAATGAACCTATCAACTTTGATCTTGAAATCTGCTGCCCAGTCTTGCAATACTTGAGAAGAGGACCTCATTTCTTCCAAATGTACCACAGACTCCTGCGAGAGCAACTGGTGGTGCAACCATCTCTTCAGCTTGGCTTAGTGGCCTCATTAACTGCTGAATATAATGCCGAAATGCCAAATTATCCTTCTCTAACTGAATCTTCTGTTCTTGTTCCTTTCGTAGTCTTTCTTTGATGACTGCAACCGAATCTTTCAACTCTTCTATCTCCTGTTCTGCTGTGGTTGGTCCCAAATCAAAAGTATTGATGTCATATGCACTTGGAACACCATCATCTGCCTCTTTGCTGATTTTTGGGACAGCAATATGCACTTGCCTTGACCCCGAGCTGCCTCTTGTGATCTTCGAGAATTTAGTAATTTTCTGCTTTCCATTGTCAATTTTGGCCCTGCTCAGCAAGTCTTCCAAACTTAGGATGGGTTCCCTTTCAATAACAGACTTCCCCTTGACTCGATCTCTTAACCACTCAGGCAGATCGAACAAGTCCTCTTGACTTTCTTCTTGAACTCCCTTATGTTGAACAGTGGGGAGAGCCTCCTCATCAAACTCATACAACTCTTTGTCATTTTGATTTTCAGCTTCTGTTTCTATCATGACCACTTCTTGTTCCTTAGATGATTTTGACACCACTTCACCAATTTGATTACCTTGTTTGTTTCTCTGATCATCTTGGATTTTCAAAGCTGTCTGCTCATCATGTCTTACTTCATCTTCATCAATATTTATTATATTATTACCCTCCTGTCTTGAAAATGCACTAGCTGCCTTATGATCATTAGTCTTTGCCTTCTTACTTGGCTAAATATCCTCATGCGGATCATCACCTTCACCCTCTGAACCATTGGAATTATTGGATGACCCACTACTTGAAGTATCCTTGGACTGATGTACACTAACTCCTCCCATCAAGTTGTAAGTTAATTGGACATTTTTCTCCTGAAGTCTACGAATTTGGAAGTCTACATACTTTCTTGTATGCGATACAATTGGCATCATCAAATCATCATTGCGTGTGGCCTCCTACTCTGACCAATTGATGGTGAAGGGCCTGTCCCTCTTCTCTTCATACGAACTTTGTGAAAGTCTTTTGTGATTCTCCTCAAGCTGATCCGGAATGTTGATCACTCTTGTTGATCTGACCAAATCCAAAGACAATCGGTAGCAACTTTTCTTTCTTATTTCTACGTCATCATATGCATCTATCCAGTGATCCTCGAGCTGTGGTTTGTGCTCGTATTTGCTCCCAAATTTCTGTCTGACTGTGCCAAATGGATCAAAGTTACTGCGTGCATCATTGTGGCACACCAAGTTGTAAGCCTGCAACTCTATCTCTGAATTTTCAGCAGCTTGTAATGACATGCAAGCCTCAAGCCTCCCGATGCTGATTGGAAACTTTGTTGTGGTCTTTTTCCTCTTTCTCTGGACTTTGTCGAATGCAACCAGCTGTCGTGTTACTTCCAACAACACCATTCTGTCAGTGGGGTATCTAGGCAATCTGTAAGGCAATGATGAGAAGCCCTCCACACGGATGTATGTGAATCTTGGAAACTGAATAAACCACTTTCCGTATTTTGCCACGAAGTTCATGGCCTCCTTCGACAATCTCCTGCATGTGCTACCTTGTAACAATCTAACAATGTGCATGGAAAAGGCATCATTAAACCTTCTATAATGGGATATAGCCTGCAAGTGCATCTAAGTATAGCAATCATAAACCTTGAACTGTCCTTCTCCGTTTCCAACTCTCCCCTTGCAGTTCAATCCTGGATATTTCTCGTTTCTGGCAAGCATATATATGATATATGAGCTCATGTAAAATGTTTTCGTTTCCTGCAAACCCTTCAATTGATCATCGATGTTGCTGCTGATCATTTCAGCCCAATCTATCATTCTTTTTCCACTTATAATTTCCTCAATGAAGAAGAACATCCAGGGCTTGAAATTTGCTGATTGTGGGCAGCCCATGATGCGGTTCAAAAACACAACCATATAGTTGATTTCTTGACGAAAGTCAGACTTGTGAAGTTTTTTAGGCACCTTACTCACATGCGGCCTTGGTTGCACCAACCAGTTGTTGTTTATCACCTCCATACATTTCTCAGGTCCAGCCAAATAAAGCTGCAAAGCAGACTCCTTGTCGCAGAATGTAGTAGTTTTGTATGAGGGAATGTCAAAAGCTTCCGCGATTGCCTCCTTTCTCAGATAAGCAAGTACTTTGCCCTCTCTAGTCATAATGCACCTCTTTTCATGATTATAATGCTTGGCGCATTCTAACATCAGCTCTGGACACAGCATTGCAGGAGGGAAGCAAGCAGCTTGCACAATCCCATTCTTCAACATTCGCCTGATTAGATCCGATGGATTGGGTTTGTGCAAATTTTGCCGAATCTCTTCCATATTGGTCTTCCCTAGATTAGTGTCACAGAGGTTTCGCCACTTCGAAGTGATCTTCATTTCTGGCCACGTTCCCTTCATGTCACTCCTCATCAGTGCTTGTCTGTCCTTCGCACTCATCCTTCACCTACACAACCGCTTTATGTCAAAATCTCGAAAATGACATTTAGTAACAAGATAATAGTAACAAAACCTACATTTAACACATGCGGGATTATTTGAATGCAAGATTATAATTTATCTCACCCCTCTATTAAAAAGAAAAAAAAAAAAACCCGAATCCTGTGAGAATAAAATGTCCAAATGCCTCACTAACAAATTCAATTCCTATTTGCCCTTGTCGAATCTGATCTCCTGATGGACCTGCAATAATCTTATGTTGTAATCCTGTATGTGTTTAATGGAGGGGAGGTCGATTTCCAAGTAATAGAAGGTGACCTTCCTTAAACTTCCGAAGACTCCAGCCAAGGAAGATACTCTTAAACCTGCACTCAGGAAGTTTTGAGCATACAAGGCAGATTATGTAATATTAACTAGCTTAACATCCAAGCACCTATTCAGAAAGACCTCATAAGGATCCCCTCCTGCAGACAAAACTCATGAACGTAGTTGGGCTTCTAAATACTAATGCAGGAGGCGAAGCTCACTGTTAGAACAAATGATAAAACATCCTCGAATCCCTATCGTCTCACACAGTGAAATCACCTTTTCTGGAGGACAGTGCATACCACGCATGCTCAGAAAGTTGGCACTGTCATTCAATAATGTTCAAAAGATTTTGCCAGCATAAACAGCGTGCTCCACCTCTTCTACATCATAAATGACATTACTTGAATCATTCGTGGGGCTAAGAATAGGACAAATTAATATTCAAAAGCTACGTGCCCCAATACTCCTGCCACGAATCCTAATTAACTCACTACCCATGCGTTTTTTTCTGAAGAGTGCAGCGCCTATTTAATTGAATGCTAAGAATAGAATAGAGTCGTTCTGCACAAAATCGTTGAATGATGCCTTCGATCAGAATCTTCATGATTGCCAGAGAGGTAACGGTATTACAACGGGTTTGAGCGAAAGTTTTAGATCCCACCACATTTGGCCAAAAGGTATATTTTGCGAACCTAAAACTTATCTCCATCCCGGCGGTCTTTCTATTTCAATGTGCACAATGTAGGAATTGCAGTGGACTCTTAAAAGTTCGTCCCTCCATGAATTTACGTGGATGTGCCATAAGTTTCAAGAAAGCCTCACCATGCACTTAACCTTCGCCAAGACTCAAGTGATCAACGTGGAGCGAATGCTATACTTCACACTTGACGTGATGCTGAGAATAGAATGTTTATGTGATGTTTTGAATAACTGCCAAAGGTCCATTAATAACCACGCCACCCAAAGATACCCCGCTCAAACGGTCATTCAAGCCCACCAAAGACTAACCCAAACATGAAGAGTTCTCGACGAGTCATGAAAATCCGCTCAAGTGGTCATTTAGATTGTTAAGATAATAGGAAATCAAAAGCAATGCCACCAAGTAAATAAAGTCCGCTTAGGCGGAGATCTAGGGGGAAGTAGGCATGCTGTGTAATAATGTGCTGCAGGGTGATTGAAAACGTCCACCAGTGTGAGCATTTGACATGAGTGCGCTCCATGTAAAGTTAGGGTATTCTATGCGTTGCAAGTCTTCTACGAACCAATCTTACATGAGTTGGAGCGGGCTTTTGGATGCTCTAATCACCAAAGTTCAAACCACAAAAAGTTTTAAAGGATGCGCATGGGCAGGGGCTCTTTGAATTTCCATTTTCATTGATTGACTTGGCATTTTAAGCTTTGAGCGGACTTTTAGATAGCTCATGCGCGACTTTGCAAGAGGACAACAAATTTGTGCCAAAGCGGTCCTTGAGTGTTCAGTAAACTCACATGATGTTTGAAATTTGATCAACGTTGAAACAAGCCTCTTTGCTTAACTCACTCCTCATGACAATATTCCGATCCAAGCTTTGCTCATGAAGCTGACCACTCGTGATCACATCCCTGAAGGCATTGGCACCATCAAAATTCAGATTTGGGCAATTTTCCAATTACATCTGACCCAGGTATGACTTAATGCAGGAGAAGACCATCGGCATCCCTCAAGCAATAAATGGATTACAATATATCCCATTGACACCCGCAAACTGCTTTGCCCAGACAATAATCTCCGAACAAGACCACAGTCAGAAACACAAAACCTGGGGGTCCCCACGCTCGATGGGGCGATGTTGGACTACGTCACAACAGTGTTGATCAGCAATCTCTCAGGACTCATTTTGAATTGTCATTTCCAATGGTCCCTTTGGTCTCTTATGTGTAATGGGTTGTTCTTGATGAGTGGCCAAAAATAAGTGGCTCTCTACCACAACTTCAAGATTAGATGAGGGAAGAGGAGGTTTCATTCCTCAAGATGCTTTCTTTGCCAAAGGATGATTTGATCTATGGCCTACTACTCCATATACTTGCTCTTGCTCTCTAATATATTCTATCACTTCAGCCTATGGCACAAGTACACCATTATTTCCAAGGCAAGCTTTGATGCTCATTCCAAGAATGCCATGCAAATGGGCTTTCACCTAACTATATAAGCTTGTATATTTGACACCACACCCACTGCAAATAAAAACATATCCCCCACCACCTTAAACCTACTGTATCATTTCAACATACTTCCAAAGCAAAGAATTTGGGTCTATTTGAAGCAGGGTCAACCCATAGAGCTAGAATTGATTTCCATTGTAATCCCTATGGCAAAAGTTTGGTAAACAACACATTCCCAACAAATGAGAAAAACAAAACAAAAGAGTTCATTTGTAAACAAAAATGAAGAAAAAAACCAAAAAAATTACCCATTTTCCAAAAATCTTTCTCTATGATCTCCTCGGCAACGAATGTCATCTTGCACATGGGCTAATAGCAATTCAGCCACTTTGGAACCTTCAATATCTTCATCTCTATTCATGTGATGGCAAGCAAGAATGAATTTTTTTGCCTTTTGCATTCATAATGAGGTAAAATAAGTTTGTTTTAGTGTTTCAAATGCTTTACAAGTCACTTTTAGGGTTAGGGATCCCATTTTTGTCAATAATAGTCAAAGTCAAAATCCAAAATAAAAAATTTAAAATTTGTGTTTTTCCAGCAGATTCGACTTGGGTTTGTTCAAGTTTTTGCAAATTCATCTCAAGTTCAATGGATTCGTCTGAGACAAACCCACAATGAAAAAAAAAAATGCCTTGACAAAACCTCCACCCAGATCGACCTAGTATCCAAATGGGTTTGAACCAGACCCAAATCTGGGGCATGCAAGGCATGAATCGGCAACATAGGTAATTATTTAAGCCAATTACCTATAGAGTTTTTATTTCCATGTTTAGGTCTCCTATTAGGCAGCAATGGCCAACTCCTTGACAATGGCTCATCCAAGATTCAAATCAAATTGAATGAGAAGGTAGCAGATATAGATTTATTGGTTGACCGTTGAACAACAACATGCTATATCGAGAGAGAAGGGCTGAACTATAATGTTTGATGGTTGAAATTGAATACTTCTCAAATTCATTTTTGTTTCCACACAGGGTGTTGTGAAAGATGGTGAAAGTGGAAAGGGTAAAAACTACTCATCACTCATGACTCGGATCCAATGATTTCTTCACAAAAAGTGAATTGTTGAATATATGAGCTGAAATATCATTGTAATCATGTCAACCGCTCTAAGCATATAACATAAGATGAACTAGTTAAAACCTTTGCCGAACTGAATCTTCAGTAACATCAAAAATTGTAAGCATGTCACCAAGGACTACTGTTTTGTCTTTTGATGTGGATTTACATTTACAAGTAAAATGATTTGAGTAATTAGTGTGTATATTTTAATGCCCCAATTCATGTCACGTTGGATCAGTGAGCACATTCCAATGTTACAGGATTACACTAAATTAAAGTAATAACTGCAGCCGAGTAGATAAAAATAAGCTTTCTGAAGTGCCTTAGGTGTTACTTAAAAAGAGGACTAAAATCTCCAATACTTAGTTGCCTGTGCAGCTCAACAGGAAGACTTTAACAGCATAATAGGAAAAAGGAAAGGATTAAAACCTTATCATGGGTACTTTTCTCGAACTTGCTCATGAGGTCAAAATCCAAGGGTAGAGAATTCAAAAAATATTATGAGGTAAACAGAAAGAAATCTCCTTTGTGGCTTTTTACATGGGCCTCATACTCCAAATTGGCGCTTAGCTTGACCATGAGAATTGCCTATCAGCTCAACAGGAAGACTTTAACAGCATAATAGGAAAAAGAAAAGGATTAAAACCTTATCATGGGGTACTTTTCTCGAACTTGCTCATGAGGTCAAAATCCAAGGGTAGAGAATTCAAAAAATATTATGAGGTAAACAGAAAGAAATCTCCTTTGTGGCTTTTTACATGGGCCTCATACTCCAAATTGGCGCTTAGCTTGACCATGAGAATTGCCTATTAAGCTTAACAGGAAGACTTTAACAGCATAATAGGAAAAAGAAAAGGACAAAACTTATCATGAGGCACTTACCTCCAGAACTTGCTCATGAGGTCAACATCAAGGGTAGAGAATTCAAATAATTTATAAGGTAAATGGAAAGAATCTCCTTTGTGGATTTTTACACGGGCCTCAAACCTCAATTTGGAGCATGGCTTGACCGTGAGAATCGCCTGCGAAGCTCAAAAGGAATATTTTAACAGCATCATAGGAAAAAGAACACAATTAAAACCTTATCATGAGGTACTTTTCTCCAGAGCTTGGTCATGAAATTGAAATTCAAGGGACGAAACTCAAACAACTCACGAGGTAAACAGAAAGAAATCTCCTTGTAGCTTCCACATTGGACCTCATACCTCAAATTGGCACCTGACTTGACCCTGAGCTTAAAAAGAAATTACTTTTTATTTTAATTTTTCTGCTGCTCTTCAAAGCAATTGTCTCGGCCGTGCAACTAATTATACAGGCAGAAAAGTAAGACTACCATTGTAAAGAACGGGCAATTGACGGAAGATTATTGACCAAATAGGAGTAACTTCAGCAGACAGAGGCTACTCAAATTTATCAGATTGTGCTTCTGACAAATTGACTAATATGTGTAGGCTAACTATTAAGTTATAATAAGCACAAGGCCTTCACAGTCCATGAGAATTCAGTCTGAAGCTTCTGGGAAAAACTGTTTCACACTGCATAATCTACGTATCATTCTTTCCTCATCTTGATGACGGATCACTCTGTGCAATCTTAAACATGGATGCAAATTAAACATACACATGTTTTCCCAGAAGCTTTACACTCTATTAAAGTATAGTAAATGAATGGCTTAATACAAAGAGACAAAAATATTGTTTTAAAATAGTTAAGGTGATTGTGTTACCAGTGGGGGAAACGCAGGCGAAAGGCACAGAAACCCCTCGGCAACCCTTGATGGGATAGACATATAGTGCCTTCACTTTGGCAGCATCTTGCTCGGCTACTCCCCTGCCAAATAAAGAGCTCATCAGCGCCGCACCTTTCTCCATACTACTACAAATTCCACTCTTGTTGCGTTCTCCCTGTCTGAGAATTGCTGTAAGATGAGGCTACACTTCAAATTTTAGTTTGCGAGTTTCCGAGTAAGTGACATGGATAGCTACAGTTTTGTGTTAACTAACACCGAATCTGGTGTTCTTCATTTTTCATTTGTAACTTGTGTTGATTAATGTAAATCAAAACCCACTCGTGGCTTTGATAAACTAAAGCATATCTGATTTATATTTTATATTTCTAAGTTCCGTTTCCAAGGTCCGCAGATGGCTGCTTCTTAGTCAATATTCTCATCTTACTTTTTAGGCGATATTCTCGTCTTTATACTCTTTAAATTCCGTTTCCAAGGTCCGCAGGTGCCTGCTTCTTAGGCAATATTCTCATCTTACTTTTTAGGCGATATTCTCGTCTTTATATTCTTGTCTTTAAAGTTGTGCTTGTAGAGATTGACGACATGCTTGGCGTTAAAAGACTCAAGGTTGATGTTTTTGAATTTGATTGTTGCTTGTTAGATTGCGTGTCAAAACACCTTAGTTAAATGTTGTCATATTTTGCTTCCTAGCCAAATAACTCAAATCCATGAAATCTTTAACTATTTTCTTTTTAGAAATGCAAGGAAAAACATCTCAAATCGACTATGTCCAAAAATCTTGAGTTTTCCCTGTGTTTTTTACGTTTTCGGAGCTCAGAGTTCTCCCCTTCGCTCTGACATCCTAATCGGCTCCGAACTCCATTTTGTCCCTTTGCAAAATATTCTAAGTGTTTCGTTCTTCGGAGGTCGGGAGTTCTCTCTTCCACTTTCTCTTTTGGAAGGCCGAAGGCTAGAGGTCCGCTTGCCGAAGCCCTACAAGTAAAAGCTCTATCTTTGTCGAAGGTCGGAGTTCAGGCTTTTCACCTTCCATCTTCTTCATAAAAGGTGTAAGGTGGAAGGCTCGATGGCCGACTCCCGAAGGGACATGTGGCGTATTTTGGTCCGTTTCCGTCATTCCATGAGGATTATTTTATTAAGGCAAAAGGCATGTTAGCGTTTAATTTCGCACCTTTCGGTGAGAAAGAAAAACGGATAGATATGCAGTAGAACCGCTCTTCGAATTGGAAGGGGAAGCTCCCTGTAAAATAAAACTTAACTAAAAACTTTACAATCTTTTTGGGTTTTTGCAACATGCAGAAAGGCAAAGACGCACATTCAACAGCAAAGCAAAGATTTTTATTTTTTTTGACTGAAAACAAAACCTAACCTTCAGCACAAATAATACATTTTAATGGATATTTAGAAGCAAAATAGGCATACTGGAATCCATTAACGAACAAAACAAGAACACGATCAAAAGAATATTAAACAAATAACAATTTAAGCAAATAGATGAAAGGAAGTTAGGTGTGCGGAAATCGCTTCCTACACTAATCTAATGAAGGAATGATAGTGCAAATTTAATTTTATCCTTACTATTACAGCAGTGTTAAACTACTAACAGAGATATTGTAGTAAACACATAAACAAGAAAGTGAGACAGAAGAAGAGAGACACAACATATACGTGGGGAAAAACCTTATCGGGTGAAAAACCCCACACTCCAAAACCTGCACAATATATTATCAAAACTGAAATGGTTTACAATACACTTGCAATGCAAGCTCTCAGGAGTTTTCGACACTCATATCTGGAGACAAACCGACAGCATAACAATACCTGTCAAACCTGTAATACATCTCCTCTCAAAAACACCTGTTTATATAACAAATAGAAGGCAAATCTGGCTCCACATAGGGATGGGCGTCCAACATGGCCTCATGGCTGAATGAAAACCCACGCCTATGGACACTTGTCCAACTTTGTAGGATGCCCCTGACACTTGTCAAGTCACCCCATCCCAAGAAGGTCGCCTATTTCCAAAATGGGCTATGACAGATGCTCTTACGACTCTTACAACTGTCATAGAATCTGTCATAGCTGTCATAACTTACAGTTGTAAGAATCTATCATACACCGGCTATAAATAGCATATTCTCTTACAACATGTCATAGTCCACCTTGGGGTGCCCAAAAATGCATTTTTCAAATATGCTCTTCGACACATGTCTTCACATGTCATAAAATCTCCTATTTCTGACTCTTACATGTCATAACTTCGTCATAGGAATCTGTCATGACCGTTACGGTCAATATTCCCTTACACAACATCCAAGATGTTGACACATGGCAAAATATTCCTACCACTAAGTGGGATGCCTATCTCCTCATGTGACGACAAAAATACATGTGGTCATATGCCATGTAGGATGACACATCACCATGCCAACTCCCACAATATGACAACATAGGATGTGCATCCAATTAATACAATAGGCAATTAATAAATAAATGCAATGTAAAAATACAAGGAATTACCAAGGTTGAGACACCTTAATTCCCAACATTCTCCCACTTGTCGAACACCTTGTAAGAGCTAATAGAATCAACAAGATTTAACTGCTATAGGCCGAGAGGCCCATAGACTCCGAACACTATCTGAACTTCTCTGTCCCCACTGGTTTCATCAATGCATCTGCAACATTCTTCGAAGTATCTACCTTCTCCAAATTTACCTTCCCATCCTCTACCATGGCTCGCATGAAGTGAAATTGAACATCAATATGCTTTGTTCTGGCATGGAAAGTTGGATTCTTCGCAAGGCAAATCACACTCTTACTGTCACAACTAATCGTAATTTGTCCTACATCAACACCAATATCTGAACACAATCTCTTAAGCCAAATGGCTTCCTTACAAGCATGAATTGCAGCCATGTACTCAGCTTCTGTAGTGGACAAAGCAACCACAGGTTGTCGCTTACTCATCCAACTAATTGCACCACCAAACATAGTGAATACATAGGCACTAGTGGATCTCCTGTTGTCAATGTCACCTACCCAATCAGAATCCACAAATCCACAAATACAAGCTAGATGCGGAGGTCCTGTAGCATTGCCATGATAGCAAATGGAATACTTGGAAGTACCCCTCAAATATCTGAACACTTGCTTAACTGCATCCCAATGTACCCGTCCAGGATTAGCCATAAACTGATTAAGGACTCCCACTGCTTGGGCAATGTCTGGTCTTGTGCAGACCATAGCATACATCAAACTGCCAATAGCACTAGCATAAGGTACTCTGCTTATGTCCTCCACCTCACTAGGAGATTTTGGACAATCACTAACAGATAACTTTGTCCCCAATGAAACATGAACACACAATGGTCTACAATCTGTCATGTTGAACCTATCCAACACGGTCTTCACATACTTACTCTGGCTTAACCAAAGTTTTCTGTTAGTTCTATCTCTTCTGATTGCCATCCCCAAAATGTACCTGGCTGCCCCAAGATTTTTCATCTCAAACTGTGCTGACAACTGAGACTTCAAATCAGAAATCATATTCTTACCATTCCCAATCAATAGCATATCGTCAACATACAATGCAATAATAAGAATGCGATCATTGTCAAATTTGTAATACACACAATGATCTGGTTTCGATCTCAAATATCTAATCGACAACACAAAGGCATCAAACTTCAAGTACCGCATCCTAGGAAACTGCTTCAAACCATACAAATACTTCTTTAATTTGCAAACCAAATTTTCTTTACCTTTCTCTATGTAATGCTCTAGCTGTGACATGTAGATTTCTTCCTCCAAATCACCATGAAGGAAAGTTGTCTTCACATCCATCTATTCTACCTCTAAGTCATAAACAGTTGCAAGAGATTAGAAGAATCGAATGGATGTCAGCTTTGCAACGGGAGATAAAATTTCACCATAATCAATTCCCTCCACTTGTGAATACCCCTTTCGCAACCAATCTAGCCTTGTACTTTTCAACATTGCCATCTGCACCGAATTTCTTCTTGAACACCCATTTAAATCCAATGGATTTCCATCCATCAGGCAAAAGCACCAAGTCCCATGTTTTATTCTTCTCCAAAGAATCTCATCTACCATGGCCTCCTTCCAGGAACCTGCATCTTTCATGCCCATAGCCTCTTTCACAGTTCTAGGCTCATCAGTGTTAGTCAGTAAAGCAAAAGCACAACTAGAATCAAGTAATGAATAACCAAACCTATTAGGTTGCTTTCTTGTTCATGTAGACCTCCTCAATGGCTGAGGTTGAGGTTCTGCTTCTTCTTCTGATCTTTCAAAGTTGCTAGAGCTCTCCTCATCATCGGGTCTCACAGGGTCAGTCTGTTTAGTCTTCTTAGGGGTAGAAGGAAACTGAACGGCATCTTCTTTCTTTTCTGTCTATTTTGGTTGTAGAACAATGGAAGAAGGTGTTAGATCTCTGAAGATAACACTTTCTGCTATACAACACTTTTCAGCCACGGGATCCCAAAGCTTGTATCCTTTCACATCGACACCATAGCCAATGAAAATACATTTAACAGCCTTGTTCTCCAATTTAGACTGTTTCTCCCTAGGCACATGTGCATATGCCTCACAACCAAAAACATGAAGATGTCTAACTGAAGGCTTCTTATCGGACCACACCTCCATAGGTGTCTTACGAACAAGATCTGATGTAGGAGATCTGTTTACCAAATAGCAAGCAGTGGCAATAGCTTCTACCCAAAACTTTTGTTCGAGGCTTGCTCCACTAAGCATACTCCTAGCCTTCTCCATCAGTGTCATGTTCATCCTCTCTACAACTCCATTTTGCTGCAGGGTATATGGAGTTGTCTTATGCTTTTCAATCCCTTGCTCTTTACAGAACTTATCGAACTCTGTCGAACAAAACTCACCACCGTTATCAGTTCTCAAACACTTAATCTTTTTACTAGTCTGATTTTCAGCAAAGGCTTTAAACTCCTTAAACCGACTAAAGACTTCAATCTTGCTTCTGATAAAATAAACCCATGTCCTTCTATTGTAATCATCTATAAAAGATACAAAATATACAGATTTTGAAATTGAAGGAACATTAACAGGACCAAACACATCAGAATGAATAAGATCCAATACACCAGAAGACTTGTGAGAACTAGAGTAAAACTGAACATGATTTTGCTTTTCGTAAATGCAATGTTTGTAAAAGTCAAACTCGAGATTACAATTATTTAACCCCTCAACGAGGTTTTTATTTTTCAGGGTATGCAGACCCTTCTCACCAATGTGGTCATATCTCAAATGCCATAACATAAGTCTTTTTAGCAAGAAGTTTAACTTCCAAAGCATGTGCACTACCATCAGAACTAGTTACAACAGATTTCTTCACTTCTCGTTCAGATGGTGGGGATGAAGTGACTGCAGCTCTTTTCTTCGAGTCAGAAGAACTATTGCACTGTGAAGTGTATGCCTCCAGCTGAAACATAGTACCTCTCCGAGTACCCTTCACAAGCACCATAGATCCTCTAGTCATCTTGCATCCATCCTTCAAAAAGACAACATGCACACCTGCATCATTCAACATACTTACAGAAAGCAAGTTCTGTGCAAGGCCTGGAATGTACATAACTCCAGTGATCCCCTTCACTCGTCCATCAGGGAATCAGATTGAGACTCTTCCGCGACCAACAATCTTCAGATGAGAGTCATCACCCAGGTACACTCTTCCACCATCGAACTCTTCATACTTCATGAACCAGTCTCGATGTGAGGTCATGTGGAATAATGCACTAGAATCAATCAACCAAACATCATTAGATGCATGGGTGGCCAGGGCTGCGAGGAAGGCATCACCATCATCTTGTGACTTGTCAGAATCTAAATCAGGAAATTTCTTCTTCTTTTTCTTCTCCTCTATGCATTCCTTTCAGAAATGCCCAGTTTTACCACAGTTCCAACAAAGAGCCTTGGACTTTCCAGGAGATTTGGATCTCCCACGGGATTTGGATCTGCCCTTATCACCTTTCTTGTCCTTCTTCTTCCCTTTCTCTTTGGGTCTTCCACGAACTACAAGAGCCTCTTTGGCTACCTCAAAAGACTTTCTCCGCATCTCTTCAGATAATAGTGAAGATACCACATCTTCCATCTTGAAGGTGGTAGTGGTGCTTTCGATAGCCATGACAAGATGATCCCACAAATCTGGCAAAGAACAAAGTAGGGGCATGCATCGATCATCCTCCTCCATTTTCACACCCAGAGATGTCAATTGTGCAACAATCATGTTAAAAGCATTCATGTGATCCGCAACAGATCCTCCATCTTCCATCTTTAGAGCGAACAACTTTTTCAAGAAAAGTTTATTTACCAAGGACTTGGCCCGATAAACATCACCCAACTTCTTCCAAAGATCTTTTGTGCTCTTCTCCTTATGGACATTCAACAAGACAGAGTCAGCTAAACAGAGTCTTATGAGACTCTTAGCCTTCCAATCTTTGAGGTCCCAATCAGCTTGTGACATTGCTGTAGGTTTCACACTGAATACGGTTTCCCATAGGTCACGATCAACAAATAGGTCCTCCATCTTGAGTTTCCACAACTCAAAATTAGTGCCATTGAATTTCTCAACCTCTAACCTTCTGGATGTGGTTGCCATCTCCTTGCTACAACAAGATATAGAATACTCTGCACAACACTCCCACTCAACCTAAGATTAGCTCAAAAAACCCCTACCCAGCAGTTAGAACCAAAATTGGCCAAGCTCTGATACCAACTGAAAGGAAGCTAGGTATGCAGAAATTGCTTCCTACACTAATCTAATGAGGGAAGGATAGTGCAAATTCAATTTTATCCTTACTATTACAGCAATGTTAAACCACTAATAGAGATATTGCAGTAAACACATAAACAAGAAAGTGAGACAAAAGAAGAGAGACACAAGATATACGTGAGGAAAACCCTTATCGAGTGAAAAACCCCACTCCAAAACCTGTACAATGTATTATCAAAACTGAAATGGTTTACAATACACTTGCAATGCAAGCTCTCAGGAGTCTTCGACACTCATATCTAGAGACAAACTGACAACATAACAGTACCTGTCAAACCTGTAATACATCTCTCAAAAGCACCTGTTTATATAACAAATACAAGGCAAATCTGGCATCACATAGGGATGGGCATCCAACATGGCCTCATGGCTGAAAACCCATGCCTATGGACACTTGTCCAACTCTGTAGGATGCTCCTGACACTTGTCAAGTCACCCCATCCCAAGGAGGTCACCTATTTCCAAAATGGGCTATGACAGATGCTCTTATGACTCTTACAGCCATCATAGAATCTGTCATAACTGTCATAACTTACAGTTGTAAGAGAATCTATCATACACATGCTATAAATAGAATATTCTCTTACAACATGTCATAGTCCACCTTGGGGCGCCCAAAGATGCATTTTTCAAAGATGCTCTTCGACACATGTCTTCACCTGTCATAGAATCTCCTATTTCTGACTCTTACATGTCATAACTTTGTCATAGGAATCTGTCATGAGCGTTACGGTCAATATTCCCTTACACAATATCTAAGATGCCGACACATGGCAAAATATTCCTACCACTAAGTGGGATGTCTATCTCCTCATGTGAGGACAAAAATGTATGTGGTCATATGCCATGTAGGATGACACATCACCATGCCAACTCCCACAATATGACAAACATAGAATTTGCATCCAATTAATACAATAGGCAATTAATAAATAAATACAATGTAAAAATACAAGGAATTACCAAGGTTGAGACACCTAAATTCCCAACAATAGAGGCATGAGAATTGCTATTGCTTTTATTCTTTGATTGAACACAAGACTGGATAATGAACATTGAATACTTTTGATTCCTTTGATTAAATCCAGAGATCGAAGGAAACAAATGAACATAGGCGAATTGATTTAACACAAAAGAACAAAGAAGATCTGAAACAAATGTTTAAGCACAAAGTCATAAACAATTCCTCTCAATCTCAACAACACAAGCAGCTTTCAAAAAAAGACAATGCATATATATATTCTCAAAGTAATAAAGATACGCACAATCATTGAACAATAAGATGTGAGCAATAAAAGCCTCAACATTTACCATTAAGAAGTTCAAGTGTGTAGAATACACTTATTTATACCCTAAAAAGCAAAGATGCAAGGAAATAAAAAGAAGAGTTAACTAACACTCTCCACCCTAACCCTAATGCTGCATGAGAAACATGCAAGCTTATTATCAATTAAAATAATAAAATATCTCTCATGCAATTCAGTTAACTGAACTTGCATGTTATTACACATTGAGTTCCACTTAAAGATATTTGCATGATCTCCAAAACAAATCCAAAAATAAGTTTATCTTTGAAAAGCAAAGTTAGTTCTCAAAATAGAAACTGCTTTAGAAATCCCTCTAGCCACCAAAAATAGAATTCTCTTGCAGATAGTGAAAAATGACTAAGTATGAGAACCGAGATTTCTCTCAAATTCTTTAACCTTAGCCTCTTCTAGGATAATGATAGAATCCGAATACATGATCTTTGTCTGCAAGATGGTGATTGCATACTCCATTGTCTTCACGAGATCCAAATACTCCCTGACCTTCGGATACTCATGAATGAGTGTCGATTTGGCCTCCATGGAGGTAGAAGAATATTGCATGGTAGATTTTGTCTTAGGCCTCCAAGAAAAGCCTTCCTTCTTCACCGTTCTGCTTCAAAAGATCAAACTAGGCCTCTGTATGCTCGCTGTTCAAGAAAATCAAGTTTTTACTCTCACTGCCCAAAATCTGATTTTTGTGAAAAAAAAGTATATTTTGCCCTTGGAAAGTGAAAATATGAGGCTGAATCCTCAAAAAGTTGTTGGATCTGAGCTCTAGATTGTCAAGAATGATGGAAAACACCTTTTCCTGAGGTGGGTATGCGATGGAAATGAGAAAAATTAAACATAAAGGCCTCAAAAATCACTTTTATTTTGGTTGTAGGTGGTGATTTTGGGCATGATCAGTCATAACCAATGAAGAAAAAGATTGAAAATCCTTCAAAAATGGCTCCTTAGACCTGGACGTTGCCTTGTATGCATGAAGATGAACCCTGGGATGATGGACAATGAAGAAAATGATGCTTTGAAGTGACCAATCTACCTCCTTTTATGTTTTGTTGACCCAGAAAGTGTCTTTAAACCTGCAATAATAAGCTTTGAAACCCTCATCAATGGCTGCCAATGCAAATAAATGGTCTCCTCGTGAACAAATAAGCCTTGGAATGTGAGAGGAAGGTATAGAATGATGTAAGAATGTGTAGACTTTGCCTTGGAATGCTAGATCCACTCCTCAAAGCCTTTCAATCTACCCTTTGCAAGCTTTCAATCCTTCATTAATGGCCGCCTTATATGAATACCATCTTTAGACCCTTCTCTTGCCTAGGTAAAATGACAATAACAATGTATGAATACCTCCTTTATAGAAGCAAATAACCTTTTAGGGTTTCAAATAGGTTTTGCCTCTAAATTTAGCTTGCTTTTCTTTTCCCTCCATGCAAATATCCTAAATGAAAAAGGAGTGCAATTCATCAAAATAGAGTGCCTTTTTGCAATGCTCCAAAGGCGTGGGTTTTGCCCAAAAAGGGCGCTTTTCTTGCATGCCAAAAAGGCGTGGGTTTATGACATTTTAGGTGCCTTTTTCAAGTGCCTCAAAAGGCGTGAGATTTGGTCATTTTGAGTGCCTTTTTCAAGGCAAGAAAAGGCATGCTTTTTTGGTGTTTTGAGCACCTTTTTCAAGGTGAAAATAGGTGTGCATTTTTGGCAATTTGAGCGCCTTTTTGGAGTTTGAAAAAGGCGTGGGATTTCATGGTTTTGAGCACCTTTTGCAAATCTGAAGACTTAAACTTTTTCCGCCTAATTTCGAAGTGTCCTGGGTGGAAATATATTTAAAAATATATTTAAGTACATACTTTAAATATTTTGAAATATACTTCCAGGATGTTTGAGATAGGTCCCGGATCCATGGGATTTAACATGCAAATTTTAAATTTTTGAGGATCCACCAGATTTCAGACTTAGACAGTTTTCAGGATCTTAGAACATCAGGCTTCAAGACACCAGACTTAGCCAATTGCAGGGCTCATTCTTTATGATTCTTGACCTTGGAAAACTTTAAACTTTGCCTTGGCCATTTTGACAAAGACTGCCTGGATCACTGTCATTTGCCTCTACCTGTGGAGCTTCTTCACCATTCCTTTGCATCATTCAACAGTTCTACGTCCTTTGAACAACACAAAAAACTTGAATCTGATCTCTAGCAGATGAACTTCTTCAACTTTCTATTAATGGCATCGGAGTTTGTGTTTCGCCTTTTGGAAAAAGCAAAATCGACCCAGTAGAGAAAACTCAACCTTTTGCATATTTCTTCTGGACCACCTTGATCGTGAAGCAATATCAGCCAATCATAATCAAGCAGGACTCTTGAATTAGAGTTTCTATATTTAGAAAATTTTGCTAGCATCCGTATCTCAAGAAACCTAGAAACCTAATATTGACGTCTACTTTTAGAAACTTTCTAAAAATAGAACTTTCTTTTTTTAGAAAGTTTGACTTTTTGACTTTTGACGACCAATCTTTTGGATTCTCACAAAAATGCCTTAACGAAGCAAAAAATTTGATTTGGCATAACATAGCCAATTTGGCTCCTTTGAATCCTTCTCCATTCAGGCCTTGTATCGATTTCCTTTGATATATCTTGTACCTACGGGGTTAGCAAATAATGATAAGGTGACATGGTGCTTGGGAGGTGTGTTTAGGCATCTTTTTAGGGTATTTGTATGCATAGATGAAAAAATTTGTATGGGTACAACAGGACAATCGCGGAACAACGGGAAACTGCCACATGAACAAAGGACAAGTGATAAGGAGGAAGTCTCAGGGACCGAATTTCACTCATTTTCTCTCAAAATAATGCTAAGTGTTTCAGACTTCGGGGATTGGACCTTCCTTCTTCTTCCTTCTCATGGAAAGTAGAAGGCGGAAGGCCAAAGGCCCGAACTTCGCTGAGACTTTCAAGAATTGGCTAAGTCCTTAGACTTTTGAGGCTCGAACTTTCCTTCTTCCTCCTTCTTTGGGAAGACGGAAGACGGAAGGCCCGAGGCCTGAAGTTCGCCAATATTGTATCTTCTTTATATAGCAGAGCTCAGGGGGGTAGGGTTTTCTCCTTTCTCCTTCTCTTTTAGAAGGCGGAACAGTGTCATCCCACAATAATGGGTTACACTTTTTGGCCAAACTTGACATTGAAATCAACATTTTGAACTAAATCTTCACTTTCTGACACCTATAGCCGCTAAACCGTTAGGAATTTGAAGATGATGCGAACTAGTGATTTGTGAGATTTTGTTTGTAGATTTTAAATATATATTTTTTAAAAAAATTAGAGTTAAATTGTAAATTTTTTTGCGTCTTCTTTGATTACTAGTTTTTAATAGTAAACAACATTTTTTTAAAGTGATGTGTATTCTGTAGCACATGACGTTTTTTCTACAAAGGATAAAATTCTGATTCTTTTGAATTTAGATTGGGAACATCGATATATAGGGCATGCATTTGGTTTCATAATGTTTTGTTAATTTTTTTTTTTAATTAAGTTTTGAAGTCAAACTGATTATAATTTAGACATAGGTGTATTCCGTAAAATATAAACTTTTCTGTATGTATCAAAATTCAATTTTTCTTTTTTTGTTGAAATAAGGACATCAATACCTAAGGCATATATATTTTTTAGAAACTTTTTTCACTAATTTACTAATTTTCCATGTGTGTAGAACAAAGAACTTGATGTTCGGTGAAAAACCTCCATTCACAAGAAATAAAAAATAAATATAATAATAAAATTAAATATATTTAAAATTATACTTTTTGGGAAGCTTATAATAAGGACTACATACTTACAAAACATAAATTTTAAATGAATTCATTTAATCCCCCAAAAGGTAAATCAAAAGTGGCTTTTTATCAACATTTTGATAGGTGTAGAGGAGACTCCATTATAGGTATGGTTTAAAACTAGCGGGGTTCTATCCAAGGGGGTTTGAATCTAAGGGGGTTTAATCAAACCCTCTTCAATTAAAATCCTTTAAATAGAACCTTTGAAGGCTTAAATCATTATATTTTCTAAAAATATGTGATTTCAGCAAAAATCAGGATGTCCCAGAAAGTGTAACCCATTATTGTGGCAGCACCCAACACTGAAGGTCTGAGGTCCAATCTCTGACGGTTTTTGCGATCTTTAGAAGCAAAGGAAAAAACAAGCTAGAATCGAAGGTCAAGCTTTTAGATCGAGCTGGAGTTTGATGTTGGGCATTTATTGTTGCAGGTGGGAGATCAAATACAAAATTTTCAACGTAGCTATTTGTTTCTCAGCTACTTCAGAGAAGATATTTTCTGCATTTATATCAAAGACAAAACAATGTATCTAGGCATTCCTTTACGGAAATATCTTTTGACAAGCCCATAGAACGAATTTATTGCAGCATGGGCGACAGTTCTTTCTTGTTGACCATTCTTTCCATCTTCCATGGCTGCTACATTGATTTGTAAAAGATATATATGCATGTAAAAAAGATATGTTTCTGTTGGTTGGTTGCACTGAATCACTTCTAGAGGCATAAAGTTCTTTACAGGTTCAGACCTTGTGGTTTTCTCCAGAACTGGATGGATTTGATGGATTGTGCTCTTTTGTTGAGCCTCTCATGTCTCTGTGCCAATTCAACAATGAAGGAGAGTCTATCATTTTGTGTCTATTTCATGCCTGTAATGAATTCTTCTTCTTTTGTAATGGCTATTTAGTCTCTATGATCAATATAAACTAAATTTTGCTTCTCTCATTGTTTTTGCATTGTGTTTATTTGATAGATGTAAGCTATGTATTATGGATAAAACGGTCTCTTTCATACTTTCATATCTCTACCTTCACCTTTGTTTGAACCTCCATGAGTCTATGTGATTTCCCTTCAGTGTTTGACAACATTACTGTGTTATGTCAATTGCATTCAAACACCATAAATCTTGGTGTATCATCATTTCCCTTTATGTACTCCTTCTCTCTCTTTCAACTCTAAAGGCTATTCCCTTTTTCACTAGTGAAAATTTCACTACCCCTGTTGAGCACATCCAAGACATTGCCAATGTATGCTTTGTTCACAATGTTACTCAAGACAATGTCTGGTAAGGCTCCTTGCTTCTTCCTTGAAAGGAAAAGCTTTCCAATGGTATAGGGGGTTGCCTCCAAATTTAATTCATTTCTAGGATGAGATAGGTGAAAGGCTCTGTCAGCATTTTGAAGATAACGGTGATCATTTGTCCCTGATAGAGCAACTGCTCACTATTAAAAGGGCTCCCTATTAATTCATGGTGGATTTTAATTCCAGATTTCAAAAAACTTGATACAGAATTTCACCATTGGTGAGGCCTTTCCCTAATGTTGTCTTCTTGTATTATTTGAGATCCTTGAATAGTGATATCGTTGTCATGATCCAGTCTCTAGGAGTGGATGTGTTACCTAATACCTATGAGGTAGCTATTAGGGCAAAAAATTGTTTAATCTTGGCTGGAAAGATTGTCCCAGGCCTCCAATGCCATTATTTCCAGAAGCCCCAATCTTTCAACCAATTATGACACTGATTCCTACAGCTAACATGCCATACCGAGTTCCTAATCAGCCCTATCATCTTAGCGGGCAACTTTGTCAGGGGAACAGTCAAGGATGAAATTAACTAAGCCATGTTAAGCCCCTGAACCCTATAAATTTAGCTGCTACAAGTACATCAGGCGTGCTTGTTCCAATTCAGAACAACCTGACTCAAGGTTATGAGTGGCGCCATCCATACAATCCATCAACAGTCCGAAAACAACAGATTGGACCTAGCTAGCAGGCTATAGTGGAACAAAGGCAAATGCAGGTTAAAATGTGTGTTTTTGAATTGGCAAGTGGATGATGCTGCCCTATTTCATGAACTGTCCAGTTACATTGAAAATGAGGATGAGGACAGGCAGATGCCAACGGACCTAAGGCAACATGAGAGCAATACAAATGATGGAAGATTGTTGCAGGTTGAGGCCCATCATGATAGTGAGATTCGAGCCCATGAAGAAGAGCATATGAGTTGTCCTATACTGAAGAGTGTAGAGGACTTGGAGGAGGCTCATTTCTGGGATAAGCTTGATGTTTTCTGCTCAAATCTAGATAGTAAATCAATGCCTCTAGATGAGGTAAATCCTAAGTTGTTTGAGCAGATTGAGGAGTCAGAGTATTTAGACTAGCATCAAGAGAAAGAAACAGAGTAGAGGCATGAGATCAACTCTGTTGATTTGCATGTCATTTCACGGGGATGCCCTATAAGGCATTTGGCCTAGATGGGGACATATCATGAGGAGCCACCTCTTGTCATGCTCATTTCTGAGCATGAAGTTGAGCATCAAAATAAGTGGGGTCAACCCATTTATCCACTTCCAGACAATTGCATCAACAATCAGTTCAAGTGGGTAAGTGAGTTTGTCCTCTTTCTAGGGGAAGTGTTTTTTCAATTTGTTGTATGCCCATCCCTCCCCCACCTCCTATTAATAGCCCACAAGCATGTAAAGCATTGTAAATTGTTGACAAAGGGAAGTTATTTTGAAAAACTAGTCAATGGCTTTGTTTAAGGTCAGTTCTAGTTGGTTAGTTTAGATGTAGGTTAGTTTTGTTTCTGTTCTAGGTTCTCTTTCAATAAGTGCCCTTACACTCTTCTGCATTCTCATTAGGAGAATGTTTACCTTGTTTGTTTTGCCTTGTCTTGTTTCCCGGAGGCAATGTTCAATTTTGTGTTGGTTTGGCCAACCCCTATTCTTGTTGTTGTGCCCTTTGACTCTGTGCCCAATGGATTGATAAGGCCACTGGTTCCTTTTTGTTTAGTAGGCAAACACCCCTGAGAAGTTGCCAAAATGTTGTCCTATTTTGCTTCCCATCCAAAAAGCCCAAATCCATGAAATCTCTAAGTGTTTTCCCCTTTAGAAATGCAAGGAAAAACATCCCAAATTGACTAAGTCCAAAAATATTGAGTTTTCCTTGTGTTTTTTACATTTTAAGAGTTTTGGAATTCAAAGTTCTCCCCTTTGCTCTGCCATCCTAATTGGCTCCAAACTCTGTTTTGTCCCTTTGCAAAATATTCTAAGTGTTTTGGTCTTCGAAGGTCGGGAGTTCTCTCTTCCGCTTTCTCTTTTGGAAGGCCAAAGGCTAGAGGTTCACTTGTTGAAGCCTTACAAGTAAAAGCTCTATGTTTGTCAGAGGTCAGAGTTTGGGCTTCTTGCCTTCCGTCTTCTTCATAAAAGGTGCAAGGTGGAAGGCCTGATGGGACACATGGCGTATTCTGGTTCGTTTCCACCATTCTGTGGGGATTATTTATTAAGGCAAAGGGCGACTGTAGAACAACGAGAAGCTGCCCCATGGACAAAGGAAAAGTGATAAGGAGGAAGTCTCGGGGACCAAGTTCTACTCATTTTCTCTCAAAATAATGCTAAGTATTTCAAACTTCGGGGATCAAACCTTCCTTCTTCTTCCTTCTCATGGAAAGTAGAAGGCAAGAAGCCCAAGGTCTGAACTCCACCAAGACTTTCAAGAATTGGCTAAGTCCTTAGACTTTCAGGGCTCAGACTTTCCTTCTTCCTCCTTCTTTGGGAAGGCAGAAGACGGAAGGCCTGAGACCCGAAGTCTGTCAATATTGTATCTTCTTTATATAGTTGAGCTCGGGGGGCACGGTTTTCTCCTTTCTCCTTCTCTTTTAGAAGGCGGAATGCTGAAGGTCTGAGGCTCAATCTCCGACGGTTTCTGTGATCTTTAGAAGCAAAGGAAAAAATAGGCCAGAATTGAGGGTCAAGCTTTTAGCTCTAGCTGGAATTTGTTGTTGAGCATTTATTATTGTAGGTGGATGATTAGATGCAAAATTTTCAACTCAACTATTTGTTTCTCAGCTACTTCAGAGAAGATAGTTTCCACATTTATATCAAAGACAAAACAATGTATCCAAGCATTCCTTTACGGAAATATCTTCTGACAGGCCCATAGGATGAATTTATTGTAGCATGGGCAACAGTTCTTTCTTGTTGACCACTCTTTCTCTCTTCCATGGCTGCTATAGTGATTTGTAAAAGATATATATGCATGTAAAGATGTATTTCTGTTGGTTCGTTGCGTTGGGTCACTTCCAGAGGCAGAAAGTTCTTTGCAGGTTCGAACCTTGTGGTTTTCTCCAGAACTAGATGGATTTGATGGACTATGCTCTTTTGTTGAGCCTCTCATGTCTCTGTGTCAGCTCTAATGAAGGAGAGTCTATAATTTTGTGTGTATTTCATGCCTGTAATGAATTCTTCTTTTGTAATGGCTATTTAGCCTCTATAATCAATATAAACTGAATTTTTCCTCTCTCATTGTTCTTGCACTATGTTTATTTGATAGATGTAAGCTATTATTGTGGATAAGACAGTCCCTTTCATACTTCCATCTCTCTACCTTAACCTTTGTTTGAACCTCCATGAGTCTGTGTGATTTCCCTTTAGCGTTTGAGATCATTACTGTGTTATGTCAGTTGTATTCAAACACCCTAAATCTTGGTGCATCAATGTTTCCCTTTATGTACTCCCTCTCTCCATTTTCCTTGGTGATCATTAGCATAGGTTTAGTTGAATTCTCTAAGCCTTAAGCTCAGAAAGAGGAACCAACCTTCTTTGGAGGTGTGATGTCATCTGCAAGGTCCCACACCTTGAGATCAGTCCCATTGTGTCATTGGAATGCTTGAACAAGCTTCAAGTAGGGTGCAATTTCACGTGACAACATTAAACATTTAGAATCTTATATTTAAAGATAGTTTTAGGTTATTAGTATTCATTTTTTAAAAAGTATTGAAAGGTACTAGTACTAAACATTATCTACATTCTTGCATCAACATTATAGCATCACAACGACGCGCATCATAGACACATGTATTATCTATTTGTCATCTATTTGATCATTGTACATTGACAAAGGGGTTTGACCTATTAACAAGGATGCCATAAACAGATCCGCAAGGTGTTTTCAACACCACCCTTACTTTAGGCACATGCACAATCAAAGGCGAACGAGTACCAAAGATTAAAGCAACACAAGTTATATTCATGTGACAAAGACTAAACTGTGAGCATGGCCTAGTCCCATAATAGTACAAGGCTATTACAGTTGATAAGAAGTGTAGATCCAATTGTAGAAGTTTAATTTAATCATTGAGAACAACATACATCAAAATGTTCATCATCAACTACAACAAATCAACATAGAACTAAGCCCTTTTTATCCCTCCCATTTCTTGTTGCATTTATCAATCTCAACTTTTAATTAGTTTAGCTATGATTGTACTTAATTGAATTATCTATTAGATTAGATCCCCTAAATTAATATAGGGTGTGATTTATTTCCTTACATTTTGGTGAACCTTGACATTTCAAACCTACCTAGTACTTTGTTCTAAAGTTTCACCTTCTTTCATTTTCTATTTGTCAAATCTATTTTTTCTAAATGTGTCCATCTTTAATTCAAATTTCAAAATTAATATTTTATTACATGGATCCCTCTAGGCCTTCAATCATAAAGAATGCACAATAGATGTTTAATGACAATAAGCCATTCTTTTTGCATAATCTATCTCCAAACTCATCACACTCTTATAATGATACATCTAATGATATGTTTGGAAATGATTGCATGTCTATGATGCTATCCTCTTTGATGTCTCCCCCTATTAGGTTTGTGTTCCTTATCATCCATATATATTCTATAAATCCCTAACTTGGATTTGGTTAATGATGTCTACCTATGCACAATCTCTAATGGGTTCACCTTACTTGTATGTATATGATGTTATTTCAATGCTTATTTCATTTCAAATTCACACGTTTCACAATGTATAATATGTTAGTTAATTCTTATCTTTCATTATATGTTATTGTTTAGAAGATACTTTTACCCATCGCTCTAATTGATGGCTTACATTGTGTTTGTCTTGTCATTTACCTAGATTCTTTCATCTAGCAGTTGTTCCTTAAACCCTGTAGTGGGCACTCCTATGATAGATACATCATCTCTAGATATTCATTCTCAATATTCTACCATTTCTCTTTATTTCCATTATATATCTAATAAGGAATTCCAATATGATTGCATAATTAATGAAAATTATTTGTCTTTCCCCTCACATAATTGTTAGAAATGAAGGTAAACAACTACAAGTAGAAATCTGATCTCAACAATATGTTTGATTATAACATGTGCATAATCGAATGGAGAATACTATAGAATCAAAATCACAACACACAAAATGAACCAATCAAAGAACTGAACACATAACATAGTATGTACGTGGAGAAAACCCTTTCAGGTAAAAAACTCCATATAGAAGAGAGGCACAAGCTTATATTATCTGCAAATATGAGATTACAATACATCAACACCGATCTCTCCTTCAGTATTCAATCTGACAACATTCTGGTAGTACTTTTACAAGACTAACTCACCATAAACAACACCTACAATGCATCAGAATATATAGAAGATGATGAACCAAGAAGTTGGCGTCCAATCTTGGGATTCTCAATCTTACACGCAATCCAACATTTAATGACCTCTTACACACCTCTTACACCTATCATAGAGCATCTTCCATGCATGGGTGCCTAGGGTCAAAAATAGCATCTTACACCTCAATTATTGATGTCCTAATCGTCATAGAATCTTATGACAACTTACAATTGTCATAGACGCTCTTACAACTTATGACAGTTGTCATAACACTCTAAAAATAGGCAAATCCTCAAGGTGGTGCCTAGATTCTCCCAAATCACCTTTTTACCATCGTTCATGATGCAAACAGTAAATGTAACTCCATAACTCCTACCAGTAACTCTATAATTACAATGACTAGTAAATACCTTTTACTGTTGTCAGTGAAACTCAACATCCCTTATGGGTGAATTACAAATAATAATAATGAATAAATAAACATGGAATTTACAAGGTTGATGACACCTTAATTCCAACAATAATGTTTTGATTAAAGGATAAAGTAGGTTTTGAAGGGACCCTAAAACCTTGTTACAAATAGCAAAATGTCAACCAAACACAGATTAACCTACAACAAAATGGCAGAAAAACTATAGCAACAACAAAAACACAAAACAAAGAAACAAAACAAAGCATAGAAACATTAAATATTAAAGTCTATTTGGAGTTTCAACTACATCTAGCTCTTCCTTATAAAAGTTCTCATGAAGGTCAACAAATGCCCGCAACTCCTTCTCCTTGATGTTGGTTTTCTTTTCACCACTCCTTGTCCTGGAACTAGGGCTAGCTGCAGTGCCCTTGCCATCCAACTGGGTAGTAGGGGTCCCATAGTCTTTGGCTAAATTCTTCAATTTATCACTCAAAATCTTGAGCCCCATAGCACTATTTTTTATTATGCACTTACTAACTTCAATGACCCCGTTGAGATTGTATTTGATAGTTTTCATGTCTCAAGGGGAAACCGATGAAGATGTTATGCCCCTCCCCTCACATAATGTTATTATGCCTAATGATAATGATATTTTTCATGCAACTCATGATAACACCATGTATGTTATTAATGCTTTATTATCTCAAGCTAGATCAATTCACATTGTTCCTAATGCACGTATTATTGAAGAAGGTCTATTATAGATGCATTTAATGGAAATGAGGATGCACACTTACATGCTGGATTGTTTTTATCTTCATGTTATGAGCACTTACATGATAATGTTTTCCTAATGAATGCATTTAGAGATACTTTAATTGCTAGAGCGCTAAATTTGTTTGATTCATTTCATGTCTATTATACTTCATTCCATGTGTTATCATTTATTTTCAGAAATTACTTTACTTCTTACCGTAGAGTTTTCTTTCATAGTGGTTCTCTTTTCAACTTCTAGTGGCCATGCCTTAAGGGATGTTATGGATTCATCTATGCTCTCCAATAATATGAAATTTTAGATGCTTGTAATGATTCTACTACATAATCTTCTATAACTTTTCACAATACACCATCTTTTGAGGTCCATAATGTATATTATTATCATGTTGTCACATACACATATCCCATTATCCAACGTGAGAAAGTAGATAACATGGAAATAAATGAAGAATACGAGCTTTATTGCGATTACTTTAAATCTCCTCATTTGAGGACTATGTCGAATAGTCATTAAAGATCAATCTACTATATTTTCCTTGCCACTCATTACTCCTACAATAAATTTTCCAATAATACTTATATCAAGGGACTTTATGCATTGACGATGCTAACCAATACATGCCCACTGATGATCTTGAAGGCATTTTCAATGCTTATAGCAATGAGTTCGTCTTTAATTGTGTTTTATAAAATGATGATTGTGCCCATATGGCAATGGATAAAAAATGCTCTAGTGAAGCTATTTAAACTAATACAAACTTTACAATAGACCCATTTATTAAAAATACCAAAAGAGCCACCAAAGTAAATAATGCACTTGCTACTCTTTTTCTATCAATGATATGCATATACATATATTTATATGTGTAGAAACGTATATACTATGCATGTACATATACGTGTTTGTGTGCACAAAAATAGACCCATTTATCAAAAGACTAAAAAAGCCATCAAAGTGAATAATATGCTTGCTACTCTCTTTCTATCAATGATATACATATATCTACACATGTACATATATGTGCATATACATATATCTACACAAATATATATACATCTCTATATGTGTATACATACATAGACATATATACATATCTATATGTGTATACATGCATACATACATAGACATATATACATATACATGTACATATACATAAGTATAGCATATATGCATACATATATGCACAAATACATGCACACACACCCTCACACATATATTGCTTTGAGATTTGTTGTTTACATGTTCACTAAAACTTTGTGGATGACAAAAAGTAATCTTCCATGGTGCATGTCTACTTAAGTGGCCATGAACATTTTTTTGGTTCATGTCCTCTTTTTCTTTCCTTTGTTTTCTATCCGTCTTTGCACTTTTCCTAAGGACTTAGGGTAGTAAATCAATGCAAGTGTTCCTAACACACTTTCATTCGTGTTGACTAAAAATATAGTTTCCTTTACTTTTTGCTTTTATGATTGAACTTTTTTATTAAGTCATGATTGTTGTGTTCCTCCTTATTAATGATTTTAAATTCTTTTTCATAGCTCAATTGACTTTTTTCTTGCACCTTGTGCTTATCCTTTCTTCTTCATTTATAACTATTATCTTTTTACACCACTTACTTTGGCCTTTTTCTTATCCCTTGTTTATTATATTTCTTTTTTCATGTATTCACTCCTTTTGACATGGCCTTTTCCATCTTCACTTATTTCATGTTACACCTTCATTATATTTTTACACTTATTTATGCCTCTTTTACACTCAAGGCACTTTCCATTTGTACACATAACATTGTTTGGTTTCACCACTTTGGGGGCATTAATTTGGATATTATCTTTCAATCTAAGTAATTCATTATCTCCCTTTGGAGACATATATACATATTACTACATATTTATATCGTACCTTTACCTTTTACATGAATACATCTTACATGATATGCTTTATCATTGCTCCTACATGTTGATATTTTTTTACACGGCATTTCTCTTGTGATACTTTCATGATCATATCTTAGACCACCATTTTTATGTCATTTTTATAGGATCACATCTTACATGACATTTTTTTGCATGGAAATTACACAATAACATATTCCATACTATTATATATCTTTCTCTTAGTTGGTAACATTTGGCCTGATGTCCCTTCTTAGTTCCTCTATCCCCCCTGTTGAGGATTCCAATCCGCCTACTATCATTCTCATGGACAATGCTTGGCAATCCACCTCCAAGTCTAGGAATCTTAGTGGTGGTGTGTCTATGTAGAAAGAGACAATTCACCCTTTACGAAAACATGGTAATGAGCAAGATTTGAACTGCCCCAACTGCATACACTTGAAAGGTTGCATTGACATTCTAGAGGAAACCTCAAATCGTTACAACATCATGAAGTGTTTCCTTTGGCAACACCAAAATACTAGAGAGTCTAGGAGATTGAGACAAAGCTCTTCAAGATAGATAAGGAAGAAAACAAAATCCATTTTGATGAAGAGACTTGGTAGGAAGTTAATAAAATCTCTGTCACTTTACAAAGATGGGAAAATTTGGAGCAGAAAATCCTCACTGTGCAAAAAATTAGGAGTTGAATGAAAAGCTAGCTCAATTTATTGCTTTCAACAAAAACATAATAAAGAACTTAGCTACTAGCCTTTATGTCCTCCAAAATGAACTCCAAAAAATGAAAAGGGATACCAAGTTGGAGGGACCGACCAGAAGAACAAGAGCAAAGACAGTGGCCCAAAAGGCTAAAACTATTGTAATTGAGGAGGAATTCCTTGAGTTTTCTTTTGTTGATCAAGTGAACTTCTTGGCCAAAGAATAGTAGGCATCCTTAGGCATGAAAAAGCTTACTAATTAACTAGGTGGTGTTGTCTTTTTTTCTTTTCTACCTTATTGTTATGTTGTCATTGTTCCTTTTATCCTTCCCGATTCCTATTGTTTTTTATTGTTTTAGTGATTCTATATCTCATGGAACTTGTTCCAAAGGTTGCATTGACATTCTAGAGGAAAACTCAAATCGTTACAAATCATGAAGTGGTTCCTTTGGTAGCACCAAAATACTAGAAAGAGAGTCTAGGAGATTGAGACAGAGCTCTTCAAGATATATAAGGAAGAAAACAAAATCCATTTTGATGAAGAGACTTGGTAGGAAGTTAATAAAATCTTTGTCACTTTCCAAAGATGGGAAAATTTGGAGCAGAAAATCCTCATTGTGCAAAAAATTAGGAGTTGAATGAAAACCTAGCTCAATTTATTTCTTTCAACAAAAACATAATAAAGAACTTAGCTACTAGCCTTTATGTCCTCCAAAATGAACTCCAAAAAAGGAAAAGGGATACCAAGTTGGAGGGATCGACCAGAAGAACAAGAGCAAAGACAGTGGCCCAAGAGGCTAAAACTATTGTAATTGAGGAGGAATTCCTTGAGTTTTCTTTTGTTGATCAAGTGAACTTCTTGGCTAAAGAATAGTAAGCATCCTTAGGCATGCAAAAGCTTACTAATATTAACTAGGCAGTGTTGTCTGTTTTTCTTTTCCACCGTATTGTTATGTTGTCATTGTTCCTTTTCTCCTTCCCTATTCCTATTGTTTTTTATTGTTTTGGTGATTCTATATCTCATGGAACTTGTTCTAAAGGTCGCATTGACATTCTAGAGGAAAACTCAAATCGTTACAACATCATGAAGTGGTTCCTTTGGCAAAAATACTAGAAAGAGAGTCTAGGAGATTGAGACAGAGCTCTTCAAGATATTTAAGGAAGAAAACAAAATCCATTTTGATGAAGAGACTTGGTAGGAAGTTAATAAAATCTCTATCACTTTCCAAAGATGGGAAAATTTGGAGCAGAAAATCCTCACTATGCAAAAAATAGGAGTTGAATGAAAACCTAGCTCAATTTATTGCTTTCAAAACATAATAAAGAACTTAGCTACTAGCCTTTATGTCCTCCAAAAAGGAAAAGGGATACCAAGTTGGAGGGACCGACCAGAAGAACAAGAGCAAAGACAGTAGCCCAAAAGGCTAAAACTATTGTAATTGAGGAGGAATTCCTTGAGTTTTCTTTTGTTGATCAAGTGAACTTCTTGGCCAAAGAATAGTAAGCATCCTTAGGCATGCAAAAGCTTACTAATATTACCTAGGTGGTGTTGTCTTTTTTTCTTTTCTACCTTATTGTTATGTTGTCATTGTTCCTTTTCTCCTTCCCCATTCCTATTGTTTTTTATTGTTTTGGTGATTCTATATCTCATGGAACTTATTCCTCTTGCATGAAGTCTATTTCTTTGTAAAAGGGTTTAAGCCCTTTCAAAAATTCATTTTTTACCAATATAAAAACACTTGGTATAAGGCCATCTTACTTTCACCCATGCTTGTCCCTAGATTGGGGAGCAAATTTTGGTAACATCCATTAGACATAATTTTTCACATGACTATGTTAGGATGATATCTTTTATGCACATGTGCTATGTGATTTTTCACACAAGCATATTTTACACAACACATTCTACATTTTTCTTTATGATGATATTTTATGTGGCAATCATTATATGGTTCTCTCCCAATGATATCTCACTCCATCCTTATCTTTTTGGTCCTTTAAACATTTATCTTACACAATATTTACAACATTTCTTTTACATGATGACACTTGACACATGTCCATTTTACACAAGTATATCATTACTTGTCCTCACACTGGGACAAAATTGGAAGCAATATTTTATCTCCCTCTAAATGATATTTCACAATCATATCAATTAATTTACACCTTGGAGCAACATTTGCTACATGTGTCCAAAACACTTTTTCTCCTCTCCTTAAATCATATTCATAATGATATATCCACTCAATTTGAGGGAAGCATATTATCCCTATTCCATTTTCTTAGTTTTACATAATTTAATACCTATATAGATTATGAAGGCCACACATGTTCCAACTCCAAGATAACCTTATAAACCATAACCTCATTCTTATATTTTTACATGCCCTCATGCATGTATAGACTATGGAGGCATATTGCTTCCAACTCCATGAAAAACTAGGTATACATCAAGATCTTTTTCTCAACTTTTTACATGACCTCATGCTTGTATAGAATGTGGGCATCATGATAGATTCAAATTTACAACAACCCTATACATAATTGCATTCACAACTTTTACACAATTTATGGGGGCAAACTCAATCACATCCACATGACTCCATCTTAGAGTAATATTTAGACTCAAATTTTTCATGGCTTCATGCTAGTATCTATCGCAAGGGACACACTAGTACTCACTCCATAATTATCTAATATCTTGATTTTATTCACACCACACTTTCCTTTTACACATTGAAGATTTCATAATTATCAAAAAATGTACATTTTTATGATCATATTTTTGCTCAACTATTGCAATTTTACAATTGCTACTCATGATTTTTTGTGAAGGTATGGAGATGTTTCTCTACTAGAACACAAATAAATCACAAGGAATCATCCTCATCCCTTATCCTAGATCTATCTACTAATTTCATTTACTATATATCTTACTTTGTCATGTATGATTCATGTGCACACCAAAGTGGAGGGAAATGTAAGGCATAAAAATGTATACTTGCTACTTTATTCATTCATTTTACACCTACTTTTGGTACTATTGTAATGCTCTATTATTCTTGCTTTTCACATATGTTGAACCTCACCTTGAACCTGTCAATCAGCTAACCATCCTCAACTCCCAATGGTCTAGATAGATCACCTCTACAACCTTTCACATGGACTAGACTGTAGGTGTAGATTTGTCCGCTAGATTGATTTATGCCAATCTTGACCCCCTAATTCAAATTCTATTTTTTTTCTCTTGAGGCCAACCCTTTAAGAATTTGATTGTTGCATGCCACCTTGTTAGATAAAACACCCAATTTGAGTAGCTAGGATCTTATTTTTAAGGATGGTCCTAGGTCATTTGTACTCAACAAAAAAATCATTGAAAAATGCCATTGCAAAATATTATATGCATTATTGCATCAACATTACATTAATACAACTACATCATAAGCACTTACGTTTTTGGCTTGGCATGTGTTCTTACCATTGTACATCAGTAAAGGGGAATGAACTAACAAGATATTTTTGAGGTACTTTTTAGCACCACCATTGCTTTAGTCACAAGCAAAATCAAACATGAAAAGGTACAAAAGATCAAAGTGACAAATGATGGATTCGTATAGAAAAATAGTAAATAGGAACTAAATTATGGGTGTGGTATCATCCCAAACCAATGTAGAGTTACAATGTAGAACTGTTGGAGTTTGAGAAATGTAGATCTAATTCTAATTTTTTTATTTTGATCATTGAATACAACATACATCAAAACATTCAACATTGACTACAATAAATTGACATAACTAAGCCCTTCTCATCTCTCTCACTATTGTTTACATTTATCAATCTCAACTCTTAATTAATTTATATCTAATTATATACTTGATTGTATTTATCAATTAGATCCCCTAAATTAATCATAGCATGTGATTCATTTCCCTTCATGATGCAGAAGAATCTGAGTTCACAAGTAATCTTGCATCAACCAAAAAGATTTTCAAGTTCCAGTTTAGTTTTGTTTTGTTTTTGTGGGTTTTTGGTAGTCTTTTTCTTTAGGAAGAATTTCTAATTGATTTGGTCAAATTGAGAACCTCACCTTGAAGATGGGCTTAAAGGGTACTTGCAGTTTCAATTTGGTGAAAATTGGGCAAAAATTGGCTAAGTTATGAGAAATCAAAGTTTTGCACCTGTCCAAGATCAAAATTGGAGTTTTTGGGTGTTCCGAGAACACTAGAAATGCCCAACAATTCCTGTTCCCTCCCAAAACCACAACGGGTTCTCAAGCGTCAACAATTTGTTGTGTTCTTGGAACACCTAAAAAGTTTGACGAGTTCCCACTTTATGGTAAATCATCGACCAAGTTTTCAAACACTTAGATATTTTCCGTGGAGTTCCAAGTTGTCTCTTAGTTCCACATGACCTAGAAATCTCTAACGAAGTCTTCTTTGTTCCAAGCAATGGCATAGTTCCACTTGACTTGGAAAATCCTGATTGTTGATCAGTTCTGACTCTCTAAGAAATCTCCAATGGCTTGCAATCCAAGTGATTGGATAGTTCCTAGTGGATTGGAAAAGCTCGATAAGAGTTCCAAGTGCTTCCTAAATCTCCGATAAGTTATTTGTTGATGATTAAAGTTTTAAAATGGTTCAAAAGTGGTTCTCAAAGCAAATCAAGTAGTTCCACATGAAGTGGAAATCCCCGATGGTTGGAAATCGGGTAGCTCCAGGTTGACTGGAAATCGTTGATAGTGTTCCTTAAGACTGCAAAAATTCTGAAATACTCTTTAAGGTCATTCCTAATGTCCTTTCAAGTTTGATACTTTTTCTAAAGATTTTCACGGATGTAGGTGGTGACAAGTAGCCATCTATGTGAGACTTTTAAAATTTGGACATGTGTCCAAATTCAGTTCAAATTCCTGTAGCGATTCAATTTAAAGAACGATTCAACTTCCTCGACAATTGAAGTATAAAAAGAAATTGATATGCTCTATAAAAGGGTTTGTTGAATCTGGGGATTGGGGCATATTGATTACGGATATTGTGAAGAAGAATTGTAATGAAGAAGATTATTGTTTTGAATCTATTGTGTTCTTGAGCAATTTAATGCTACATATGAATACAGATTTTGAATTTTATTGTTCTATGTAGAAATTTCTTTGTTGTGGCTGCGTGATTGGGTTGTGTGATAAGACCCCCTCATCACGACTACATCATAAGGTATCAGAGCAAGGTTTTCTTGCTAGGAGTTGTTGATATGTGGCAAAGAGTTTGAAGTGGTAAAAATAATTGTCTCAAAGGCTCGAGAGATTTACTGCAGGTGTGTGAAGAGGAGTCCTACAATTGTAGAGGGCTGAGGGAGATGTTGAAGTTGTGAGAAGAGAATTTTTTAAACATTTCCACAGTGTGTGCCCATAGAAATTAATGGAGGTTGCAGTCTGAGTTATTATGAGATATTGAGAAGATGCCCTTGAGAAGAAGAGTTCCCAGCATAGAGGAAATGTTTGACAAATTTCGTGTTCACATGCGAATGAGTTGAGAAATTTAGTTGTTGGTTTGAGAAGAAACCCAGATTGTGAAGAGGAACATGCAAATGATGAGTGGTAGATGACGAATGGGAAAGGGAAAATGAATAGCCAACAGATGAAGGAGAAGAACATTTCTTGAGAATGCTTTCCAGAATTGGAGGAGGTAATAAAATGGAAGTTTAAACCTTTTTAGGTACATTAAACCCCGAGGAATTAATAGATTGGATTGGTAAACTAGAATAATATTTTGAATTTAAAAACATTCGTGACCACAACGGGTAAGATTAGCATAGAAAAAAAACTTAATGATGCCCTTTGGTGGAGAGAGTTGCAAAGAGAAAGAGTAGTAAATGAAGACATGGGAATAACCTGGTGGAATCAAATGGTTACCAGGTTGAAAGCAAAATTTATTCCTAGAGATTATTGATTGGAGTTGTTCATAAAACTTCAGACTTTGAAGCAGAAGGATATGAATGTAAAAGATAATACAAAGGAATTTTATTAAATGGTAATCAGATCTAGACATCATCAAATGAATAGAGAAAAAGTAGTCAGATATATAAATGGGTTAAGACTTAATATACAGATGAGATGAGTATGCTGAAGATTTCTAGAGTTGAAGAGGCGTACCAATATGCTTTGAAAGTAGAAGGAAAGATAGAAAGAAGGCACCATAATAATTCAAGAGGAAGAGGAAAATTTCCAGCTAGGAGAGGACAAGCAAGCAACAATAAAGGAAATAAAACATATGAGGAAGAACCCATCCCTAAATGGAATAAGGAATCAAGTCTGGGAACAAGAGGAAGAGAATACTCTACAAGAGCATGTGGTAGCAACAACAAGGGGTTCCTTGGAAAATGTTTTTCAGTGTGGATAAATTGGACATAGAGCCTATGAGTGTCCATAAATACAATAGGAGAGTAGCAAGAGAAGTGTGGCCAAAAATCACATGGCACAAGAGGATGAAGAAAGTGTGGCATCACTGAAACCGGAAGAGCCCAAGGAAGGAGAGTCTCTTATGTTCAAGAGAGTGTTAATGAAACCATAGATGAAGGAGGATGGAGCATCTCAAAGGAGAAGTCTTTTTCTAACCGTATGCAAGTCTAGAAGTAAGTGTTGTAAAGTAATTGTAGATAGTCGTAGCACTGAAAACCTAGTCTTTGAAGAAATGGTAGAAAAGCCAGGTTTGAAAAAGAGTAAACATCCTAGTCCTTATAAAGTTACTTGGCTGCAAAAAGAACATGAATTGGTGGTGAATGAGTAGTGTATGGTTAGTTTTTAGATTGAGTCATATAAGGATGAAGTCTTCGATGAATGCATGTCATGTGTTGTTGGGAAGGCCTTGGCAGTTTGATAGGGAGGCTATCTATGATGGTAAAATAAATTTGTCTACCATTGTGAAAGGCAAGAAGAAATATGTTTTTCTCATTCATTAAAGGAGAAGTCACAACAGGTAAAGGACAACAATTTTGTAGTTTGTTGTAGTTCAAACAAACCGTTGATAAAGGTGACAAGAGAGGTTGAGAATAACTCAATGAAGGTTCCTATGAAGAGGAATGCAATTGGGAATAGAGGAAGTGGTACTAGTTTTATGCAACAACAACATAAAGAATGTGAGTAATGACCAAGGAAGTGGAGGTTTAGAGAGGAGACGAAAAATTTTGTGTAGTTTGGACATTTGAAATTTTCTTATGGAAGACATAGATCAGATTTACCGAGAGGGACAAGTAGTGGTAATCTACAAGTTGAAGATAGAGAACAAGAAAGAAAAGGAGGAAAAGGAAGAGAAAGTGCAGTTGAGGAAATTTAGTTTGAGGTGAGGAAGAGAGATCAAGAGTACAAAGAATAAGTTTGGATAAAGAACAAGCATGGGATCACCATCCTAATCACCTTCAAATGTTCATGAGTTTCCAACTCATGGAACATTTCACTCTCCTGGTGTGTCTGCTGTAGGAGCATTCAGGTTCACAAGCGATCTTGCATCAACCAAAAATATTTTTTAGGTTCCAATTCTGTTTTATTTTGCTTATCTGGGTTTTTGGTAGTCTTTTGCTTCAGAAATAATTTCTAATTGATTTTGTCAAATTCAGAACCTCACCTAGAAGAAGGGCCTAAAGGGTACTTGCAGTTTCAATTTGGTGAAAATTGGGCAAAAATTGGCTAAGTTATGAGAAATTAGAGTTTTGCACATGTCTAGTTCCACATGACCCAGAAATCTCTGATGAAGTTTCTTTGTTCCAAACGATCACATAGTTCCATTTGACTTGGAAAAGCTTGACCATTGTTCAGTTTTGACTCTCTAGGATATCTCTGACGACTTGCAATCCAAGTGATTAGGTAGTTCCTAATGGCTTGGGAAAGATTGATAGGAGTTCCAAGTGCTTCCTAAATAATTGATAAGTTTGTTGCTGATGATTAAGTTTTAAAATGGTTCAAAAGTGGTTCTTAAAGCAAATCGGGTGGTTCCGCATGAAGTGGAAATCCCTGATGACTGGAAATCAAGTAGTTCTAGACCAACTAGAAAACATTGATAGTGTTCCTTCAGACTATAGAAGTTTTGAAATACTCTTTCAAGTCATTCCTGATGTTCTATCAAGTTCAATACTTTGTCTAAGGATTTTCGTAGATGTAGGTAGTGACAAGTAGCCATTTATGTGAGACTTTTATAATTTGGACACGTGTCCAAATTCAGTTCAAATTCTTGTAGCAATTAAGTTTCAAGAACAATTAACTTCCTTGTCAATTAAAGTATAAAGGGAAATCGATATGCTCTGTAAATGGGTTTGTTGAATCTAGGGATCAGGGCATATTGATTACGGATATTGTGAAGAAGAATTGTAATGAAGAAGACTATTGTTTTGAATTTTATTGTATTCTTGAGCAATTTAAAGTTGCATATGAATAAAGATTTTGAATTTTATTGTTCTGTGTAGAAATTTCTTTGTTGTGGCTGCGTGATTGGGTTGTCTGATAAGACCCCTTCATTACGAATGCATCACTTCAAGATGGTGGGTCCTCTTGCTCTATATGTATGGTCTTATCAATCTATCAAGCTCTTTTTTTATGTTTTTAGAAAATCCTGTGGTATGAATTTGTGATGGAGCAATAGTTTCCAATAACATCATTTCCTAATGATTTTTAATTGTAAATATGGGAAGATCAATTTGATAATTTTTTATTTGGGTATAGAGCATTCAAGAAGAACTTAAAGATTGGTATGTTGTAATTTCAACTTTAGTTAAACTAATTTGCCAAGTTATCAAATATGTTCATGTGCAAGTCAATAGCTAGGTTGGCAAGTCATTTGGGTTACATAACATAAGTCATGAGCTTGAATCTCAATATTGATTTTATACATAATTGGCATGACAATGTGTTGGTTATTTACATCAAACCAAACAATTAACAAGTCGATCAAGGATTCCCTTCAAAAAAGGCAAATAAAAATTAGTAGGAATCACACTAAGTCATGCCATTTAGTTAGTGAGTTAAATGTTGGATTGTGAACAAACTTGTAGCTTAATGTAAAATATTGAAGGTAATAACATTTTTAATTGATGATTTAATTTGATCCTAGAGGAATTGGTGACTAATAGTATATATATCACACAATATGTGTTAGTTTAGTTTACATATATTTAGTTTCTATCTATATTCTATGATGAGTCCTTTCAGTGTTTCTCATAAGTAGCACTTGTATTCTAAAGCATTTTTAAGTGAATTTGGCATAAGTACCACTTGTATTTTAAAATCCTTTGTGATATTTTTATTATTATCTTCCTCCTTTTTAGTGTCATTTGAGATGTTTTAAGATGTTATTTAGCATGTTGAGTATGATCATTGCTCTTAGAAGGTTTTGATAGAAAAATGTTATATTAGAAAATATATCATTTCTATTCAATATTAAAATGAAATAATGAATATTATATGTATGGTGCACTCTATTCTTTTATCTTTAAAGTTGTAGTTGTGCATTAATTGACTACATTCTTGGGTGTTAAAACCATCTCTACCTCGATTTACTGAAAGGAACCTTACATTTATACTCTTTAATATGCAATGGTATTCCTTCGATGGACAATTTTCTTTCTTTATGTGCATAAACTAATCAATCTCTTGACCTATTGTATTTTTCCTTCAAATATCTTCCATGGTGTTAATTTGTGATGGAATTTTAGCTTCTAATAACACCATCATCCTCTCCTTATCCTTGATGTGATTAGATTGTTACAAATATGAGATTAGTTTGATAATTTTTTGGCTGGGTATATAGAGCATTTGGGAAAAGCTTAACTAGCCAATACATTTAATTTTGATTTTGGTATAAATAAGTTTATTGAATAGCCAAACATGTTCACATGCAATTTGATGACTAGGCTAGTAATTTGGTAGGTTGAAAAACATGAGTCACAAGGTTCAATCTTGGTATTAATTTTTAACATGCTTAGCATAATAATGTGTCAATTATTTTTGTGAGACCAAGCATTTGATAGATCAACCAAATGGTTCCTTCAAAATAAGCAATCTTTTTAGTAAGAATCACTTTGATCCATATCATATGATCACGGAGTTAAATATTGAAGGGCAAACAACCTTTCATCCTAATATAAAAGATTTGAGATAATGATGGTTTTTAATTGAAGATATAATATGTTCATAGAAGAATTTATGGGTTATAGTTGTGTTGGTTTAGTGTCCATTTATTTAATCTCTATTTGTATTCCATGATAAGTCATTTAAGAAAAAATATTGTACGTGAAAAGTCTATTTTAAAGTCCTTTGAATGATTTTTTCATAAATACCAATTGTATTTTAAACTCCTTCACTAATTTGTAATTTCCACCAAAATCTAGCTAGAAACTATGAAATTAAACTCAAGGTTGTTATGCTACTTGGACTCCCAAATTACAATGAGAAGTGGAGGGATTAAAGAGTTGTCATGCATAGAAATGAAGTATTGAAATAAGAAAATACAACATGAACACAAGGATTTATCCTGGGAAAACCTCATGAAGGGTGAAAAACTCAAATTAGTAGTGGCAATTGCTATTTTGTTAAAGTATATTGCTCAAATAGATAAAGTTCTTATGTAATTGCAACCTCTTACAAGCCTATTTTTCCACTTTCAACTTATTCTAATTAATATGGATACAACAATTGAATTTTCTTCTTACCCTTCATTTTGGGTTGTCAATGTCTTCAAATAGGATGTTAGAATATACTCCAACCGTGTGTAAAGCCTTCTTGCACGAAATCTAGAGACAAGATCAATGAAATAGTTTAAAATTTTTTCATCATGACCAAAACACCTCTTTTCAATAGGTGTTGGCTACAAAATTGTTGTGGTAATTTTGAAACTTCTCTTATGGGGAACCAGAGGTTTCAAAATTGCCTCTTTAAAGAACCAATATTTTATAAAACCAAGTTTTGGGGGTGATTTATGCACTTGAACCTTACTAAAGTGTTTTCATCTAATGATGATATCTTCTCCTACATTTGATATTGATCACACCGCCATTCTTAGTGAGCTTTTGGTCCCACAAAATATTAAAATTTAAAATATAGAATAATTTCTCCCTCCATCTATGAAACTTTTATGTCCAAACTAATTCAAACAAAATTTCATCACGTTCTCCTTGTGAAATATTAAGTGATGCTCTATACACAAGTTCCTTGAGGTGTATATTGTAGTAGTGCTCTATGTGTATTGGTATCTTGTACTTGATTAGAACAAAACCTCCTCAAATCTTCAAAGTGATTCTCAACATAAATAGTGTCATGAGGTACAAGGTAGTGATGTAAGATAATTTGGGTCCACAAGCAATATTACATCATCCAAAAAAATAAAAGATGGCTAACAAATTTTTTGGCTTTGAGAGTAGATTTCAAAAGATTGACAAGAAAGGATAGGTCAAAGAGGTCAAAGGGTCATTCCAATTGACTTCAAAAACAACATAAAACACATAGTTACACCTTTGATAATATCATGTATCACTTCAATAGAACCTTGTGTCACTTTGGTAGCAACTTGTTTCACTTTGGCAATAACTTACTTCAACAACAATATGACTTTGTGATGCAGGAGCATCTAGGCTCACAAGAAATCTTGCATCAACCAAAAACATTTTAGGTTTTATTTTCAGTTTCAATTCAATTTTGTTGTGTTTTTGTTTGTTTGCTTCACGAGCATTTTCAAAGTCAAAATTGGTCAAGTTCAGGGAAAATTTGGTTAAGTTTTAGTTTGGCATGTCGAAGTTTGGAGTAATTCGATGAAAATTGAAGTTTTTGAACTCCTCTGCATGCCGAAAGGTGTTATTTTGATGAAAATTGAAGTTCTTGAACCCGGACTTGTGTTGAAAAGAGTTTTCAAAAGGAGTATTTTGACAAATATGAAAGTTCTTGAACATTCCTTTTCACCGATGGAACTTGTCGATGAACCTTGTTAAGCATCAAAGTTATTTTGGGTACATTTGAAGGAGCTTAGATTGTGTGTTCACGAATTTTAAAGTTTGTGAACTCTTTTTATTGCTGAAGGCACTCGTTTAGCCTTGTCTCTTCGGTGATTCTTCATGTATTTAAACTTTGTTTCTTGTCAAAAGACATTTTGAAATAACATACAAGCTTTCAAGAAATGTTTCGGTGAGGTGAGTTGCCAAGGATAGGAACTCTCCTTGTCGCTGAAAGATGTTTTCAAGGAACTTAAAAAAATTGGTTTTTTGCCGAAAGGAATGTTCATAAAGGCGTTTCGACAGACTACTCAGTTCATGAACTAGAAGTAATGCCGACGAAGAAATTGAAGGTTCATAAGTTTGTGCAAGCACCGAAATGCATTCTCAAAGCAAAATTCAAGTGTTGCGGGTTACGCTTAGGGGTTGAATTGCCGACAAAGGATTTTGAAGGTTCACGAAGGCATTGATTTGCCGACGAAGAAGTTCAACCGGGCACAAAAGTGCCAATCTGCCAGAATATAAGTTTGAAGACTTACAAAATGCCGTTATACATTATAAGGACAGTGCAAGCGTTGCATGATTTGCCGAATGGCTAAATTTCTGAAGAGGCGCCTTATGAAGGAGTCGATGCATGCCATTTTAAAGAGGGCGATTGGTGGTGTTTCAGTTGGTAACTTCCCAAAGTTTAGGAAACGGTTCAACTTCTTTGAACCTGATGTATAAAAGGAAATAGATGTATTTTGTAGGGGTATTGGAGGAGAAGGTATTGTTCCTGAATAAGAATAGACCGATTTGAAGACTATAAATATTGTACTCCTTTGTTTGGAGCAACGAATGTACATTGTGAATGTAAGTTTGAGATTTGAATAAATTCAAATGAAATTGCGTTGCTGTATGAAAATTTTCATTGTTGGCTGCTAGACTTGGCTATCTAATAGGATTCCCAATCTAGACTGCGTCACTCTGGCAACATTTGGGATGACTTCATTAGAAAAACTAAAATAACAATAGCGAGAGATGACTCATGATGATATTGACCCTAAGAATTCCTAGAATTATCTTTTGTCCAACTTGTCATGGGTTGCATGTTTTCTTGGCAACAGCTATTCTTGTTGGTATTTCATAAAAAATGGTGTGCATAAAAGATCCATCAAGTTTCATCTAGAATAAAATAGAGTGGCTTAGAAGTTTCAAACACAAGAAAATCTTAGTTAAAAGTGCCCTATCAAGTAGCAAAAATTGTTATGAAAAGTGACTGAATAAAGTTTGATGATTGGAATCACTTGTCTAATCATCCATGCAGTGTTTAGGACTAATAAGAAAATGTCAAACCCTTGTAAGGATGCAAGATAGGTCCAAAAATGCAAACAAGTTTTTTATGAACAAAAATCATGCCCTGAATTATGGAAAAGATTAAAATGTCCAATAAAGAAAGAGGAGAAATGATAGGGCGGGTGTGAGAATGAGAAGGCAAACCATTTTGAGGAAAAGGGGACATTGGAAAATAGGGAAAGAACCATATTCATCCATCTTGGGAAACAAACAATCCTTTTTGCAAATTTATGTAGTCCCTAAATAATTTAGGCTCTTTCCAATAAGCCTTTATATGAAAATTTTAGTAATTTAATGCAAGTTGCATTATCTTTGTTTATGCATGGCACATGAATTAATTGGTACATTTTTTACTACTAGTTTTAGGTGGTTGTTCAATTGACCCCCCTACCTAGACTGCATAAGTTAGTGATGCTCTATCACATAGTTGATTAGAACAAAACCCCTTCACATCTTTAAAATGATGATCAACACAAGTAGTGCTATGCAATAGAAGGTAGTGATGCTCTATCTTGTATTGAAACTCAAATGTCTTGTTGTCCTTCATGTGATCAAGTATATGGTGGCTACTTCTTTAACCCCGTATGTTACAATGGTTGCCTTGAACATGCTACAACATAACCATGTTTCCATGTATGATCCTCCTTGCTATTGATGTTCATTTTACAATGCCATGAAAGATATAAGGTATCCTTCTTAATGCATAAATGTATAATGAAGGCCATACATTTTATAGTGTTTAACAACAAATTTAAAAAGAGGCCTCTTCCTATGACTGTTCAAATGCTATAACTATGATAAGAGTGCATAATACAATAATGAAAACCATCATTGTTATACTCTTGGTTGTTTTCATTCTCATCTATGTTAATTAAAGTCATCTCCTACTTGCCCATATAGGTGGAAATAGATTCTTTCCTTGCCATATCACACAAAAAATTAAACAAGTTATTAAAACATAAAATTAAATTACCCTCAATGATGTTTAAGGTGTTAATTATCTTTAAGATTGTATTATTGCATTTATTGAAATGTGACACATGAAGGGTCTATGGCTCCAACACAACATTCAGTCATTCATTTTCAACACTTGACTATTACATTCAATGGCTTTATATAGTCATACAACCTACAACTACTCAAACTAACTAACAACTAACTAATAACTTATCTCTAAACTAACACCTAATAATAAATTAACAATATTATGTTAATTTATTATTTATTATCTAATAACCTATGTTATGCACTATTTATTTTCTAACATCATTAAACTATTATATTTATCTATTCTAATGAAAATACATAAAATAACAAATATTTCTAATCAATATTTACTACACAAGACAAAAGTTGGGAATGGCAATTCAAATTGATTAAGCTACTAAAAAAATAGATAATAGGGTTAAAAGATCATGTTTGATGTGAAATATGCTATCAAAAATAAACTCAATAAGATTGCAAGGAGGTGTCTACAGAATTTTAGCAAATTCTAATAACTTCGAATGTTTAGTGCTCCTATATGAGGGTTTGGTGCTTGTGTCTAGAGGTTTGGCAGTCATATCTAGTCAGGGGCTTGTGTCTTTTGCTTTGACCATTCTATGTTTTCAAGAGTTTTTTGCTTTAATTTTATGATCTTCTATAATTCTTGTAGATTCCTCACATTTGCCTCAACAATGAGATTTCTACAACAAAACTTCTAGGGAAAGGAAAAATTGTTTTATGCTTTTAGGACACTACCTCAACAAATCTCCTATTTGGCATATTTTGGTCAACATAGTAGTGCATAAAAATGGGGATGTGTGAGATGCCTAAGTGTGGCATTTGTAATATTTTGTAGCTACCAGATAACTCTTGGAGGATGTCTAGCTAAAAAGGTGTGTTTTTGTGCAATAGAGAAGATAGGTAGATGGAAATATCTAGTGTGCCAAGGGGCTAATTATGGGAATCTTTTAGACCTAGAATAGTGGTGGATTTTGGTGAAGGTAATCTTTGTAACAATGGAGGATTTGTATGGGATATCTTGGAATAGAAAATACTAGTGAGTACAAGGGAGGATTTGGAATGATTTATAGATTCTAGGATAAGGGAGAGAGATGGAGAACAAATATGGGCTTCAATAATGGGGGATTTTTAGATTTTCAACCATGGAGAAATGCAAGGAAATGACGAAGATCTAGAAACTTAGTCTCAACACCTTAGAGAGAAGACTTAGTAAGGAGGGAAGAAAAATGAGTAGGACATCAAAACTAATATTGATATATGGTTTTCAAGTGTTTAAATAAAGTGTTTTAGGTCAAGAGTCTATTGGAAAACTTGCTAGGGCAATAATTGGTGTTTTAGAAGTCTAGGAGGCTAGATTTAAAATTTTGAATCTAGAAACTAGTGTCTAGGGGTGTTAGTGTCCTTGAAGAACAAGCACTCTATCTTTTGAGTGAAGGTTGGTGAGAGAAAAAGATGACTATTTATAAGAGAAAAGCTCACTAAAGATGGGTTTAGTCTTGTAAATTAGAAAAATGTTACCTAAAACATGACTATAAGAGTGGACACCAAAATGAGTGTAGAAACATATGATGAGAATTTTAAAGTAAGTGATTTTTTTATCTTTCCAATTTTTACATTACCATTGAATGGAAATATGCATGCATATAATACCTAAAAACATGTGATATTGTTCCCATGCTCAACTAAAAGAAGTATGCATGCTTACAACACCTAAACATATGTCATAATGTTACCCATGTTACCAATTTTTTATTTTTCTATGTTTTATCCCTACTTGTTCATACAAGTTGAACAAAATTGCACTTTTGCAACAACATATTATCCAAAATATACATGCCTAAAACTTAGAAAAATGTTTTTGTCAAGTTGTCCATGTTGTTTTTTATTTATCTCTTATTGCTAGAGATTCATATCCTCATGCAACAAGAATCACAGATCTACCCTTTTTTGCTTTCAAACAAATGGATGTGGAATTCATACACTTAGTGTCCTCTACACTTGAAACATGTACCTCTACTCTAAAGGATCTTCCATCACTGCTCCCATATCTCGCTCTATGTCTCTGATATCCATATGTTTTATCATTGTTGTATGAATTTCTATCCTCCCTCTTCTTGCAGTAAGAATTACTACCTTCCCTATCACTACGGTGAGGACTACTACTTCCTCCTTTTTCATAGTATGAGATATCTTAAAATCCTCTAGGTATGATTCCCTATCACCCACCAAGTTCAATCACTTTAGTTTTTTATTCTCTTCATTTTTGGCAATTTTGCCTATCTTCAAGTCTTCTATTCAATTTCTTCTCTATAGTCAAAGAAAATTGATATGCTTCCTCCATTGTTTTGATATTCCACATGCTCAACTTCTCTTGAATTTATTCCCTCAAACAACTTATGTATCTTGCCATTTTCTTAGCTCTTTCATCATGATGTTCTGATTAGATTGTTAGCCTATAATACTCCTTAGTATAGTCCTTCATAATCATATCTCTTTGTCTCAACTTATGTAATTCCTTCAACAACTCTAGATGATAATTTGTAGGAATGAACTTAGATTTGAGATTCTTCACCATTTTATCCCACTTACCAATGCTAGGTTTACCTTTTCTATTCCTTCCACCAAATGGCAACATGACCTTTCAACTTGGTTTTAGAAAATTTTACCCTACCTGGATTAACAATATTTTCATATTCAAGGTGCTCTTCTAAATAAGTTATCAAATCTATCAACTCTTCAAGATTTAAGCTACTAGAATAATTAGGGATATCTACTCTAGTTTTCTTACCAACATTTGATATGACTTTCAACATCCTTTCTTCCTTTTCTTCTTCACTTCCACTTTTCTCAACAGGGTTTGTTTCTTGTTCTTCATCACTCTCCTCAACTCTAGGGTTAGGGTTTCCTCTGTGGTCTTATTTAAAGGCATCCATTCAGATCTTCATAGCTTTCAACATCTCTTCCATTATTCCAATGACATTAACAATACTATGTCATCTCCTTGGCCACATCTTGGATCTCATGAAAACTGCCTTAGGTTGGTGACTATCCACAATCACCCCTATAAACTGCCTCACATTCAGTGCTCTATTTACAAGCTTTTCATGGACCACCTCAGTTTAATGATTTATTCACAAGAAGAAATTTCAAGATACCAACTTGCTCCCCCTCTCCTTAGGATTCCAAACTTCACTCTGATACCAATTGTAGTCGTGGATGGATGGTCTAAATGAAGGATTGTCTAACCACACAACAAAATAGAACAACACACAATTACATAGCAAAAAATTAATAAAATAGTACACCAATAATATGATCTTTATAAATTAATAGTCATAAATGAAATACAAACTACCACAAATGGGCTTCCAACATGTTAGGCCTCAACCATTTGATTATAAAATATGCAAATTATAGAATTCAAATGATATCTCAGAATCTTCACTCTCAAGCTCTCTCACTCCCTCTACTAACCATGTTTCCCTTAAACGGTTATGAAAAATGTTTATATAGAATTCTCGAGCCTTAGGATTAATCACAGTCAGTCGCAAGGTGGTGCAAAGTTAAATGCATCATGAAACATGTAGTTAGCTAGATGTGTAGTGGAATCTTCCAAATTGAATGTGATGATGATGGGTTGATGAATCTTTGTGTGGTTCACACCATAATCACTTTTGGGTCTAGTGTATCTAGAAATGTGTCCCTTCATTGCCGCAAACTTCAAAAGCTATCACAATCCATGAACAATGAAATTGAGTATAATCTTATTAAGTTCAGTGAGGTTCAGAAACAAAGTTATGCGAACTTCAATAATCACAAACTTCTGAAAAAGTGAATATGACATTCAAGGATCATTGTAGAAAATATTCTCCCAATCACGAGATGAGATAAGTGACTGTATTGAAATGCAGTAGGATCTACGGTGACTGCCTATTGACTGAAAACTTGCAACAAACAAACAAAGTGAAAGAAAATATTTTTGGTTGATGCAAGATTGCTTTTACACCCTAGGTTGCTCCTGCATCATTTATGATTTATGGTTTAGGCTTCATGGTTTAAGGTAACTTATGGTGTAGGGTTTAGCGTTTATCTTTCATGGTTTAGGGTTGAGGTTTTTGGATTCAACGTTTGAGATTTAGGGTATTTTATTTTAAATAGGGTTTAGAGTTTTTTTATTTATGGTTTAAATTCTTCATGGTTTAGTGTTTTATAATCTATTTGTTTTTATTTTACTGTGCTTATAGAGTGAAGGATAATCATTATATTTTATTAAAATGTGCAAGATTAAAGTTAAGAAATTTAAGGTTATTAACACATGCAACATATTAATTTTCAAGTTTAGGATTGGTAGTTTATGGTTTTTAACTAGAATAATTTAGTTTTTAATGGTATAGTTATTGCAACATAGTAGATAATCTATTTAGTAGCATTGATGAAATCTTGAAAACTGTAGAAAGTAATACAAAGCACATTGTGAGAAAATGTAGTTGACCTAAAAATATAAAGACAACCCTCGAAGCACACAACCCATATGATGCACATCATTTAGGCCAATTTATAGAACATGTTTAGTATCCTACAATGATAAAGTGCCTTTGTATTTTGTAAAGCAAGTATATTCTAATGTTTACTTGAACCTCAATGTTGATTATTTAAATATATGATTATTTTGGCTATGGGTTAGACAGAATAGCCAATAGGGATGCATATCATCATAAGAAACCTAATGTGAATCCAAGGGAATTGGTTGGGGTAGGTCTAAGCCTTTGTCTCTAAGCTAAATTTATTGAGTTTAATGATATTGTAGTCATTGTTATTCAAGATTCTCAAAGTGAAGCAATGGAGGGTCTTGATGGCATTATCAAAGGCATACACGTTATTTTAATTGATAATGTCATTTTTTATGAGGCGTGGATCAGAAAGATTGTTTAGATAAACGGTTTCATCTTTAGTGGTTTGATATATGAAAGCATATTTTTCATCTCCTTAGGACTTGCATGAGGTGTAAGATACAATCAATTGTGTGCAATGGCAGAAATTCTTATTCTGGATATTTTTGAGGCATATGAGATTATAGATTCAGATCATGACATTGATATTGGTGAAGTTATTCCATATATTAAAGAGAAATTCTCACAAGATACATACCCTCTGTTGGGAAATAGGTATTGTACACCTTGCATAATATTGTATTATTTTATTCATGTAAAATAAATATTTATTTGTGGTGCATCTTAATTGATGTGTTTAACCACATTAGATATTTATTTGGAGGCCACTTATAAAAGTTGTATGTTACATTGGGTTATTATTTGTTTTTATTTAATTGTTGGGAAAAAAATGTACTACCAATATTAAATAAGGGGGTCAATGGTTTTGTGTATCCATGGTTTTAAAACACATGGTTTATCCAATACCACAAGTTGTATTTGTGTGAGCTTGGTCTATAAAAGCAAGCACATGGTCATTAGTTGGGTGGGTTGGCTATTTCATTGTAGGTGGATTGGAGGTTTGTGAGAGGTTGTCATTGTATTGAGTTCTCTCCATTAAGTGCATATTGTGAAGCATGGCAGGGGATGTGTGGATTCATGCTTGGACACATGGAGGATGCATTGGAGGTGCTTGATGTTTCATAGGTATTCATGGAGACTCATGGCATGTATTGTAATATCTTTATTGCTGAATAATACATATGAGTGTGAATGCTTTTGGAGGTTGAGTTTTTCCCTCTTGAAGGATTTCCTAGGGTATATCTTGTGTTATCTTGTGTTTGTCATTTGATCTTTGCATTATGGTTATTTGTTGCATCTTATTCTCCTATTGGGTTATGTGGAATTGGTTTTATTTGACCTACAAATTCCTAACACCCTCCACATGCATCCTCTAAAACTTCTCCCATATCTACCTCTACATCTATAAGTTGCCTCTGCATCTTCCTCTACAATGTATCTATTTTCGTATATGCCTATGAATTTCCACAAGAGAATGGGTCTCCTCACCAATATGCACATGTTAAACATCTTCAATATTTTCATTATTTGTGTGTTCAACCAAATATGATAATTGCAAACTTAATGTCTTGAAATTTATTGAATACATTAAGGTTATCCCTCAATCTATAAGCACATTAATAACAACAAAGTGACAATAAAAAATTATGTAGCAAATCTTTAACTTACACTCCTTTTCTTATTAATTAAATTGAAAGTACTAGGTTTATCTCAAAGTTTTATCAACTATAGATTTTTACAAAATTTAACAAATTTGAATTTAGTTGAGGACCCTAAAACCAAGATACAAAGTCCTAAAACCTAAACCCTAAACACAAGACCGAGGACCCTAAACCCAAGATCGAGGACCCTAAACACTTATCCTTAAGATATAATCCTATAAATCTAAACCCTAAACCTTAAGTTATCATAAAAACCAAACCATAAAACCTAAACCAAAGTTACCATATATCTTGAACCCTAAACTCTAATAAATTATAAACCCTAAACCCTAAAATCAAAAGTTAATGTCCTTTTATTTCAAAAAAGAAATCCTTATCACTCTTGCATTTCTATATACCACACTTCCTATATACCAAGGCTTCCAATATACTAAAACCAACTTGTATACCAAAACCACCCTATATGTACTAAACCTTGCAATATACCCATAGGTATGTGAAAGTAGAATGGTGTGTGGAAGAGAGTAGTATGCACACACCATCCTACATGGGAGAGAGTGGTATAGGAAGTAATTACTTAGGGACTTTTCTTTTATGTCTCATGGCATGTGCTTATGACATTTGTTAAGACACTTGTCACATGCACATATGGGGTTCTCACTTACTGAACTACCTTCTTGTCTCACCTTTGCCTATATATACAAGGGCCTCTATGTCCATTTGTGATGTATCAGTATTTGGAAATATAGCATAAATATTTTGCATTTCTCTCTTGTGGAAGGTTCTTTGGTGTTGTAGAAGATTCCTACTCCTGTGAAGTTCTTTTGGAAACTTCAACATGGTAGCAAATCTTTGAATTTGTAAGCCCCTTCTCCTTTTTGGGAGATATTGTCAAGCTTTTTCTATTGGTGCACCTTGGCCTAAAACAAACCTTACTATTAAGTGCAAAAGTCCTAAATCTATTAAAATTGATACTACACTCACTATGGTTTGGGTCTATACTCGGAAGGGATTTTTTTGCCTCCTTGTCTATCCATATTGCTTATGCAAGCATCATACTCTATCTACATCATCAAGCATCACTCAGGTACCATCATTATGTTTTTGGATGTATGAGGGTAAATTTAATTTATTTCTACCAATTTTGCAAAGGTATGCTTTTTTTTAAGACTTAACGTTTAAAATATAAGTTTTTATTATTGGTATGAGGTTTGCAAACCCCCATTTTATCTTCTCCCATCTATACAAACTTGGTAACACCGATCTTTGATGAATACACAATGGAACTTGATTTTTTTTATGACAACTTCTCAAAATCATCCTTAGGCTAATACGAAAGCAAGACAAAATTTCACTATTATAAATCAAATGAATATGACCTCTTAGATGTTAGGACTAAATCTCATAATATATTAGGCCAAATCCTTGAAGAAATTCTCTTAAAAATTAGTGTTCTATGATTGATTTTGGTTGGATTTGCTAATGTATGCTGAAAAGATGAAGATATTGAAGTAAATTATTGTTGTGTTTGCTTCTACTACACAACCTATCATTTTATTTGAAGAAGGAAAATAGTTCTCAAGAAGATAGTTGTCTACTAATGAACCCTTGATTTTCTCTTCAAAACAATATTTTGTTGATGTTATAGATTGTTAAAATATTGAAAATATAAAGAAAACTATTGCAAACACTCTATTGATAATGTGGTTCTGTTGTGACCTAGTGTTGCACATGATGTTGTGTGTAAAACAAGGCACCCTCTACATAGGTGCTATAAGATTTGGTTATGTAGATAGCCACCCTAGATCAAGGAGCTTCAATGAGAGCACTAAAGGAACCAAAATGAGAGAATAATTTTATTCTATCAAATGATGCAAATATATGATGATGATTGACTACAATGAGAAACCCTTATATATATAGTACAGGTGAGACATAGGAAAACATAATATTATGACATGCATCTTAATCTTACGACTTGAGACATAAAAATTAAATTCCATAAGAATTCCCTAAGTAAACTTAAGTGACTAGGTGTGAAAAGGACCCAAAAGGGAAACGGGTTAAATAATATACCCTGTTCACACCAACACCCCCTTAAGTGCAACTTAAGGAGAATGAGAAAACACGCAAAGATGGGTCTTGGCTACAAGGCTTGATGAGGTACCCATGTACAAAATAATCTCTCACAAATGGAGAAAAACTTGTAGGAAAAACTCCTTTCCAAAAGAGAGAAAACATAATATGCTCTCTAAGGTATGAGAAGGATAAAACCCAATGTGAGGAAAATTTCTCCCCCATAAGATAAAAGAAGAGAGACCATGCAGCTCTCCTCACTATGTAATCTCTTGCACTAATGGTAGATGATCGACAATGAATGTTGAAGATGATCCAAGATCACTAAACAACATTTTTTCCCTAGGAAGAAACAAAGCCAAAGATGTATGCAGGATGTCCTGCCATTCTTGAAAGGAATATGAAGGAATAAATCTTAGGATGTAAGATGTATCTAGAAGTTGCTCAGGTGTCACCATGTCCATGTCTAAAGGTGCTAAAATCAAATAAGGAGTCATAGGCATAACTGAAGAAAGTGACAATCCAAAACCTTATGGAAATGGATGTAGAACAAGATCCAAAAATGAAGATGAATCCTCTGAATGCTGCTCAAGGATCTCCAAACCAATGCCAAACTATGACAAATGAATAGGTGGAAAAATAATACGAGGGTATGAATGTGCCCTCATGATAGTGAAAGAATATGATGGAACTTCATAGGAGCTAACATCAAAGAGGAGTTGAATGTCCTCAATGATGTCCTCCAATTTGTAAGAAGGGGCTCACAAAACAAACATGCAATGCATCCTGAGTACTCATCCCAAGTAGCTATATATAGAAGATACGATACATATGATCTTGTTGCACTAATCATTGGAAGCTTCATGCAAAGCAACACTAAACTCTAAAGAATTAGGATATGGAGGAGATGGAATGTTAGCACATGTCTTTAGAACCTCAATTGATGAAAGGATACCAAGATTCAAATGACCATATTTTCTCTCCTCAAAAGTATCCACACTAGATGCTTGAGTGTGAACATAAAATGTATCTACCAATGCTAGAATGATAGAATCATCAACCTCAATATGTTGACTCATAGATAAAGAAGATGAACCCTTTGAATCTGTATTAGGAGTCATTGAAGTTAAAGATTAAATTGGAGTCTCTAGAAGAGAAGTAGCATCAGGATGAACCCTTTGAATCTATAGTAGGAGTCATTGAAGTTGAAGCTTCAATTGGAGTATCTAGAGGAGAAGTAGTATCAGGATAAGTCACTAGGTCATCACAATGTTCATGACTTTCTCAACAATTAAGCAACATAGCTATATTATGATCATATGGTGGATTCTCATAATCATCTAGAGGAACAAGATAGTCCAAGGTAGGATCATCTGAGTGTATTCACAAATCAATTCAAAACAATAAATGAAATCACAAGGATAAAATGAAACAGAGTTCCCATCCTTATTCCCCTAGCTACCACCAAGCTTCCTCTCACTAATCTACAACCATGATTATTAAACGTTACATGCATTCTTGAATCATTCAACTTTGAAACAGAGAGAAGATTTCCAGCCAATCCAGGAATATGTAAAACACTAGGGAGGGTTTTAATCCTCCCATCACTGAAACACAACTGTAACTTTCCTCAGCCAACAATCAGATATGTATAGTTTTCCCCAAGGTAAACATTACCTCCATCATATTTCTCATATGTGGAGAACCATTCCTTATGAGGAGTCATATGATACGAGCAACATGAGTCAATCAACCAATGTTAATTAGACATAACATTACATGTAGAAAGTAAAAATGTATCTCCTGCATTTGAGGACTTTTCGGTAGAGGAATCCCACTGTTTCTTTGGGTTTCTACATTCTTTCTTCACATGCCCCCTCTTACCACAGTTCTAACACTTAACTTTGTTCTTCTTCCTAGGAATTATAGACTAGCCTTTTGATTCCTTAGGCCCCTTCTGATCTCCTTTTGGTCCTCTTTCCTTAGACCTCCCCTAACATTAAGAGCATCCACCGAGATATCCATTGCCTTCTTCCTCATTTCCTATGACAACATAGTTGCAACCAGGGAATCCATCTTTGGGTCTTCAAGGTTAGTAGTGATAGCAAGAATGAAATTCTCCCAAGACTCAGGCAACGAACAAAGAAGCATAATACTTATCTTCCTCATCTATCTTAACATCCACATAATCTAACTGACTCATAATCAAATTAAATATATTCAAGTGCTTAGCTATCGAATCGCCCTCCATTTTAAGGGACAATAACTTTATTTTGAGATACAATTTATTTACCAGGCTCTTGGCTTAATAGATTTCACCCAACCACTTCCATAACGCATGTGTAGTCTTCCTAGCAGAGACATTCAATAGACAAAGTCTGCAAGGCATAACTGGATTGTTCCTCTTACCTTTTGTCCATCTTGTCCCACTCATCATGACTAATAGTATCATGCTTCTTCTCTTTTGTCGCAGCCAACCATTGATCTCTTTCTTCAAGGATATCCTCCATCTTTAGCTTCCACAACTCATAAATTGTTCCATTGAATTTTTTGATGTCCAATCAGGATGCAGCCATGGTTTCTAAACAAATCTAAAAAATAATATCAACCAAAACTCCCACCACAACTCAAATAACCCTCACACTTCCACCCAAGACACATAACTGGCCATGCTCTGATACCAAATGTTAGAAATGAAGGTGAACAACTATAGAATGGAAATTTGATTACAACTGTAACTATTATTCCAATGCAGAACCAAAATGGAGATAGTATGAAATCAACACAAAGAAATAACCAAAAAAAATATCAAACACATAATACAGTGTTTACGTGGAGAAACCCTTTTGGGAAAAAATTCTACACAAGAAAAGATGCAACAGTTTGTATTAGCTTCAATAGACTTTACAATACAACACTATCAATCTCCTCTTCATTCTTCAATCCAACAACACCTATAATACTCATCATAACCATAATACAATATCCTCTTAAAAGAGTGTTGCCTTCTAGGGAAAAAAACCTTAACATAATTTCTACCGTCAGATCTGCGACCTAATGATGAATGACCCAGATTGACTACGAAATTACAATATTTTACAAGGTAATTTTCTAGAAAATTCTCTTTAGGGGCGCTACCCTCAAACCCCCGCTAGGGGGGCTAGGAAGTTGTTGCCATCCCCTTGGACCCCCCAATGACAATAGTGGGGGGGCAAGCCCCCCACCCTCCGTTGAGTACAAGGATCCAAAATGTGATTGAAACAAGATCGCTACTTGGTGAATACTTCATCCCTTATGAATGATTTACAAACAATATTAGGAGTACTTAAATACATAAAATTTACAAGGTTGATGGCACCTTAATCCTAACACAAATTAAAACCCAAGCACTCCATGTAGGTGTAATAACATCTCTTACACACCTCATACACATGCTATACGTAGTTGGTCAAATATGTCAGTCATAGTCCACCTTGTAACACCCCTTATACATGTTCTTATGAATGTGATAGATTCTCCTACACACCTTACATGTCATAGATGCCCCTCTTACATGTTCTTATGTATGTGATATATTCTCTTACACACCTTACATGTCATAGATGCTTTTACACACAATTCCACTTATGGAATCTCAAGATTCCATCCAAGTGGGACACCCTTTTCAACATGGGCAAATTATTTACAATATTACAAAATATTAAATAATTTGACTAGACCAAGGACTTTCAAGGTGTACACCAACACCTAGTCCTAACATCTTTTTTATTCATTCAACAATCCCTTCAAGAATGGAAACCACTAAGATCCAATCTTCAAACACAAATAAATGAAGGGTTGAGGTCACTATGATTCCAATAAGGATTTGGGAGGAAATAAATGAGAGAATTTTTAGAGAAAATAAAAAATTGAAGAATTAGGATTAGAATTTAGGAAAACATCAAGGAAACTCTTCAATCTTAGAAAAAACAAATAATCTATTGACATAAGGAATCAAAATAGTATTGTGCTTCACCATGGAATGAATAAAGAAAACATTAATGGTAGTATCCACAGAAATCTTAGTACTATAGGTGGTAGAGATATTTTTAGGGATAGTAAGGGGTAGACTATCTTTGCCTTCTTTGTTTTCATGTAAGTAAAAATCAATGATCAAGTGGAATTTATTGGTCTTATTAGGGGCTTACAATTGCTAAGAAATATTAACTTTTAAAAATCACACGTGGAATGAAACTCCCTTGATTTGAAATGGATCATACATGTTAGTAAAATTGGCAAACATTGCAACTTAATGAATTCTTGAAGACATTTTGAAACATGACACTTTTAAAACTCTTTTCTTTATTTTTTTGAAATGGAATTGCAAAGAACTCAATAGGTTAGAACAATTGCTTAAAGTCACCTAAAGCGATCTAGACACTTAGGGGACTATTAGAATGGTAGAAAACAATCATAATCAACCCTTTCAACCCAAACCAAAAGCATCATATAGTTTTGGATGCTACTAAAAAATACAAAAGACAAAGCTTGTAAATACAAGGAAGTTGGTGCATTTGGGATTCCTATTTTGGTGTTTTTAAGTCCTTTGGGATTTCCTTCAAATTTATTTTTAACTCATGATCTATTTTACCTCTTGAGGGACATTGCAAATGAGATCATTTTAGTTGTAATTGGTCACATTGTACTTAGTTTCTTTAGTCAAGAAGTCTTATTGAGGTTGAAGTGTAATTGGTATAGTTAAAGAAATGGAACAATGTTCCATAGGTGTGAGGTCATACTCTTAAATTTATAAAATGTCCATGAATTCTTATAGAACGAAGTAAGTCTCTTTAAAACAATAAGGAAATAGTGGTATGAGGAGGAGATCCCTCACTCTTATTGAGTTTTCTCTCATTCTAGGCTTCTATAGGTCAAAGGTCACGCATACTATATTGCATGTTTATTTATTTCTCTTTTTTGTTGATATAATCTTCTTTTATATATTCTTACACATAATAACAACAAATTAAAGATGTCATGATTTTTTTCTGCACGTTTTCTTACAAAATAACAAATTAACAAATCAAATCACTATTGGAATAGATAATATTCATATTGGTAAATTAAGTAGTGGAATATACATACTAATTAAGGATCAAATTGATATCATAGCATGACTTTATCTTCCTCTTGGCGTGGCTTTGGTTTTTGTGTAGTTTGATAGTTTGACAATTTTCTAGATTATTCCCTTCACTAGATGAGTTGATACTAGCAAAAAAGGTGTTTTGTTTCCTTTGCAGCAAGATATATCCACAAGTTAATAGAATAGACAAATCAAAAGCATGGCTATTGAAAGAGGAATTCCTCTTGTGTAATTCCCTAAACTTTCACTCAATACATTAACAAATAAACATCAGACAAATAAATTTTTCACATTACAAGTGCGACATTCACGTGTCATGTATTGGGACCAAAAACTGCAGGTCCAAAACCTTAGAGTATATTCATACCTCCCAGGCAAGGGGATGTCATTAGGAAGGTAGAACAAGGGCTCATCAATAGATCAAGGATGGTTAGAGGCCAATTGTAAGAGTGGGTAATCTCTTCTTCACTTTTAGTTCAACTAAACCAAGGAGTGTGTTCCTAGAGGTATCCCTCAGAAGGGATTGATCACAATACAAAATATGCAAAAGAATAACAAAAGAAGTGATACCCAATATGCTTCTCTAAACCTTGAAGCTGTCAGTAGTTTAGACAATAGCTCACTACATCAAATGACCTCTTTTAAGTTGATAAAAAAATCAATGCAACTCTAGATAATGTGGGTATGCACATTTAGTCAGAAAGGATGAAACTTGCTTTGCCTTGGTGAAGATGATTCCCTGACTGAAACATAGAACTAAAATACATGCAGATCTATAAATTATTTCACACTTTGAGATAGTTGTTTTGATTTTAATTGTGTGTGGTTGATCGAATATTTCACTGACTAGTGCCTATCCAAATGGGCTACAGAGTCCCTAGTTTAATAGAGGAATCATAGAAATAAAAAGCATATGTTTGCCTACAAACATGAATATGATACCAAATTGGAAATACTTAGTAATCCCTCCTTATAATGCATTTATTCATTTATAATACTGAAATGATCATTACAATGCTTGTAATGTTTTATAATTGTCACATTCATCAAATCAAATATTTTCATTCATTCTATTAAACATAGCAAAGGGAATCCCTGACTACAATTCAAATATTTTCCAAGAAAAATACATACAAGGTTGGAGAAATTTAATGAATGATACCAAATTTTACAGTGAATACTTCATACACTTTACACCACTGCACCTTGGAGAACTGAAATGGATGTTGCAAAACCCTGGAAATATTCTGCTCTGTTTTTGTATGCTAAATGTCTGGAGGAAACAAGAAAAGACAAACCCCAAAATCCCTTCTCAACAAGTATATATGACATTGCATTTACTTCAACATTTGGGTAGGAAACACCTACCCAACCTACTACCATAACCTCTGCATTCAATCCTACCTACCTCACCACCAACCTCCATTTTCATCTTTATTCTACATTAATGGTGTCTAGGAAGTAGATAGACATTCAAACTAGGAAAACCATTAAAAATCACGCCAACTAGCTTTTGTAACACTTTAAAAGTCCTTCTAATTTAACTTTTGGTGCTTTTTAACCTTGGTGAACCTTTGTGGTAGGTTCGCACGTCTTGTCAAATTGTTGAAAATCCTTCATTTCTTGCTTTTCTTTATCTCTTCTTTCTTTCATCCTCTTTTACTTCTCTCTTTCTTCATTTATTTTGGCAAATTGGTGAAAATGTAAACTTTAGAACCTTTTCGACGAGTTCACAGGTTTACAAACTTGTCGAACCACCAAAACTTACTTCCCTTTGAACTTTCTCTTTCTCTTATTTCTTTTCTACCTTTTCAACGTTTCGATAAGTTTGTAAACTAGCAAACTTGCCGAAAGCCACTTGGTTGCTCTTCATTCTTTATTTGTTCTTTCTTTACTTACTTTTGGCTTGTCGGTACTTCGGTGAAACATTGAACATGAGAACTATTTCGGTAGGTTTGCGAACTTGTCGAATCATCGAAACACACTTCTCTTTTGGCAAACTTTCTAACTTTCCTCTTCCCTTCATGCTTTTGGCCTTTTGGCCAAAAGAACCCACAAACACATTTGATAGATTTGTGATTTTGTGAACTTGCTGAAAAGAAAATCAATCGGCCTTTCAACAAGTTCACAAATTAGTGAACCTATCAAAAAGGTAACACTTAGCCATATTTAGAAATTTATGAAGAATCGCAAAACAATCACAAGGTCAAGCAAAGGGTTCCATAGGATTTTCAAGGGTTTTTCAACACTTAGTCCCTAGAGGATTTTCTGAGAAAATTTACTTATGATGGGGACCCATTTATAATATCTCACATTGAATATAATCGATGAGCAAAATAGGTAGAAGCAAAAAGAGGAAAAAACAAGGGGCATTTTTTAAGGACTCGGAGACAATTATGCATGATTGGGAACTAGGAAATCTGGGTCCCAACACTTTCTCTAGTTAGGGACGTGCGTCTAATAGGAACAACAAGAATTTAGAAGACTCTCTGAGGCAGACCAACAAAAAGACAAAACATAACACAAGATGGGAACAAACACCCCATCACAATCAATAGGGGTCAAAATTGTTAGTGTATGTTTTTATTTTCCAAGTTGGATATTTTATTTCTTTTTTCTAGGTTTTTCCTACACTTTCATAAAGCATGTTTACTTAAGTAAGTGGGTGTTGAGGTGTCATCCTCTTCTATGGGAATTACATTTTCTTTTATTAGCATCGTTTTGTGGTCACTCCTTATTGGTTGGACTTGCTACCTCCTCCCTCTCCTTGAGCCTATATAAACATGCTACCTTGCTTGTATTTTCATATATTGGAGCTATATATATCTCTTGATATTATTGTGTCATTCGAGCATTTACATCAAATCTCTCGGTATCACTATTATGCTAATTTCATTTCTTTTGCATTTACAATTTGATTCTAACTCTTTCATTTCGATTATGGGTTGTAATATGCTTTCTTAGATTCTAACATGGTATCAGAGCATGTTTTGAAAGATTAGATTCATATTTTGAGAGATTTTGGGGAGGCTAATAATATTTTCATGTAGGATTCCCAAAGACCTAGTATGATCTTCTCTTGCATCTTCAAATGATCTGGAGAATTAGAAAAATTTGACAGAAGGTTTTAACCTCTGGCGTTTAATATTCTTGTATTTTATGAATCTGGTTGATTGCAATGTTCTGGTTACACTACCAAAATTTCTAGTTGTACCAACACATCCAAGAGGCTCGAAAAAGTTAAGAATGGATTTCATTTCATCATATTTGGAGATTGTTTGATAAAGTTGTGAATAGGGGTTTGAAGCTTAGATCTGGAGGCGTTTTTATTTTTTTGCATCAAATTTACATCTTTTGCACATCAAGAAGGGAAATTCTTTCTAAGTTTTGTTTTTAGCATCTAAATTTTTTTTGGGTATCTATTAGTTTTTGTAGGCAGTGAAATTTTTTTGTAAAAAGATCTGCCAAAACAATAGGGCATGTCTACTTTTCTAATAGGCCAAATTTGAGTTTGGATCAAATTTGCATCTTCTACATGTCAAGAAGAAAAATTATTTTTGGGTTTCATTTGCAACATCAAAATATTTGTGGGTATCTGTTAGTTTTTGCATACAACAAATAGATTTTGCAGAAACTAAATCAAAATTTTTTAATAAGCTATTATTGCTAAAAAGGTGATATTGTAATAACGTTTGATCGGGAACTCTAAATTGAGTGTCGTTTTCTTTAAAAGTTTATATTTTTTCATTTCCAATCCATTGGACCTACTTGCATTATAATCACACTAAATATAAAGTGCCAAAATCATATTTGATTGCAGGGTACTTTGATTGAGTTAAAAGGGGGGTGTCTCTTATGTGGTTTATTGAGTTTTGCTTTATCTATTTTCCACACAACAAACAACTACAACAAGAATAATTTTTTCTACACTAAAATGGATCAAAATACATTTCCAATACTCACACCCTACAACTACTTTGAATGGAAATCTATAATGGTAATTGTTATCACATGAAATTGCACCCCTTTGTTGAAGCTTTGACAGTTCCAATAATTTTAGAGTAACATGGGATTGGTCTCAAGGTGTGGGACCTTGCAGTTGAGACCAAACCTCTAGAGAAGGTTGGTTCCTCTTTCTGAGCTTAAGGCTCAGAGAATTAAACTAAATCTATGCTGATGATCACCAAGGAAAAGGGAGAGGAGACTGAAATTAAAAGGGAGGTGATATGCCAAGATTTATGGGTGTTAGCTAGGACTGACATAACACAACAATGACCTAAAATACTGATAGAGACTCACACAAATTTACAGCTTTAACAGAGGCTTGAATAGAAAACTTTAACTAACAGAGGGACCGTTTTATCCATAGAATGAGTTATAAACTTCAAATAAACATAGAGAAAAAGCATAAGAGAGGCAAAATGTCAGTGATTATATTGATCATGAAGGCTAAATAGCCATTACAAAAGGAAGATAACTTGTTATAGAGGAGTAGACACAAAATAACCATCTACATTCATTGGTAAACCATTATTAGAGACATCAAAGGCTTAGCTTCGAGCACAATGTATCATATCTGACTGGTTCTTGTAGATGCGCTAGAAGGTCTATGACAACAAATTATCTGGCTAGCATAACAACCTAGAAGAACAACTAACAACAAAAACATCTTTCTTGCATGTATATATAGCATTTCATCCATTGTATAATAGCTACAGGCATTTGAAAACTAGTCAACAAATTGTGCCCATTTTGCTTTGAATTTGGCCCAGAAGCTGTGTTAGAAGACTGCGAAATTTGAGGAGCAACCACACTTGGCGTGTTGAAGAATCCACAGTCTAGAAGGCTTCCCATATCTTGTGCACTGATTCATCCTTGGAAGGACCTATAGAAGCATGGCCATTGAAAACACCTCGTCCTCTTCATTAATATCTGGTACTTGTGTATTGAAGCTTTCCCACTATTCCAGCTACCTACACCCCCAACCTGTAGCAATATCGTCCTTAAATGGAGGCATGTTTCAAGCGCTCAAAAAATTCATGCCTTTGGCCCAATTTGATTTTTCCATTGTCAGCAAATTTGTCTCACACTGAACTTCTCATCCTTGCCTTTTGGCACTTCCGACTTAGTCTCCCATGGTCGACAATTTTCCACTTTGGCAAACTAGCAACCCTTTATCTTTACCTTTTCCTTTACTCCCGCATTAGTCAATGAAATTTTCATTTCACAGACCAACCATCGAGCTCTTTTCTTTTCTCCTTTTTTTGCCTTATTGGTGAAAGATCACTTTCGCAAACTTTCCTATCTCTTCATCTTTCCTCTCTTTCGCCTTATCGATGAATTTTGACTTTTGCAAACTAACCTTGCCGCCGATGGTTTGCCTTTTCTCTTTATTTTCTTGGTCGACAAAGCTCCACTTTGCAAACCATCTCTTCCTTTAGCTCATCAGGCCTCTATGTCACCTTATCGACGAATTCTTGCTTTCACGAAATATACCTTCGTCACTTTCTTGTCTTTGCTATGTGCTTTTCCTTTTGTTGGCACAGTCCCTAATTGGCGAACCTACCGATCAACGAACTTAAGGTTCTGCAAACCTTAACTTTGCCGATAAAATGCTTCTTTATCTTCTCTTCTCTTTTCCCTTAGACTTCTACCCACCTTTCCCCTCATGCTTGCTTCATTCCTTTTTTGGTGAACCGATCAATCAACAAACTTAAGGTTCGTAGAGCCAACATTTTGCCAACTAAGGGAAACCTTTCCTTTGCTTATTTTTCCTTAGCCATTTATCTACCTACTCACTCCTTAGTTGGAAAACTGACGAATTGGTGAACCAAAGGTTTTCCAAACTAGAATTTTGTTGACTAATGCAAAATAAAAGACAAAACACTTAGAATTTTTTTGGGATTTTCTAAGGGAAACATCCTTCCATTTGGGCTCTCTCAAATCGGATATATTTGATGGAAGAAGATAGGATTCTGGATTACTTTGGCCTGGACAAAATATGACAACATTTTGGTGACTATACAAGGGTTTTTGCCTACTAAACACAGGGATCTAGTTGCCTTATACAATCCATTAGGCATAGGGTCAAAAGGAACTACAACAACATGACCAGACAAAACTGAAATTGCTTCTAGAGAACAAAAAAACACACAACAAGACAAACAATCTCCTAATGAGAATGTTGCTTGTGCAAGATCACTTATTGAAAGGAAACGTAAAATAGAAACAAAACTAACCTAAACCTAAATTAACCAACCAGAAATGACCTTAAACAAATCCATTAACTAGTTTTTCAAAATAACTTCCCTTTCTCAACAATTTATGGTGCTTTCCCAGATTATGGACAACTAACAGGAGGTGGGGGAGAGTTGGGCATACAACAAAATGGTGAAATTCTTCCCCGAGGACCAAGAAAAACTCACCTATCCACTTGCACTGATTGGAAATATAGTTGCCTGGAAGTGGATAAATGGGCTTATATATCCCTTCTTGATGCTCAACCTCATGCTTCGAAATAAGCATGATAGGTGGTGACACTTTCTCATATGTCTTCAGTTGGGCCAAATGTCTGATAGGACATCCCCTTGAGATGACATGTAAATCAATAGAGTTGATCTCATGCCTCTACCCCATTTCTTCACTCTGGTGGTGGTCTAAAAGCTCTGGTTCCTATATATCAATTGGAGGAATGACTACCTCCTCAATCTGCTAAACTGCTCAGGATTTGCCCCATCTAGAGGCATTGATTTACTATCCAAGTTAGAGCAAAAACCATCAAGCTCATCCTAGAACTGAGCCTCCTCCAAGTCCTCTACACTCTTCAATATAGGACTACTCATATCCTCTTCTTCATGAGATGGAATCTCACTATCATGCTGGGCCCTAACCTACAACAATCTTCCATCATCTTCACTACCCTTATGTTGCCACAAATCCATTGTCGTATGTCTGTCTTCTTCATTTTCAATGTGACTGAGCAGTTCATGAAATACAGTGGCATAATCCATTTTTGGAGCAAACTCTATAGCAACCTCCTCCGCAATGCCCTCATCTTCCTGCCAATTCAAAAACACACATTCAACCTACACTTGCCTTTGTCCCACCATAGCCCACTAACTAGATCTAATCTGTTGCCTTGGAATTGATGATGGATGCATGGATGACACCACTCATAACCTTGAGCCAGGTTGTTTTGAATTGGAACAAGCACGCTCGATGTACTTGTAGCAGCTAATTTTATGGAGTTCAGGGACCTAACATGGCTCGGTTGATTTTGTCCTTGACTGTTCTCTTGACAAGGTTGCCAGTTAGGCTGATAAGGCTGATTGGGAGTTTGGTATGACACATTAGCTATAAGAATTGGTGCCATAATTGGCTGAATGACTGGGGCTTCCAGAAATAATGGCATTGGAGGCTTGGGGGCCATCTTTCTAGCCAGAATTAAATAGTTTTATGTCCTAATGGCTACCTCATAGGCATCAGGTAACACATCCCCTCCTAGAGACTTGATCATAACAACGATATCACTGTTTAGGGATCTCAAATAATACAAGAAGGCAACATTAGGGGAAGGCCTCACCAATGGTGGGATTCTGTACCAATTTTTTTGAAATTTAAACTTAAAATCCACCATAAATTCATAGTGAGCCCTTTTAATAGTGGCCAGTTGCTCTATCACCAATAAATGATTATCGTTATCTTCGAAACACTAATAGAGCCTCGTTCCCAAATTGTCTCATTCATGAATTGAATATGTAGGTAACCCCTTGTACCACTTGAGCGATTTTCCTTTCAAAGAAGAAGCAAGGAGGCTTATCGCGACATTGTCTTAGGTAACATTATGAATGGAGCATACACTGGCAATGTCTTGGATGTGCTCAGCAGGGGTAGTGGAGTTTTCACTAGTGAAAAAGGGAATAGCCCTCAGAGTTGGAACAAGGATTTCATCATATTGTGCAAGGTTGAGAGGGCTTCCACCATTAAAGGCCACAAAGGGTCTGTTTGTTGGTAGGGCCATGATAGTGGTGTGAATGTTATGCTGGGTGTATGGAAGCCTATTCTTGATGGAGGGAAAAGGCCATGACTTCCATAATAGCTTGACATACTAGAGCATTGAAAAATAGGATACATCAAAATATTCTTTGAAAACAAGGGTAATAGGTCTACTTTTGGAGATTGGAAACATATTAGAAGAGAGTCGCCAGGTGATTTGGAATGCTTCTGGAAGCTAGAAAAGACCATAAGTATCACTGAACTTTGATCTTTGACGAATCTTTAAGCATGTGGGCTTCTTCACCATCAAATTTGTTCAGTAGAGTCACCATTATGTTGAAGAAGATTGCCCTAAACAGAAAAATGCACTAAAGAACACACCAAATCCTTCAATGGATGATAAAGCTCATCAAACTGGTCCCATCGGGCATGCCAGAAACTATTATCACCTAAAATTGTACCTTTTTGTTGAAGCTTTGACAGTTCCAACAATTTCAGAGTAACATGGGATTGGTCTCAAAGTGTGGGACCTTGCAGTTGAGACCAAACCTCCAGAGAAGGCTAGTTCCTCTTTCTGAGGTTAAGGATTAGAGAGTTAAACTAAATCTGTGCTAATGATCACAAAGGAAAAGGGAGAGAAGCAGATTGAAATTAAAAGGGAGGTGATACACCAAGATTTAGGGGTGTTAGCTAGGACTGACATAACACAACAATGACCTCAAATACTGACAAAGACTCACACAGACTTACAACTTTAACATAGGCTCGCATAGAAAACTATAACTAACAGAGGGACCATTTTATCCATAGAATGAGTTACAAACTTCAAATAAACACGAAGAAAAAGCATAAGAGAGGCAAAATGTCAGTGATTATATTGATCATGAAGGCTAAATAGCCATTACAAAAGGAAGATAACTTGTTACAGAGGAGTAGACACAAAATAATCATCTACATTCATTGGTAAATCATTATCAGAGACATCAAAGGCTCAACTTCGAGCACAATGTATCAGATCGGACTGGTTCTTGCAAATGCGCTAGAAGGTCTATGACAACAAATTATCTGGCCAACATAACAGCCCAGAAGAATAACTAACAACAAAAACATCTTTCTTGCATGTATATATAGCATTTCATCCATTGTGCAGCAACTACAGGTGTTTGAAAATCAATCAACAAATTGTGCCCATGTTGCATTGAATTTGGCCTAGAAGTTGCATCAGAAGACCACAGAATTTGAGGAGCACCCATGCTTGGCATGTTGAAGAATTCACAACCTAGAAGGCTGCCCATATCCTATGCACTGATTCATCCTTGGAAGGACCTACAGAAGCATGGCCGCTGAAAACACCTCATCCTCTTCATTAATATTTGGTACCTACGCATTAAAGCTTCCCCACTATTCTAGCTACATGCACCCTCGACCTACAACAATATTGTCCTTCAGTGGAGGCATGTTTCAGGTGCTCAAAAAAGTTGCGCCTTTGGCGCCATTTGATTTTTCCATTGTCGGCAAATTTGTCTCACACTGAACTCTCCAACCTTGCCTTTTGGCACTTCCTACTTAGTTTCCCTTGGTCAGAAATTTTCCACTTTGGTGAACCAGTAGTCCTTTATCTTTGCCTTTTCCTTTACTCTTGCTTTAGTTGGCAAAATTTGCATTTCACGAACCAACCATTGGGCTCTTTTCTTTTCTCCCTTTTTTTGCCTTATTGGTGAAATATCACTTTCGCGAACTTTACTATCTCTTCATCTTTCATCTCTTTCACCTTATCGGTGAATTTCCACTTTTGCAAACCAACCTTGCCGCCAATGGTTTGCCTTTTCTCTTTCTTTTCTTGGTCAGCAAAGCTCCACTTTTGCAAACCATCTATTCCTTTAGCTTGTTGGGCCTCTATGTCTCGTTATTGGCAAATTCTCTCTTTCATGAATTATACCTTCGCCACTTGCTTGACTTTGCTCTGTGCTTTTCCTTTTGTCGGCAAAGTCACCGATAGACAAACCTGCCAATCGATGAATTAAGGTTCTCCAAACCTTAACTTTGTCAATAAAGCACTTCTTTATCTTCTCTTCTCTTTTGCCTTAGACTTCTGCCCACCTTTCCCCTCATACTTGCTTCGTTCCTTTATCGACAAACTAGCTGATCGGTGAACTTAAGGTTCACAGAAACCTTTCCTTTGCTTGCTTTGCCTTAGTTGTTTATCTTCCTGCTCACTCCTTAGTTATCAAACCGGTGAATTGGTGAACTGGCGAACCAAACTAGAATTTTGCCGACTAAGGAAAAATAAAAGACAAAACACTTAGAACTTTTTTGGGATTTTCTAAGGGAAACATCCTTCCATTTGGGATCTCTCAGATCAAATATATTTGATGGAAGAAGATGGGATTTTGGATTATTTTGGCTTGGGCAAAATATGACAACAGTAATCTATCTAAAGAGGCAAGGGTTGTATAGAGTAACAATGGGGCTTGAAACTGAACTTACTGTAGATATAGATAAGCTTAAGTGGTTTAACAAATGTGATGAAGCATTTGGGACTCTATGTATGTCTGTATCTCTAGATTTTCTTTTTCATGTTGAGTCTGCAACAACACCTATTGATGTATGGACAACACTATCTAATCTCTTTAGTGTTCAAGATGAAATCAGAGGTCATTTGTTGAGGAATGAGCTAATAGGGTTAAGTCCTTCAAGTTTTGATACTATATAGGACTTCTTCACCAAACTTAAGTCCATAAGATTGTAATTGAAACATTGTGGGATTGAAAAAGAAGATAAGCAATTAATCTTAAACTTGGTCCTAACTACTCTACAACTAATTTTCATGCTACAAAGTGTGCCCTGAGATCTACATACAAAATGCCTTCTCTAGATGATTTTTCTCTTTAGCTTACTAGGGAATAGGATAAGCTGATTCAAATGGGTACCTTGAAATCTTCTAAGTCTCATGCCACTGTAAATCAAGGCACTAAAGATTAGAAAGGGTCTAATAAGCATGATAAGAAACAAAAGAATCAAGGAGAAAAGAAGCAAGAACAAGCTACCCCAAAAATAGCCAATGATGGCTCTTCTTCAAAAGGTGATAAGCCCAAGAAGGAGAAAACTAAGTGTTCCTATTGTAAGAAACTTAGACATGATGAGCATAAATGTTTAAAGAATTAAATAAATCACCTTACACATCTTCTAGAAAAGAACAACATCAATGTGCCTAATTTTGTCAAACAGAGATCATTTCAGGAATCTTCAAAGGACACAGACAAAAGTAAGGGGAAAGGAAAGGGAAAGGCCCTAGTTGATGTTGCTTCATAGCCAAATTCCTGGATTATTGACTCGGGTGCTTTAAGCCACATGGCTTCATCACAAGGAAGTTTTACCTCCAAGCCATGTTCTATGCCATCTATTTTATTGGGTGATGACACTCCTGCTGAGGTGCATGGGAGAGGGTTTATTGACATGGGAGAAGGAACATTTCAAGATGTTCTCTCTATTCCATCTTTGTCAACTAATATCCTATCTGTCCATCAGATCACTCACACTAACTCTAGAAAGTGGGTTGAGTTTACTCCAGACATAGTGGTTATTAGTGAAATGCATAATGGGTCTACAATTGTTGTGGGGAAGGATGATCATCATTCCAGACTGTATCACTTTTTTCACTTTGTTCCTAATTCTCCTTCACTTGCTTTGCTCACTCACTCAGATGAGGTGAGTTGTTTGTGGCATCAACAATTTGGCCACTTGAACTACCACTACTTGCAACAGCTTAGTCAATAGAACATGGTTTCAGGATTGTCTTCTATTCAATTTTTTGATGGAGTTTGCCAAGGTTGCATTCTTGGTAAGCATCCTAAAGAGAAGTATGATAAAGGAAAATCTTGGAGGGCCTCACAACTCTTGGAGTTAGTACATAGTGACTTGGTAGGACTATTTCCACATCCTTCTTTCAACAGGGCTAGATATGTTCTGACATTCATTGATGATCTTTCTAGATACACATAGGTATATTTTCTCAAATAGAAGTATGATGTCTTTGAGTCTTTTCAGAACTTCAAAGCTTTTGTAGAGAAATAGTCTGAGAAGGCCATCAAAATTTTACATACAGATAATGGGGGGTATATGCCAACCAAAGGTTTGAGCAGTTTTGTGCCTCAGAGGGCATTGATCTTCAACACATAATTCCCTATAGTCCATAACAAAATGGTTTCATAGAGTGAAATGATAGTTCCTTGAAAGAGATGGCCAATTGTATGATTCACTCCCAGTCAATGGCACCTCAATATTGGGTGGAGGCCATCAAATGTGCATTTTACATCCAAAACTGGGTTCCTCATCCACATGTGAAGGGGTTCACTCTTTTTCAAGCTTGAACTAGTTACAAACCCATAGTAAAGCACTTTCAGGTGTTTGGTTCTCCTACATGGGCCCACATTCCAATAGAGAAACACAAAGCTATGGATCCATAGAGTAAGCCTTGCATATTTGTTGGGTAATTAGATGGTGTCAAAGGCTACATGCTTCTTCATCCCACCACTCATGAGTTGTTCATCGAGAGAAGTGTTCATTTTGAGGAGGATGTTTCCTATTCTTCTCCTATCACTTCTCCATCTACTATCACTTTGGAGACATTATGACATGATGATAATTCTTCCAAGGATCTTAATCCTCCTGATCTTGATGAGGAGTTTTGTTCCTCCACTTCAAATGGCGACGATGATGATGAAGATTCATCTTCCTCTCCTCCAGTCATCATTCAAAGGGTGATGATTCTCCTCCAAACTCTCCTATTGGGCCTCTTTGGGTTTGTCAACCATTGGAGTCAGTAGGTGATTGGGTTGGTGATACTTCAAATGTTAGAAGAACAAGGTCACAGTTTCAACAGGCTCGACATCTCTTCATTGCTTCAGCTTCTAATCCACAGTCCTTTCAGGAAGCCTTTGGTGTTCCCAAATGGGATGCTATTATGCAAGAAGAGTTCAGTTCCTTGGAGAGGAACCATAATTGAGATTTAATCCCCCTTCTTAAGGGAAGGAAACTTGTTCAATGCAAGTGGATTTATCAAACAAAATTTATTGCAGATTGGTCAATTGATAAGTGTAAGGCTCACCTGGTTGCCAAAGGATTCTCCCAAGTTCCTGGGATTGACTACTCTGAGACTTTGGTACTAGTTGCTAAAATAAATTCCATTCGACTTGTCATTTTCATTTCTATAGCCCATCATTGGGCAGTTTATTAGATGGATGTGTAGAGTGCTTTTCTTCACAATGACCTTTAGGATGAGATATATATGAAGCAACCACAAGGGTTTGTTTAGGATCCTTCACTTGTTTGTCATCTTCAGAAGTCTCTCTATGGCCTCAAACAACCCCCCAGGCTTGGTATGCCAAGATGAACTCCTTCCTTCTCATAGTTGGGTTCACTCGGTGCCATTCTGATCCCAACGTCTATATTTTGTAGCAGGATGATCAACTCCTTTTTTTGGTCCTTTATGTTGATGACTTGTTGATCACACAAAGTTCTTCATCTGTCATCAAAGCAGTGAAAACTGCTCTTCATGATCATTTCCTAATGTCTGACTTGGGCCTTTTGCACTACTTCTTGGGGATTGACATCACTTAGTCTTTTTCTGATATATTCATTACATAACTCAAGTATGCACTTGATGTGCTCTCTAGATTTCGCATGGCTAACGTGAAGCCTACTCCAACTCCATTTTTGTCCAGGGTCAAAATTGAGGCTCATTGTTCTTCACCATTGGTGGATGCTACCTTGTATTTCCAATTAGTTGGGAGTCTCATATACTTGATGGACACGAGGCTTGATCTTTCATATGCTATGGGCATGGTCCCCAGGTTCATGCAAGAGGCACATGAGCTACACTGGAAAGAAACTAAGTGGATTCTTCACTATGTACAAGGCACTTATAGTTATGCGATTCACTATGCAGTGGGAATGGATATTTACTTGGTGGGCCATAAAGATTTAGATTAAGTGGGCGATTCTCAGGATCACAAGTCTACTTTAGGATATTGCTTCTCACTTGGTTCCGGTTTAGTTTCTTGGTCGAGCAAGAAGCAGTCTTCTATTTCTCTTTCATCTACAAAGGCTAGGTATCAAGGACAAGTTAATGCTACTATTGAGGCCATCTAGATTCAAAACATTCTCACTAAGTTTGGTATTCCCTTCTAGAAGCCAACAATCATCTTTTGTGACAACCAAAGTGTGATTAAGATCTCTCACAATCTGGTCCATCATCAATGAACCAAACACATTGAAATCCACATGCATTACATTTGGGAGCTGATTCATGAGTAGATCATTGATCTCAAGTACTATCTGACATCAGAGTAGATCGTAGACATCTTCACAAATCCCTTTACTAAGAGCAAGTTCCTTCATTTGTGAGTTTTGCTGGGGGTTTGGCAAGTGTGCACTTTAGGGGGACTTTTTAGTCCTCTCTCTCTCTATTTGTGGGGGAGGGCTTCTTCTCTTTGGGGGGACTTCTTTGTACATGGGTACCTCATTAGACTTCATTTGCTGGGACCCATATTTTCACCCACCTAAGCTATGCTTAAGGGGGTGTTTTAGTGTAGGTTTTTATTTTCCTAGTTGGATATTTTATTTCTTTTTTCCTAGGCTTTTCCTACACTTTAATTAAGCTTTCTTAGGTTCATAAAGCATGTTTATTGAACTGAGTGGGTGTTGAGGTGTCATCCTCTTCTATGGGAGTTACATTTTCTTTTATTAGCATCACTTTGTGGTCACTCCTTATTGGTTGAAATTTCCACCTCCTCCCTCTCCTTGAGCCTATATAAACATGCTACCTTGCTTGTATTTTCATATGTTAGAGCTCTATATCTCTCTTGATTCTATTGTGCCATTCGAGCATTTACATAAAATCTCTTGGTATCACTATTATGCTGATTTCAATTCTTTTGCATTTACAGTTTGATTCTAACTCTTTCATTTCAATTCTCAGTTGTAATATGCTTTCTCAGATTCTAACAAAAACTGCTCAGGGATCAAAATATGAAAGATACAACATGAATTCATCACAAAATTAAAGATACCATTACTTACAAAAAGCAATTCTTCAGGTGCTAACCATGAACATGCAGCTCCATGAGTTCTCCTTCCAAACTTCTAAGGTAGAAAGTGTCTTGGTTAGCTCTCTCTGCAACCTGATATGGGCCAACCCATAATGCTTCAAACTTCCCATGTTTACCCTTATCCTCAAACTTGGCATTCCATAGGAGAACTATCACCTATCTAGAAGCATCGCTTAATTTCTCTCTTGTTGAACAAATGTTCAACCTTCTGCTGCTGCACCAAATTTATCTCATGTGCAACTCTCCTAGCCTTATCTAACTAATCTAACTCCAAGAGTCTTTGAGAGATAACACCTACTTTATCTTCACCAACATCATGCAATAGGTGGTAAACAAACAGTTTTATACCAATTAGCATCTTGACATCCAATCCATAAACAAGCTCGAAGGGGCTCATATCTGTAGAATGCTTGTAAGTGATTCTATCAGCCTAGACTGCATACTTTAACTTGTCATTCCATCTCTTCTTGTTCATGTCTAAAGTCCTAATAATATTCATAAGGCTCTTGTTGCTGGACTTGGCCTGTCCATTGCTCTGGGGATGATAAGGATATGAGTGTATCAGACCGATCCCATGCTGTGAACACATAGTCAATATATCTTAGACCTAAAACACATGGCATTATCAACAACAATCCTACGTGGCACACCAAACCTGGTTATTAGGTTGCTCAGTAATAATTCTATCATATGTTGCCATGAGGTTCCACTTATATCCATTGTTGGACCTCTCTTGGATTTCAGCTATAAAGTCTATACCCCATTGCTAAAACAAAGCATCCATTGAGATTGTCATTAGAGAGAGGGCACTAGAAAATTTTAGCTTGCCTGAGAACCTCTAGTAGGCATCATATTTTCTTACTTGTTAGGAAACATCTTTAAATAAACTAGGTGACCAAAACCCTACCTTGGTTATTTAGTATGCAGTGGTCCTAGCCTTGAAATGTCCCCCACAAATGACCTAGTGACATTCTTCAATAACCCTCTCAGATTGTTGTTGATCCAAACATTTCAGCAATACAGCCTCATAATTCCTCCACATCAAATCACCCTGAATTAGATTATATCTTTGAGACTGCAACTTGAGTGTCCTTTGTTGATTGTCACTCATTCCAAGAGGGCACTGCATGTTTTCCAAGTAGAAAACAACATCCTTATACCAAGGATCATTAGCTAGATGGCAAGAATTAACAACTGGGACCACTACTGTTTCATTTACTCCTGCTGCTTCCAAATTTGCATTAGCCATTAACTTGGCTAAGCCATGTCCTCTAACTAACTTGGTAACCTTCACTTCTATGTCATATTCTTGGATCCTGTTAATCCATCTGCACCTTCTTCCCGAGACTTCCTGCTGTATGAAAATATCCTTCACAATAAAATGAGACACATATGCAATGATCTATGCACCGATGATGTAAGACCTATTTTTTTATGGTTTTGATTAAAGCATAAGCATGCTTTTCCATTGTAGAATACTTCAGTTCAATAACTTGTAAGGATTTACTAAAAATTCCAACAGGATGCTCAAATGCATAGTTGTTCTTTTGCAACAAAACAACAACTACAATGTAAAATGATACAAAGGAAAAGAGTTGAAATGACCTAGAATAATCTGGGCTTACCAAAACAGGCGCATATGCCCTTGAGAGATTCCTTTATGTCCATAAATGCTTCAGATGAATCTTCATTCCAAGCGATAGATTTCCCTTTCTTGAGCATCTTAGAAATGACTTTAGTCTTCTCTGCAAAGTTAGCAACAAACCTTCTAACAAAATTAATTTTCCTGAAGAAAGATTGGACACCTTTGATTGATTTTGGTTGGGGGATAAGGTCAATAGATTTTACTCTTTCTAGATCAATTCTGATGCCATCCCTTGATACAATATGTTCTAGTAGCTTGCCTTCTTCCACTCTGAATTGACACTTCTTGGGATTCAAAGAGATCCTGGTACTCCAGGCACCTTTCAAAAATAAACTCTAAATGCTTGCAGTGATCTTTTTTGTCTTTTGAGAATGCATTGAGGTCATCTTGATATACTACCATGATCTCATCTATAAGGCTTGCAAAGGCAACATCCATTGCCCTTTGAAAAGTTGATCCTGCATTCTTCAAATCGAATGGCATCCTCACATAAACATAAGTGCCCCAAGGAGTAGTAAATGTTGTCTTATATTGTTATGACTCCTTGAACAAAACTTGATTGTAGCATGAGAATCCATCCATCATAGACATCAACTCTGAACCTACTACCCATTGTCAAAGATGATCCATACTAGGGAGGAGATAATTGTCCTCGAGGGACTTGATGTTCATGTTTTTGAAGTCCACACACAACCTTATTTCCCTATTCTTCTTTCTTACCGGGACAAGGCTAGATACCCACTTAGAATGTCTGATGAGATTAATTATGCCTCCCTCTTTCATCTTCATCAATTCCTTTTGCATCTTGGGAGCTATGGTAAGTTTTATGGGTCTTTGCTTTTGTATGAAAGGCTTTGCATCAAGATGAAGGGGAATAGTGTGTTGAAACAAGTCCTCCCTATATACATTCAACTCGTCATATGACCATGCAAAACATTTTTTGAATTTTCTCACTAAAGCAATCAACATTTATTTTTCATGGGGTTTCAGCTTATTGCCAATGTATACCATCTTTGGTGCATCCTCAGTCCCAAGGTTAACACCTTCAACATTTTCTTCTTCAACTAGTTTCCCTTTACTTTTCCACTGATCAACATTGTCAAACATCCTTTCTAATGCTACCAAACCTTTAGGAATGGTATTTGTCTTTATCTGCACCACTTCATTGCTAAACAATGTTTGTTTACCATCCTTAACCTCTATAAAAGGTTGCCAGTCAATCAACTAATTGTCAAATTCATCCATATAGTTAAGGAACTTGTAAATTTGATTACTACCATTAAAACCTCACCAACTATAGATGTTGTCTGGAATTGTAGGCCTTGTGAGAATTTCAATAGCATACTGGCAAAATGAAGAAGCAACTGATTTCAGATTAAACTTTGAACCAACAACAACCAAGACATCTGCCCTTTCATTCTTAGTTCTTTTAATCCATTCATTGCCAATAGCATCAAACAACTCTAAAGTATACCAAACTACATTTTAATAGGCCCTTAGCCTGCTGTCCTTATGTTAGCATTTTATTTCACACCTTTCAATGCAAAAGTAAAATGGATAGATGTGTGGTAGAAGCGCTCTTCAAATTTGAAGGGGAAGCTCCCTGTAAAGTAAAAGTAATCTAAAACTACACAATATGTACAATGTTTTCAGGGGTTTTTATACTAATGTTGAATAAAATAAAAATACACAATCTTTTTGGGTTTGCAGAAAGTGAAAGGTAGAAACACACTTTCAACCTTGATGCAAGGATTTTGTGCTTTTTGACTAAAAACATAACCTAGGCTACACACTTGCGCTATTCAACTAAATTTAGAGGTTGAACAAGGAAAGTACACACAACGTGGATTGAGTAACACTTAAACACAAATGCCAAGGTTAAATTGAATACAGGACGAACAAATCCATGACTCATATATTCAACTTCATTTACAACACAAAGTTTGGAAATTCATTAAGTGACTTATCCTTGGCCACATATGATGATACATTTCAATAAGTATTTATCAGCGAAAACAAGCATAACAGATGTTATCGAACAAACAATAGAATCATAATTTGAACACCAGGTAATTAACAACTCCAACATAATGAAGGCATGAGAATTACCATTTTCATTGATCGATCAAAATATAACACTATATTTTGAACACTTGAATACTGAATGCTAAAAAAGATAATTGCTAAAAAAGATAACTCCTAATTAATTCTAAAAAGGTAACTAATAATGAATCTCTCATTCTAAAATCCCCTATTCTATGTGCACAAAGTACTTATTTATACTGATCACAAAATTGTATGAGAATAAATAAAATAAAATAACTTGACTGCTAGCTCCAGCTGACTGATGTTTGCTTTGCATGCAAACTTATTATGATTGATCTGCTCCACTTAAACTAAATTGCAGTCATGCAACTCACATGTAAACTTCATTTGAACTGAAGACTAAATCCATGCAACTGCAGCTCAACTGATGATTTAAAACATGCAACCTCCATTTGAACCGCGACTTCATGCTCACATCCTCTACATGTCGGTTGAGGGAAAAGATAACTTGAGTTATCACCAAAAATAGAAGAGGCCCAACTTAGCAATTTTGAAGGTGCCTTTACTCATTGATGACAATCTATTTTTAGCCTGCGCTAAAAAACATAATTTTTTGCAGGTGGATTTGGGCAATGCTGATGAAACTTTTCTGACACTTCAATGAAATTTTGCAAACTAAAAATCATATCAATTCAAGAATCTTGGTGACTCAAATCTGGAGATTCAAATTGTCAACTTTGAACAATATTTTACTTTTCTTTGATTGCTCTCGTTTGGGAGCCGATTCTTTGACGAGTGTGTGAGTTGAAATGTGACACATTCCCCACTCTTTGATGTTACTTATTTTGTATTGCCTCTAATTTGGATGTGTTACATTTTTTGATATGTGCTTTGTTTTGATTAAGATAATTGGGAAGGGCCCAAACCCATACATAAAATCCCAAAAGGTGAGCAGTCAGAGTATTACAAGATGTAAAACATAACACAGACAAACTAGAACACAAAGCTTAAGAAACAAACATAGAAACAAAAATTAATGAAAATACCACCCATGGACCAATAGAAGTAACCCTACTAATTGGAAAGAAACTTGAGGCCGCTGATGGCTTGCCACTCCTTGTTGAGGAACTCCAGCTTGTCTTCGAAGGAATTCTTCTGTACATTGTTGACCTGACCATCTAAGGTGTCCTTGAAAACCTCTTTCCCTTTGGTGTTCTTGCTCTTGGCCCTAGTTATATTGGTAGGTTCCATAGTGACCAACTGCTGAATGTTGGTGCCCGTAGGAGTAGTTCAAGAATTACCCTCTCTAGTAGCTTTCCTCTTCTCCATTTCAGCCTGGAACACATACAGAGTGGTAGCCGAGTTCTTGAGTATTTCCTTGCTGAATGCTAAAATTTCCTCCATGTTCTTCATTATGGGCTCTTGGTTTTTCTTAATCTTATTCATCTCAACTTCCATATGCTCCCACCTATCAAACATATTGGCAAGATTTTCCACCTTCTGCCATAGCTCATCATCCTTCTCCTTGGACCAATCTGAAGTTTCCAACTGAGTGACAACCTTAAGGTGCTGGATCTTCCTCTTAACATGGTGCATCTAGGCAAGTTACCACTTCAAGACTTGGTTTTGTAGATCTAAGGCCTGATACAGAGTTGCCACCTTATCCTCAAGTTGATTACAAGACTTGCAATTGATTTTCTTAGTGCTGGGGGTTTTCTCCCTAATAGGAGGGCTTCTGGAAGTAGGAGTAGTCTGGTTGTTAATGGGAGGGGTGGAATGATCCTGGGGAATGGGACTCAACTAGGCTAGAACCTCCATGAATTTCCTTTACCTTTGTCTCTAGCCATAATAATAGTGGAAGACAAATCACCATGAATAGGGGAATCCTCCAAGGCCTTCTGTTTACCTTTATCTTTGGCACCCTGAATAGGGGAATCCAATTGGACCTTCCATTTTTATAGGTGCTTTGTTTCTTATATAGGCCTAATACCTTTTTAAATCTCCATTTTGGTGCCTCTTACCTCCCTAATGACTTGTTTTACCTGCCTTTGTCTCTTAATGGTGCGTTTGATTGAAGATGACTTCTCATGAATATCTTTGTGAAGGCACGTCTTGTCTCCTGCCAAAAAATTTCACTTTCTAAGCTGGGTGAACTTCCCTATACAAGATGCATAGGAAATTTAAACACATTTTCCCTTTGATGAAGTGTACCTTCTTTCAGGCATGTTGAATAGACTTCAGAGGCACTTTTGTTTCAAATTAAGCACCTTTATTTTTTTGTTTTGATCTATATCTTCTTTCATTAGCATTGAAATGTTTCATCTGGGGTGTCTGAATAATTTGGAAGCTATTTCCTTGAATCCTGTCACTTCATTCTCTCCAATGGTGCTTGAATATTTTCATAGGCGTTTTAACCCTCATAGATGATTTGATCTACCTATCACCGTCTTTGAATGGAGCCTTTTATGGCTGCGTTGAAACAGGTGAAAGAGACACAATTCTAAATAGGTGGGACTTGATGCTATTTAAGGCACATTTGAGCCTTCAAAAAGGCGATTTCTTCTTGATTTGAGCATGGTTTCTTTCACCTGCGTGAGAATCCTTTGCAATCATTGATCTCTCAAAATAGACTGATGGCATCTCATTCTCCCTCCTAAGTGCTTCATCCTCTGTGTTGGCACGTTGAATGATGCCCTTGCATTCTTCTAAAGTGTTTCTTGCTGAATGAAGTGAGTTTTATCTCTGTGGACTGCTTCATTTCTTCCTCAAGCGTGTGGGCTTTTTATTTGACACTCTTTGATAATGCTTTCTTTCTCTGAACCGCTTCTCTTCTTTCCTTTTTATCTTTCTTGATTTTATCTCGAGCGCTCCATAAAACTTTAGACATGCTTTTTATTTTGATTTTTTAAAATTTTCAATGACTCCTTTGTAAGGGCGTGTCCATTTTAAAATGGAGGTGCTTTATAAAGGCTTTTATTTTTTAGATCTTTTTGCTTTGTATTATTATTATTTTAAATAATAATTATTATTAACAAATTAAAAATAACTATCAATAAAAACAATAATTTTTTTTATTTTTATGATTTTTAAATTTTAACAACACAACACAAACAAATAAATTTTAAATTTAATAATATTAATAATAATTAATAATAAATTATTAATCATTAGTTAATATATTTAAAATTAAAGTTTTATAGACAATTTCGACTTGAACAAATACTAGTCACTTCGGATTCTGATGAATTGACTTGACAATTCGACATCAGATTTGACAATATGAGTCAAACTTGACGACATATCAACAAACGGTGAACTCTGGTCAACATTTTGACATTTGATTTTGATGTATCAAAAACTGGGCTTGACCTTCAAATTTTCACAATCTACGAACTTTGACAACACAATTGGACAATTTGACAATTCAATATTTGGCTTTAGACAATACAATTTGACATTTTAGACCTCATGATTTTGGACTCAAAAGACTTTCGACAGCTGACTTGACACAAAGAAAGGCGACACATGATTTAACGATGACATAGACCTTTTTGCCTAGCACAATATAGTTTCAGATTGGGTGCAATACCTTGGCGGCATATACATCTTTGACTTGTTGCACTACCAATTCAAAGTCTCTCAAGATCTTTAAAGTCTTGATTCTATGCCTATAAGTCACATTTAAACCCAATAGAAGAGCCTCATACTTAGCTATGTTGTTTGTGTAATAAAAGTCAAGCCTAAAGGAAAGCCCAAAATGTTCACTATTAGGTGATATCAATACAATACTTGCACCTGATCCATCCTTAGAACAAGCACCATCAAAGTGTATAGTCCACAAATCATATGCATCATCAACAAGGGGGCACAGTGAGGAGGAGCATCAATAACATCCAATTCTTCATTTTCAAGAAACCCAATGAACTAATCCATATCAATATGAAATTTTTTTGCCTCATCTTCATTTGTCTTGTAACGTTCTTCTATACTTTGATCTTCGATCTTCTTCTCCCTATATAGCTTTACTTCAACTCCATGGACATGAATAATGGCATAAGATAAATCCATTTGTATGCTTCCCCCCAACAGAGGCTACCCATTTTATAGATAATGACATGCCCCACTTGGGAGGACAATCCACAATGATGACATCCATCAAGAATGACTTGTCTGGATATGTTGCAAGATGGACATCAACACCCTTCACTAGGCCAATTACATTAACCTCACTAGATTCCATAGAAAAACACTTCCCATATGATTTTGATACCTTCAAACACATCGCATTCATGATTTCAAGTGGCATAATATTGTTAGATGCCCCAAAATCAAGCATGCAGTTATGCAACAACCATCCATTAAAAATTAATGTTGTGTAGAAAGGGTCAACACCCATTTGGATGTTAACAATAGTTGATCCTAAATACACCTTTACTATATCATCATGACCTCTACACTCATCATAACCACCAAAAACAATAATAGGCTGCTTTTGTACATCAATAGGTGTGACAAATGACATGACCCTATCTATATGTTCAGGGGTTTAGGGATTATAAGAAATTCCCCTATTGGCACTCCTATTCTAACCCGACTTAAGAATTGGGCCATGCCAATAGAGTGATATGATGGAAAAGGTGTATCACAAGAAATAGTGACATCATTTGTATTAGGGATATAAGAAATCAATTGACTAGAGGGAACATCCATACCTTTCACTCTTTCTTTTTATCTTTACTCTTTTTCAGCACCTTGGGTGTTTGGGATAGATCATGCTTGACATCATTCTTTGGCTTTTGAGCATCTAATATTGGTGTAGCAGTTGACTGCATGACAGGCACAAGGGGATTTTGTACATACTTCTATTTTAGTTCTGGTTACTGTATAGGGACTTTATTTTTCTCATGCACTTTCTTTTTAGGAATGTTGCTATCCTTCTTCTCAACACTCAATTGCTACTTTTGCTTCTCATTTTTTGGTCCAAACCTACTTGTCTTCACAGCAGGGTTATCATGGATAGACACTTGCCTATTTCTCAATTGGTAACCGTCCTGAACCTGCATAACAATTGCATTAGTTAGGGCCTTCACATCCTCATCAAATAGCTTGGACATCTTATATTTCTTCTACATGAGATCTCTCAAGTGCCCAAAATCATGAGCTAGCAATTGATATTTCTTTGGACTAGCATCATGATCATATTGGAAGACATGATCATCTTCCTCATAGTTGTCATAATCATCATTCTCATATATTTCTTCATAACCCTCTGTATCAAATTGGTTGATGACATCTTCATAATATTTATCTCCTCCCTCCTCATTATGAAATTCATCTTCCCTGTTGACTGAGCAAGCAACAACACAATTTGAAGGATCATGTAGAAGATAACATGTATTGCACCATAAAGGAGCATTATTAAAGTTTACATGATCTCTCCTTAAAGGGTTTGGGGTTTCTTTTTCATTTTGTTGTTTAAAAGTTATTTGCTTCAAGGCTACATGCCTCTCATTTTGTTGAGGACTTTTGGACCAATCATTATTGTAAAATCTATTATACAATCTTTGTTCCTAATTGAAGTGTGTTGCTGCACCCTGAGGTGGCAAACCTTTCTCATTTCTTGCCACTTTGTAGGACAAGTCCTTCATGACTCCCATAAGTTTGTCCAATTTGTCTTCGGTTGTTAAAGGCTTGTTAAGGGCTACCCTATCCAGCTGGGAAAGTTTTACATATGATCTCTTAATATGCTTCCCTAAAGCTCTCATGTTACTTTCAATATTAATGGTTGTGGTAGAGGCTTCCTTTAATGTTTGTGGACTCTTGTCCCTCAAATAATGACCAATTTTAGAATCAAATGCACCACAGTACAATACTAAACACATTGATTCATTAGGCCTGAGATGAGGAGGCACTTTTCTCATTGTCATGATGAATCTACCATTGAAATCAACAACTGTTTCAATAATTGCCTTCTTGATAGCTATGATTTCATGGATGGAAAAATTAGGGTCAATCCTATCCCCATACTGAAATCAGAAAACACTCATAAACTCCTCCCAAGAATCAATACTATTATTTGGGAGGCCCTTATACCATTCCTTTGCACTTTCTTCTAATAAATGTACAAATAATTTTATCATGACACCTTCATCTTCAATCTCATATTCATCAATGATATTAATGTAATACCTAAGGTGCTCTTCACATGTGACAACATTGTTACCTTGGAATCTAGGTATCTTTCCTCTAATCTCATTAGGGATAGGATTAGGAAAGTCAAGAATACCAAAGAAGTCATATTATTTGTACCTTTCTGCTCCCAAAGGCTGCATGAGTGGTAGGAATCTCTGAGATTGCCTTCTCAAGTAATGCCTTGGATTGGGGTCATTTCCAAACTGCTAATTCATTTGTTATTGTGGTGGATGACTTGGAGCTTGGGGTACATGAGCAAACTTCCTACCCTATTGTCCCATTTGTTGGTGTTGGTGTTGCTAATTGTGATGCTAATTATATTGTTGATTTCTACCCTATTGGCATCCATTTTGAGTTACTTGTGTTGGTATGTGGCAACTGATCATGCAAATACTGTACACTCATAACGTATCCTTGCCGGGGTTCAGGGTTGGGTCGGGCGCCAAGCGGGGGTTCGGGGGAAATTTGTGTTTTCCTCTTTTTTGCACATTCAGAGTCAGTTGTTAATTTTTGTTAACTGACAAAAGAAAAATGACATTGTAAAACCCTAATTCTAGAAGCTTCCAAAAATCTTGTTATAAGCGGTTAGGATGTATGTTGTGGGTATGGAATTCATGAGATTATAATATGTTTTGCACTGGATAATAAAATCATTGGATGACCGAGTTTCTGTGGATGTAGCCCATATTGGGTGAACCACGTTAAATTTCTATGTTGATCTTTTTGTGTTGTTCTTCATTGTTATATTTAGGTTATTTAATCTGCATATAATTGTTAGTGTTTATTGCTCTGATTTGCCTGAACCCTAACAATTGGTATCAGAGCAGGTTGTGTTTGATTATTGTTTGCAAGAAGGTCTAACGGTTGAGTGGGAGTCTCACGATTAAGTGGGAGCAATGACAGACGAGGGTAAATTGAAGGTAGATAAATTCAATGGGTACAACTATCAGTTATGGAAAATGTAGATGGAGGATTATCTCTATCAAAAGGATTTATGGAGGTTGTTGGAAGGAAAAACCAAGAAATTGGCAGCAATGATTGATGAGGATTAGGAACTTCTGGACAGAAAGGTACTGGGAACCATTTGGTTGTGTCTGGCACCATCTGTGGCATTCAATATAACAAAAGCGAAGACAACAAATGAACTAATGAAAGCTTTGGCTAGATTGTATGAAAAACCTCAGCCTCTAATAAGGTATTTCTCATGAAGCATTTGTTTAATCTAAAAATGATTGAAGGTGGATCTGTGTAAGATCATTTAAATGAGTTTAATACGATTACCAATCAGTTAACTTCTGTAAAAGTGAAATTTGATGAAGAGGTGAGGGCTCTCTTGGTTTTATGTTCTTTGCCAGAAAGCTGGAATAGCTTGGTAATGGTTGTAAGTAACTCTATCTTTGGTTCAAATACTTTGAAATTTGATGATGTTGTTGGTGTTATCCTTAGTGAGGAAATGCGACGGAAAAGCACAGGTGACAGTTCAACATCGGGTAATGCTTTGACTGTAGAGAATAGGGGAAGAACAAAGGAGAGAGGAAAAAACCCAACAAATCGTGGGAAGTCACAAGGGAATTCGAAGAAAGGAAGATCTAAATCTAGAGGAAGAATGGATTACTGGCACTGTGGAAAGCCAAGACACTTAAAGAAGGATTACTAGTCTTAAAAGGGCAAAAAAGGAAATGGACAACATGATGACAGTAAGGAAGCTAATGTTACAAGTAATAAATTACAGGATGCTTTAATTTTGTGTTTAGGTAATGCTAATGATTCCTAGGTAATAGATTCAGGGGCTTCATTTCATGCCACACCCCATAGGAAATATTTTGTAGATTATGTTCAAGGTGATTTTGGACAGGTATATTTGGGTAATGATGAACCCTGTTAGATTGTTGGAAAAAAGAAAGATAAAAATCAAGTTGCAGAATGGAAGCGAATGGTTGCTACAGGAGGTAAGGCATGTTCCAAATTTGAGAAGGAATTTAATCTCTGCAGGACAACTGGGTAGTGAAGGCTGCATAGTTACCTTTTCAGACAAAGTCTGGAAGGTCACTAAAGGTGCATTAGTAGTAGCTAAAGGTGAAAAGGTAGGCACATTGTATTTGTGTACTGGTAATACTTATTCTACCTTACCTGCTACATAAACAGTTGCTACTGAGACAATTATAGCACTTGCTACAGGGACATAAACAAAATTGTGGCACCATAGACTTGGGCACAAGAGTGAGAAAGGGATGCAGATCCTTCACTCCAGAAAGTTGCTACCAGGTCTGAAGAAGATTGACTTGGAGTTCTACGAAAATTGTGTTTATGGAAAACAGAAAAGAGTCCAATTTCTCAAAGTTGGGAAAGAGAAGAAGAGTGAGAAATTAGAGCTTGTGCATTCAGATGTATGGGATTAGCTCAGGTATCTTCTCTTGGTGGCTCTTGTTATTATGTTACTTTTATTGATGATGCAACTAGGAAAACATGGGTGTATTTCCTAAAACAAAAATAAGAAGTATTTGAAACTTTTAAAAAGTGGAAATAGCACTTGCTACAGGGAAAAAATAAAATTGTGGCACCATAGACTTGGGCATAAGAGTGAGAAAGGGATGAAGATATTTCACTCCAGAAAGTTGTTACCAGGTCTGAAGAAGATTGACTTGGAGTTCTACGAAAATTGTGTTTATGGAAAACATAAAAGAGTCTAATTTCTCAAAGTTGGGAAAGAGAAGAAGAGTGAGAAATTAGAGCTTGTGTATTCAGATGTATGGGGATCAGCTCAGGTATCTTCTCTTGGTGGCTCTTGTTATTATGTTACTTTTATTGATGATGCAACTAGGAAAACATGGGTGTATTTCCTAAAACAAAAATAAGAAGTATTTAAAACTTTTAAAAAGTGGAAAGCTTTGGTTGAGAATGAGACATGAAAAAAGTTGAAGTGTCTCAGATCTGATAATGGAGGCGAGTATTGCAACAAAGAATTTGAGATCTACTATTCATATAATAGAATTTGTAGGCAGAAAATGGTTCTTGGAACCCCACAAGAAAATGGTGTGTCTAAGAGGATGAATAGGACCATTATGGAACATGCAAGGAGTATGAGATTGCATGTTGGACTACCCTTACACTTTTGGGCAGATGTTATACATACCGTTGTTTATTTAATAAATAGGGGACCTTCAAATCCTTTGGATGGTGGCATTCTAGAGGAGGCATGGATGGGTAAAATGGTAAACTATTCATTTCTAAAAACCTTTGGTTGTGAAGCTTTTGTCCATGTTGATATTGAAAATAGAACCAAGCTTAAGGCTAAGTCTAAAAAATGTACCTTCATTGGATATGGAGTAGATGAGTTCGGTTATCGGTTATGGGATTATGAAAATCATAAAATCATTAGGAGCAGAGATGTTATATTCAATGAGAAGGTCATGTATAAGGATCAACTGCAGGAAAAGAAGCATGAACAAGCCAAAAAGGAATATGTGGTGCTGGATGGGATTCCATAAAATAAAATACCAGTGGTACTTGATGCTCAACAACAACAAGTTATCCCACAGACTCATGCAAGTGTTAGATGTTCTACAAGGATAACTAGACCTCCAGAAAGATTTTCTCCATCATTATATTCTATATTATTAACTGATTCTGGTGAACCTGAAGATTATGAAGAAGCAATGCAGGTAGATACCAAAAAGCAGTGGGAGCTAGGCATGAAAGAGGAAATGGATTCTTTGTTGTAGAATCAGACTTGGGACTTAGTTTAATTGTCTGTAGGTAAAAGAGCATTGCCAAATAAATTGGTTTACAGGTTGAAGGAAGAAGATGGAGGCAAGAAAAGATATAAGGCTAGACTCATGGTAAAAGGTTTTGCATAGAAAAAAGGTATAGATTTTCATGAAATATTTTCTTCGGTTTTAAAGATGACTTCTATTAGAACTATTCTAAGTCTTGTGGTTGTGGAAGACTTGCATCTTGAACAGATAGATGTGAAATAACATTTCTCCATGGGGATTTAGAAGAGGAAATATACATGTAGCAACCATAGGGATATGAGGTCAAACATAAGGAGGAATTTGTGTGCAAGTTAAAGAAGAGTTTGTATGGCCTGGAGCAAGCACCTTGACAATGGTATTTGAAATTTGATAGTTTTATGGATGAACAAGGTTACAAAAGATGTCATTCTGATTATTGTGTTTATTTTAAGAAATTGGGTAATGGTAGCTATATTATCTTGTTCCTTTATGTTGATGACATGCTTGTTGCTGGGTCTAACATGCATCACATTAATGAACTTAAGCAAAAATTAGCAAATTCATTTGCTATGAACAATTTGGGTGCAACAAAACAAATCCTTGGTATGAGGATCACACAGGACAGGACAAACAAAAAATTATTTTTGTCTCAAAGTGAGTATGTAGAAAAGGTGTTGAAAAGGTTTAACTTGCAGAATGCAAAAGTAGTTAGTACACCTTTGGCTAGTCATTTTAAGTTGACTAAGGAGATGTGTCCAAAGACACAAGAGGAGGAAGACAAAATGTCTAAGATACCACATGCATCAACAGTTGGTATCTTGATGTATGCAATGGTATGCACAAGGCCAGATATTACAAATGCAGTGGGAGTTGTGAGCAGGTATATGAGCAATCTGGGAATGGAACATTGGAATGCGGTAAAATAGATTCTCTGATATTTGAGAGGTACTACTTCAAAGAAACTATGTTTTGGAGGAACAAATTCTACTCTGAAAAGATATGTTGACTCTAATCTAGTGGGTGATATTGATAGCAGGAGGAGTACTACAAGGTATGTTTTTACTATAGGAGGTACTGCAGTCAGTTGGATTTCAAGGCTACAAAAGGTTGTTGCGTTTTCAACCACTAAAGCTGAGTATGTTGCTACTACAAAAGCTAGCAATGAGATGATTTGGTTACAATGTTTTCTAGAGGAATTGGGGCAACAACAAGAAGATGGCCCTTTGTACACTGATAGTCAGAGTGCCATTCATCTTGCTAAGAATTCAGCTCTGCATTCAAAAACTAAGCACACACAGCTTAGATACCACTTCATCTAGTCAGTTTTGGAGGATGGACAGTTGAAGCTGGAGAAAATTCACACAAGTGAGAATCCTACAGATATGTTCACAAAGGCAGTTACACAGGAGAAATTGATTTCCTCATCAGTTTCTGTTGGGCTTCATGACTGATAATGGTGGATATAAGAAACCAGCCAAGCCTATAATCTAGTGGGAGCTACAAGTGCAGCGGTGTCATCCAGGATCAGTCTCCAAGTGGGAGATTGTTGGTATGTGGTGACTGATCATGCAAATACTATACACTCATAACATATCCTTGTTGGGGTTTGGGGGTGCAACCCCCAATTTTTTTCCTCTTTTTGCACGTTCGAAGTCGGTTGTTATTTTTTGTTAACTGACAAAAGAAAAATGACATTGTAAAACCCTAATTCTAGAAGCTTCCAAAAAGCTTGTTATAAGCGGCTAGGATGTATGTTGCGGGTATGAAATTCACGATATTGTAATATGTTTTACACTAGATAATAAAATCATTGGATGGCTGAGTTTCTGTGGATGTAGCCCATATTGGGTGAACCACGTTAAATTTATGTGTTGATCTTTTTGTGTTATTCTTCATTGTTATATTTGGGTTATTTAATCTGCATATAAGTGTTAATGTTTATTGCTCTGATCTACCTAAACCCTACCAATTTGGGCCTACTAGGTAAGTTGAGCTTGTTGTACATCAAGTAAATCCTGCACCTCTCTCTACCTCTGTTCAATCTGATCAAGCAAATCCAATAGATCCTCAATAGTCTATTCCACTTCCTCAGCATCGGGTTGTCTTTTCTCATGTTCACTATCATTAGGAATGTTACCATGCTGATTCCTAAGTGGTCTAGTAGGAGAGGTAGGATGTCAGGGATCATTTTGATGTGTCTCTTCATTTTCATGCAGCATTAAAAATGTTCTCATGTTTGTATCCCTAGATTATCTCTAATTCCCTTGCCAATAAAGTTTTCATTCCAACTTCATATTGATTCAGATTCATTCTTCTATTATTTATTACTTGATTATCAACAGAGTCATCTGATGTGCACTGAAATGGATCTTTCACATCGTCAAATGCATCATTTCTGCTTGATGTTCCTGCCAGATCTTGAACAATTAATGGTGGTAAAATACAAGGAGGATTTCTTGTTTTATATCTATTTCTTTGGCTTCTTGAGCGGTCTAAAAAACTTTTAGGTGTTGACAAATCCTAAGACCTTCTCCCATGATCCATTTTAATTTTTTTCAACTATAACTAATTTCTTGGTTAACCTAAACATAGTTGCCACTCTTCACTAAGAAGAGACTACTTTGCAAGATAGATGTACTAATGTAACCGCAAGATAATAATTGAACTACAATGATTCTAAATCTTATAGCCAGAATCAGACTTGTCCCCAAAAATGGTGCCAAAATGTTGGGACCAAAAATTGTAGGTCCAAAACCCTAGAGTATATTCATACCTCTTAGGCTAGGGGATGTCATTAGGAAGGTAGCGTAGACACCTAAAAGTCTCCTCAGGTTGCAAAACCCTAATTTCTTCCACATTCCACTGATTTTCCCTAATTTGCCTCTATGATTAATTAATTAATTTAATCAATTAATTATTTAATCATTCATATTCTAATGTCCCCTTTCATTAATTTGAACAAATAAAACATTTGTTTAAATATCCCATCACCTAATTACAAAAATCCCCTTTCACATGCATCCTTTCAATAAATTAAATAAATTGGACAAATTTATTTAATTTAAATCCCATTCCATCTCATCATTTCTTCTAATTTAAAATTTAATTTTGTCCTCTAGTGGTGAGGAAACCCTAACTCATCTCAGCCCTCCATTTGGCCTCAAAGTCAAAATGTGATCCTGGCCCTCCATTCAAATCTGCTCTTATATAAAATGCCTTTTTCCAACTCATTTTGGCTCTCTCTTAGTTCATTTTTTAGTTCTCATACCCTTAAGTCTCTCAGCCTACAATCTCCAAAATCTTGCTGAACTCACACACAAGCTTCTCAAGATGGTTGCATGAATCTACAAGTCTGAGAACAATAGTGCAAGGTGGAGGAGGATAATGGAGAGAAGTTGATATTAGCTTAGATTCTTACTAGTTTTCATGTTTATTTGATTATTATCTAGGTTAGATCACACTCCATTGGGAGCTAGGGTTAGCTGTTATTTTATTTTCTGCATGATAGCTAGCTTTTTCCTTGCCCTCATCTGGTGAACCCAACGTGAATCGATTAGTTTTAGTCAACTTCTAAAAGCAAAAATTCATAGGTGGTTTTCTGGTCTCAAACGGACCTAACCATTGAGTCTAGAAGGCCCTTTCGGTGAAAAATGACATAAAATTTGATACATATTGGTTACAAAAAAAAAAAATTGAATTTTTTTAGTTTTGGCCCCTTCCCAGAGCCGTACCGTACGGATCCATACGACCTCTATGTAGGGGTCCATCGTCGAAATTGCTAGTTCTCCTTTTGATTTGGGTATTTGGGTGCGGGTTAATTTTTTTGGGTCTTTTGTGCTTGTCGCAGGTCTGATAGTGTGGGTCTTTGTTGCAGACTAATGTAGTAATTTCTTTCAAAATCTTCTATGAAAACACTAATCGTTGGCTCAAAAATCCTGGCCACCATTATTATTTTCCCTCTACAGCCCATCGAAACTCTAACTGTTTGATCGATTTGCATAAGGGTTTAGTGTTGCAGATTTACATTGTGGGTTTTAAAGGTTTGAATCTCTATATCTCCTTTGTCACATGTTTAAAAGCTAATCCTAACCGCCACAAAAATTTGTCATCACCACTTTCATTTGGTCGATACCAGGTCTTCAGCTCTCACAGTCTATCTCGTTGCTCCTCAGACCTGTCGCCACCACTAGCGGTGATTGTATCCACTCAGACCACCCCCATTAAAATGGTCACTGCAACCTAGCTCAAAAATCCCATCGCCATCGATCCAATCGTCCTCTGCCACTCCTAAACTATGTTCCGCCCATGGTTACAGTCTATTCCTCTGCCGGCCCTCTCCAGTAGTCTATTAAATGACTATGGCCACCACTGTATCCATATAACTCTCGACCTAATATCTGCGTCGAAACCTAAGATCTACTTCCAAAAAAAAGAGAACCCTCGGTCAACCTCTGAAGGCCCTTGGTCAACAGATAAAACCATAAATCTTTGCCTTTGGGTTGTCTCCCGGATGACTCCTCCATTCTTCTTGGCTATTGCCACCTAAGGCATCCACCCGTGACCTGCATCGTCTCAGTTAACACCTTTGGTGGAGGGCAGGGTCACTTGATATAAAATTTTGTTGAGCAGGTGCATATGGTTTTATTTTAATTGTTTTTAAATAAAACCCATGTCTATTATCCTGCCAAACTCTAAACCACTTGTGATGTCCCGTTGACCCTGCGTCCTTGGCGTGCATGAAAAGGTTGCATTCTTGTTTTGTATCAACTTTAGACACTTTGATGTATGTTCATTTCTATTTCAAAACCCCCTATTTAGGTGTGGTCTGGGGTAGTCATGGAATTTGGCTTTATGCTTGTTGCATTTGCCAAAAAGTTTCTAAAACCTTTGAAACAAATTCACTTGTGTATATTGTGCAATTATTGCATTCTGATGAGATCAACATTTTTTTTGAGGTGAATGATTAAATATTACAGGCGGTTAGCAAATGCTTCCACATTCTTCCCAAATGTCTGCTAGAGGGTTTCTAAACTTGTACATTTGATAAGGCTTCAATGGATTTATCACGCACTGCTTGAAGGCTCTGATACCAGTGCAACCAAGCATAGCCATGGAGAGTACTGGCAAGTGATGAGAAACCCAGTTTCATACCGCACGTGTTTTGTCTATGCTAATGAAGAGTGGTAATTTCATCTTGGCATTGATCATCTATTGGTAGCAAATGTCAGTGGCCAAATCTGGTTGCCCACATTTGTTTGTATGTGTCCTTGGTGTGCATGAGAAGGTTGTTGGATCCCTTTTAAAGAGCACGGTCACATTAGTGACCGAGGGGAAGGGCCCCCTTCAATATCTGTTTTTCAAACTGGCCCCTGATCACATGGGTGACCAGGGGCCAATTTTGACCTTAACCACCAATTAAACTGCCAGCCCCTAAATAGTTACATGTGATCAACGCTCTCTGACCGCTAGCAGTCTGTCCATTGACTATCAAACTTGACCCCTTTGCCTCTTGCAAGCCCTAATAGGTATTTTTTCAAACTGGCATAACTTTTGCGTAACAAGTCAGATTTTCACAAAATTGGTGGCATTGGAAAGATGACTCCAAGAACATTGCAATGGTACAAGTCTCGATAGGTAATGATGCTATTTTGTCAAACTTTTTTCTAGTCAAAGTCAACAGTCAATTTGAACTTCAAACGCTTATAAATCATGCAAAATTGATCTGATTTTAGTGCAATTTTTTTAGAAAGTGCATGAAATTTCCTAAATAATATCATTCTATAATTTATTTTTCTGTGACTGATCAATACTATCAGATATTTTGCAGATTCCCTTTTTTGACCTTTTTGACTTTGAGGCTAGCAAAAAATGGATTTTCACTTGATGCTTCATGTTTTTTACATTATCATGGATATTACATGTTACTAATGTCTGGTTTTCAACTTGTGGCATTCGCTGGGAGAAGACATTCAATCTGAAACTACTAACACATTTGATGCAAGGTTCCTGTCATTTTCATGTGCATGTGCTTGGTTATCATAGGAACATTTGGATTTGGTACAATAAAATGAATATAATCTTGTTGTTTTCACACATTCTTGGGGCTTAAAAAGAATCAGTGTTTGCTTTGTTTGGTGATTGTGTTCATGTTTTGAGGTGTGTATGCTCTTCTCTCACACTTTATGTGATCTTGGGAATCAAAAGCATCTCTCAACACTTTCATAATCACACCACACATTTATTTTCTAAGGGTAAATGAACATTGTCTAGTGTGGTCAAACACATGTGTATGTTCTCTCCTCGCATCTTTGCATGACCTTAGAGATCAAAAACATGTGTTTGTAGCGCTTTTGTGTAACCCTTTAGAGTGGGCCTACTCTTAAGACACATCCGCAAGGAGAACTCATTTGCAACCCCAAGCGGTACTTTCATCTGGTTCGCTATACAAATTAGGATAAGGCAAAAGCTAAGTCCAAACTGGTATTAGCACTTACCATATAGTGCTAGCTCAAAAGGAGGCATACCTTTGTGTCTATTAAACTCCTAGTAGGGTTAGTCAAAGCCTTTAGTGGCTTGCTAGATGCTCGTAAGGTGCCAGTCCCCTAGATATTCACTATGAACCTTTTGTGCTAGTGGCCAGAATCCTTCTATTTGCTGGTAGAGGAGGTTGGATATAGACCTCTGAAGCTGTCCCACACTCTCGCAGTTCAAAGTAGAGATAAAAAATTCCTTGAGATCTTTGAGTCTTTAGGAATTCAAATCTTGGTGTGTGCGAGAAGTGAGTGCCGTGTAAGGGGGAGCCAGTGCCACCAAGCTTCTAAGTTATCCACTTTACATAAGTGTGACTGGGGCAATCCAAGTGGGAATCCAACAAATATTATCTTTGCCAACCTAGGATTGTACATGTTTACAAGTGTTTTCAAACTTGTTAATAATCACTAAAAACAACCAATCTGACTGCCAAAATGTCTTCTATGATTGACATGTGTGCTTGCCTAATCATAACCCTAGACATTCTTTCCATCCATTCATTCTAAGTCTTCATACCCTAATCACTCTTCTTAACCACATCACTCTTCTTAACCACATCATCCTTGAGCCCACACGGTGGTGTGTCAGCTTGGACTTAGGGTTTGCTCCCTCGCGGCTCAGTTTTGATTCTCGTTGGGCTTACCTGATGCACGTGGTTTGTGGGCTCCTGCATGCACCCGCAAGGGACTAGTCTTGCCCTAGCTTGCCCCCTCTCATCCCCAACTTGGCAACTTGTAAGCCCAAGGTAAGGAAGGGTTGGGTCACTGGGCTAGGTTGTGGGGACACCGTTGTAGTTAGCAAAAAAAAACCACATCATCATTGTCATCCCATCATTTTTATCATTCACATAACCCACATCTTAATCATCCTACTTGTCCTATCCTAATTGCATCCTAATTACATTATCATCCTTCCACATCATCCTCTTTCTAATCATTTCAAATCACCTTCTTCCTAATCAAATCCTAATCATCCTAGTCATCATCCTAATTAATCCAATTCATACAATCATCACTCCTAATTATTACACATAATCCTAATCCATCGTAGTCATCATTCCTAACCATTACATATCATATCCAAGCCATCCTTATTGAACCATAATCACCTCTTTCATTTAGTCAACATCATATCTAAGCCATCCCTATCGAACCCTAATCACCTCTTTCATCTAATCACCATCATCTTAATCAGCCTAATCATGCCCTAATCATCTTCATTCTAATCCAATATTCATCCCAATCAACCCAAAGTCATCTAATCTCATCATTACACATCATCATCTTCATTATAATCTAATCAATCATATCCTAACCATCATTCCTAATCATTCCACACATCCTAATTCATTTTCAACCTAATTGGTCCAAGTCATTCAATCTTGTCATTCCTCAACATCCTAATCATTTCACATCATTACACCTCCTATCCTAATCATCATTCCTATTCATTACACATCGTCATCCTCATCCTATCAACATCATCCCAATCATTCTCCTAATCATTTCCAAATCATCCTTATCAAACCCTAATCACCTCTTTCATCTAATCACCATCATCTTAATCATCCTTATCAAACCCTAATCACCTCTTTCATCTAATCACCATCATCTTAATCATCCTTATCAAACCCTAATCACCTCTTTCATCTAATGACCATCATCGTAATCATATCCTAGCCATTCATTCTAATCCAGTCAACTTCTTCCTAATCTATCCAAGTCATCTAATCTCATCACTACACATCGTCATCCCAATCCAACCAACATCATCCTAATCATATCCTAGCCATTCATTCTAATCCAATGAACTTCATCACAATCATCCAAATCATCTAATCTTATCACCACAATCATCTATGTTCATAATCAATTTCATCCTAATCATTCCCAATCACAATACACCACAACCGTAGGGAAAACTTTGAGTATCTACCCTCCCTATCAAATCCGTTTGCAACTGTGTCATAACATTATAGACCTATTGGTTCCATTCACCCACTACATATTCAACTTCATTCCACTACATATTTAATTTCATTTAGCCTTTGACATCTATAGAGGACCCTAAACATTAGTCTTCCTAAGGTCGAAACATAGGGAGAAATTGTCGAAGCTTGACTGTATCACAAGTACAAATCTGGACCAAGAGACCTTGACACCTTTTTCAAATCAAGCACAACTTGGGCTTAATACTTCAAGGTTAGTTTCCATCCTTCCAAGTGAATTATGAAACTCATGGATTCACTTTAATCAATCATTTCTTTCACACCTCAAGGTCTCAATAAATCCAATTTATACTTTGACAAGGTCATTAGTAGATGAGAGTACCCTCTTGGAGCTAGACTTTTTGAAGACTAATATCCATTAGCCTCTATCATAGTCTAGGCCTCATCACCTTGCATTGACATTAACATAGCATCCCATAATTCACAAATCTTGTATGCTAGAGACACGGTTGCAAAAAGAAGAGAAAGGAAGTAGATCCTCCTAGTCATCCCTCATAAACACATCATTCACAACATTCTCACTAGCACATTCATTCTTGTCATCGTCATCCTAATCACAACCCTAACCATACCCTAATCATCCCTAATCACCCATCTAATCATCCAATCATTTCACCTTACCCTAATCACATGGCATTCATCCTAATCACTCCACAACATCATTTATCTGAGTCAAGCACTTGTCAACATGGTCCTAATCCCACAAGATGACATACAACGATATGAAGACATGTGTCATTCCATGCCCATCCTAGAGAACAAGGTTCTAGCACCGTAAGCCTCTTCGTAAGCCTATCCAATTCCACCTTGGCAACAAGACAAAGTGCCTTTAAATTCTCATTCTACCTTTGACAAGGGGAACCTAAGTCTACCTCATCCACCCTATAAGTACATTCTACCACTACACTCTAATGCACTTGCTAATACATCAACTCCACGTCCTAAGTTTAGACATGACAAAAGTAAACATGTGGAGTCATCCAAACCCTCCACTTCATCCAATCCTTTTGACCTTCCACCTAATCAAGATCAAGATCCAAACCTTAATCCAACACCATCTATCCCTCTTATTCCTCCACCATGGGAACTTTCTGTTCCAACTAATGCTAATCACAACTCTGCATCATCCACCCTCATTGTCCATCCACTATATTGTCCTTTCACACATGCACTTGCAAAGGATGTGATCCATTGGCTAATAGCAAGGGATAAATCAATCCCATGTCAAACACCCATTCATGAGCCTAGCAACAAGCCTTCAAATGCCATTCTTATTCCTCCAACTCCATCATGTGATCCACAACCTATTGAGCCTACATGCCCAAGTCAAGACCCATTGCACCCTTATGTCATCGACCATCAAGAACATATCGAACCTATCCAAGAGTCATCTACTTCCACTCAAAGTCAAAAGCTATGTCAAGAGCATAATCCTAAGCATGAAGAAACATTACCCCTTCCTTTAAATCAAGATCAAACCCCCTCCATTGATCCCATCCATAACACACCTAATCCTATTCATGATCAAGCTCCCATTTATGATCACGATCCCACTTATGATTAAGAAGGCCATGATGATCCTCTTTGCCAACTTTATGCATTCCATGGTCAAGATCTTGCCACCTCACCCATCCATGATCCACCAACTTCCACTTGTCATGATGAGACACTTGCCTCCCAAGCAAAAATAGAAGATCAAACCAATAACTTGGATCTTAACGTGCATGAGGATAGTCAAGATCCTAATGGTCCTTCCACATCCACTATCGATCCCATTTCAAATCCACCATCATATCCACTTGGTCTTACCACCTTCATCCATGGGTGTTCTTCCTTAAGACAACAACAACCATTGTCTTCCACTTTTCCTTCTCCATCAAATAATCTGCTCAAGTCTAGTGTCCAATCTACACCTAGTCCCATTGTCCATCGCATGCTCCAAAACATGAACTACCAAGGTAAAGGCTTAGGCCTTCATGAACAAGGTATTTTGGAGCCCATCCATGTCAGTGTCCCCCATCACTCATATGGCCTTAGATACACAACCCAAGGTAAGAAATCTAAAGATGTTGGTACTTCCTCTATTCCTCCTAAGTCCACTTCTTTCCATCACAAATGCCATCACATTCCCAAAACATATGTTGCCATTCCTCCTCCACTATCCTACAAATGTCAAAAGCATGTGACCATACACCTTCCACCATCCAATTTACCTCCACTCCTTCCAACTCCTAATATCCCTCCATTCACTTTACCACCGCTTCTACCAACGCCTAATATTCCTATCATCCATAAATCACCTCCTGATCATGACCAACAAATGCACATATTGTCTAAACATAAAGCTTCCACCAACCTCGCTTTCACCACGTCCATGGGATTCAAAAATAAATATTTGGATGCCTCCACACAAAGTCAAAAATCATAAGGGTCCTCATGCCTTAGGACATCATTTCAAAAATTCAAAGTCAAATACATTCAAAAATCCATCCAAGCCCATACCTCCAAAAGCAAAGTCAAAAATAAAAATGGTATGGGTCCCTAAACAAAAATCAATCAAGTCAAATGAGGCATCTACCTCTCAAAAATCCCAATCATCCTCTTCCATCCACTCAATTCAAAAATATCAAATTCCTCAATCCCACATCCAAAGCAAAAGTCATAAAAATACTAAGTCGATGTGGGTCCCTAAATGCCAACATGATCCATCCACTAAGCAAACATCACCATTGCTTCCTACACCACCATCCAATCAAAAGCTTCCATGTTTATCATGGTGTGTGTAGCCGTTGGTCATGCTTCATTTTCACACCTCCATCACCCCATCATTCAACTATTGTCCTACATATTTCACTCATCCTATCCCTATGGTCCATGCTTTTGCATAAACCTTTCATCCATCATTGCATAAGCCCTACATAATCCACATTATAATCCACTATCGTACCTTCCATAATCTGCTATCTACCTACTCCATCTCACTTTCATGTGCAATATTTTACCAACATCCATGCGCATAATGACATTTGACATAGTCGATGTGATGACATCTTTCTCCAATGGGACTATTAACTTCCATGGCACTAGACACTTGAGTCCCTCTCGTCTGTATTCCCCTCTCCTATCAAAAAGTTAAAAAAAAAAAATCAAAAAAAAAGAGAAGAAAAAATAAAAAAGTAAAGAGAAATCCCTTCGTCCAATGGTGAAAACTGGTAAATAGGCGCCTTGGATAAGTACCATGATGAAAACTTGGCAAACAGGTGTCATGCGTAAGTTGATCTTCTATGTCACCTACACTTGGGAGCACCTTGTCTCATCCAGCATATCATTTTCATCCTACCATTTCACATCCTATCTTATCATGCCATTTCCATACACCTACACACATATACCTATCCCATCAAGTCCATCCATCCTCCCTTCTTGTTTTGATCTTGATAAAGAAATGGGGGCAAAATGTTGACAAATGTTTTTGTTATCTCTTGATATACCTCATCCTTTCCAATCCATCCTATCACTATTCTATCATCATAAACCTTGTCATGCCGAATCCTAAGTATTCCACCTAGAATGGGGCATGTAAATTCCTATGCGATATAGCCTTTGGGGATCACATCCTTGTTCTCTTACGCATACATCCATTCCATCCACTTATCATGAGCTATCACCCATCCTTTTATCCATTCATCCAATTCCTTGCACCTAGACTTGGTTTTCCCCCTTGTCATTGGTATCTAGAACAAAGGCTATCAAAATTGTCTTCCAATGTCATTCCCCAAAACATGTCAAAACACAAAAAATCAAATATTCCCACAAAAATCCAAAAAAATCAAAACATATTAAAAACCCCAAAAAATTGAAACATATCAAAAACCCAAAAAATTGAAACATATCAAAATCCAAAAAAAAAATCAAACATTTCAAAAACACAAAAGAATCATAACATTTCAAAAATACAAAAAAAAACATTTCAAAAACACAAAAAAATGACAACATTTCAAAAATCCAAAAAAATCACAACATTTCAAAATACCATAAAAATCAAATATCCTACAAAAATCCAAGCAATAAAACCAATTCAATTCATCACATCATTCCCATCAAAATCATTCCTCCAAACATTCAAATCAATTTTTCAAAATCAAGTCATCCATCCTTCAAATCAATTCAATCATTTCAATCCACAATCAATCAAATCATTCCAATCAATCAAATTCATTCAAATCAATTTTGAATCATTTAATCAAATCTTCCAACTCAATTCATCATTTAAATCAATTCAAACCTATCAAGTCAATCATCCAATCATTCATCAAATCTCTTGAATCAAATTTATCTTCAAATCATTCAAATCTATCAAATCAATTCATCAAACCAAATCAATCCAATCATCACATCAATCCTTCCAAATGAATCAAATTCAATCATTCAAATCAATTCAAACCTATCAAGTCAATCATCCAATCATTCATCAAATCTCTTCAATCAAATTCATCTTCAAATCAATTCATCAAACCAAATCAATCCAATCATCACATCAATCCTTCCAAATCAATCAAATTCAATCATTCAAATCAATTCAAACCTATCAAGTCAATCATCCAATCATTCATCAAATCTCTTGAATCAAATTCAATCAATCCAAATCAATTCGTCCTAAATCAATTTCTCCACTCAAATCAATCAAATCACATTCATCATTCAATCTAATCAATCAATTCATCAATCAAATCAAATCAAAACAATCAGTTCTTCCAAATCAATTCATTCAATCAATCACATTCATCCTAATCAAATCAATCATATTCATTCTATCCAATCATCAAATCACAACATTCCACTCAATCGATTCTTCCAATTCAATTCATCACATCACTCCACATCTATCAATTCTCCCAATCAAATCAATTCATCAATTCAATTCAAATCAATCTCCCATTCTTCAAATCAAATCAATCACATTAATCATCATTTCTATCAAGGCACTTCATCAAAATCAATTCTTCAATTCATTTCAAATCACTTCATCAAAATCAATCTCATAAGTTCATCCAATCAATCCAATCAATTCTTCTAATCATTTAATTCAATTCTTCAAATCCATTCATCGAATCAATCCAATCACTCAAGTCAAATTCATTCATCAAATCAATTCCTTAAACAAATTCTTCCAATCAATTCAATCACATCATCAAGATCAATTCAATTCATCAATCATTTCTTCCAATCCAATTCTTCAATTCAAGCGATCAATTCAATCACATCACTTCTTCAAATCAATCATTCCAAGCAATGATCCGAATGCAAGTCATATCAATCCATACCAATCAAGTCAATCAATCAAGTCAAATTATCCAATCACATTCAATGGTCTTGATCCTAATCTTGACGTAAACCAAATCAATCAATCAATCAATCAAAACCTGGTGTTGCTCACATGGCCAACAACACTAGTGTCAACCAATCAATCAATTGTATTAGACATGATGTTGCATTGTCAAAACCAGACCAGGCATCTTAGATGACATGTTTCATTTCCTGAAACTAGACATCATCATCATAATCAACCATCAATCAATCAATCAATCGTTGGTTTACAGCTTGACAGGGGTAATACCTTGCTTATTTTTGAATCATTTGTGAATCATTTGTGCATGCATGCTATGCTTGCTTGCTTGCTTGTGTGTGTTATCTTCTTTTTCTTGCATTTGTGTCAAATCCAAATCATTCCCAAGTAATATTCATATCTTGTATCTAGACAAGGTTGTATTACGCTGGGGCACAAGACACATCGTCACCTTGGTCCTTATACCTTAGTGCATAATGTCTAGTGCTATATCAAACACTATGGTTGCTCACCTTCATTGCAACATAACACATCAATTCCTTTCTTCTATCCATTCCTTATCTTTCTTCCTTGACCAATCCATTTCATTTCGAGAGCCTACCCGGTGTTACACCATTATCCTTCTCCTTTAATCCATACCTTAGCTTATTTGAAATGATGTTACTCGACATAAATCGCATCTCAAACATCATCTCAAAGAGGGGCAAAATGTAGACACTTAAAATTGTCCATCACCTAGTGAGACACCTTGTAATGTTTTGCCCTAGGTCCTAGTCTTATCCAACTTAATCACCTAATCCAATTAATTAATTCCCATTCACATGCTCCAAATAATTCAAATAAAATATTTAAATTAAATCCCTCACCTCTCACCTCATGCAAACAAGTGTCACATGACTACATCCCTTCACATGTAAAACTAATTTAAATAGTCTTTTATTTAAATTAGGTCTCATTTATCCTCCATCGTACACTTGTCACATGACTACAATCCCTCTTGAAGTGGGGAACCTTAATCAACCCTAATCGATCTCAAGCATTCATATCATTCAACATAACTTTCAATCACAACCATTCATTCAAATTTTCCTTGTCTATAAATCAATCCTCTCATGAGTCATTTTTAATACGATCAAGCCCTTGCATCCGTTATGGTTGCTGAAATCTTGAGCAACCAACAATCCCCCATTGATCAATCCTTTGAAATCTTGCATTCTCATGCGAGGTTGAGAAGAGTCACAGAGGTCAATCAAGTCTAGTTTGAGAATCGGTTTGCATTTCATTTATGTTTTGCATTTTCATTCTAGTTTCTACTTCCTGGTGCTAGTTAAGGTTTGATTTTCTGCAATTTTGTTTTCTACCTTAGATTTTGTGCTAACACAGGTAGAATATGGGCTCATTAATAGATCAAGGATGGTTATAGGTAAACTATAAGATTGGCTAGTTCAACTAAACCAAGGAGAGTGTTCCTAGAAGTATCCCTCAGAAGCGACTAATCACAACACAAAATATGTAAAAGAATAACAAAATCAGTGATACCCAATATGTTGCTCTAAACCCTGAAGCTGTCACTAGTTTAGACAATAGCTCACTGCATCAAATGACCTATTTTAAGTTAATAAAAATATCAATGCAACTTTGCATGATGTGGGTATGCACATTTATTTAGAAAGGATGAACTTGCTTTGCCTTGGTGAAGATGATTCCTTGACTGGAACACATAACTAAAACGCATTCAGATATATAAATTACTTCACACTTTGAGATAGTTTTTTTTTTAATTTTAAGTGGTGTGTGGGTGATCGAATATTTCATAGACCAGTGCCTACCCAAATGGGCTACAAAGTCCCTAGTTCAATAGAGGAATCACAAAAATAAAAAGTATATGTTTGCCTAGAAACATGAATTTGATACCAATTGGAAATACTTAGTAATCCCTCCTTATAATGCATTCATCCATATATAATACTAAAATGATCATTACAATGCTTGCAATGTTTTAAGAATTGTCACATTCATCAAATCAAATATTACATTCATTGCTATTAAACATAGCAAAGGGAATCCCTGGTTGTGATTCAGATGATTCCCAAGAAAAATACATATAAGGTTGGAGAAATCCAATGAATGATACCAGCTTTTACAGTGAATACTATTGTTATATGGAGCCTAATGAGACTTAGAGGTTAAATTTTCCCCTTGTATCAGCGTGGTTTCCCCCCAAATTATTTTATAATGTGTAGGGAGTTATTTTTCTATTAGCTGACATAAAAAACCCTATTTTGTAACTGACATAAGTCTTGATAAAAACGGCTAAGGGTTAGGGTTTCTGTTGATATGGTATATGTAGCATTTGTAGCAGTATTGAATTGCAAGGATTGCTGGTTGTAATCGGTTTGATTTACTAGATAATAATATTGGACTCTTTGTTGGTGGATGTAGCCTGAGTTTGGGTGAACCACGTTAAAAATTGTCTCTCGCTGTTATTCTTTTCTATGTATTTTCATTCCTCAGTTTAATCTTTATTTGCATTTAATTGATATCTTCTACTGGCTAACCCTAACAAGTGGTATTAGAGCGGGTTGTGTTCGATTATCATTTGCAGGAAGGTTTCACGGTTGAGTGGGAGTCTCATGATTAAGTGGGAGCAATGGTGGACGAGGGTAAATTGAAGGTAAATAAATTCAATGGGTAGAACTATCAGTTATGGAAGACGTAGATGGAGGATTATCTCTATCAGAAGGATTATGGAGGGCCATTGGAAGGAATAGCCAATAAACCAACAACAATGACTGATGAAGATTGGAATCTTTTGGACAAAAAGGCACTGGGAACCATTCAGTTGTGCCTGGCACCATCTGTGGCATTCAATATAACAGAAGCAAGAACAACAAGTGAACTGATGAAAGCTTTGGCCTAAATTGTATGAAAAACCCTCAACCTCAAATAAGGTATTTGTCATGAATCATTTGTTTAATCTGAAAATGATTGAAGGTGGATATGTGACAAATCATTTAAATGAGTTTAATACGATTACCAGTCAGTTAACTTCTGTAAAGGTGAAATTTGATGAAGAGGTGAGGGCTCTCTTCGTTTTATGTTTTTTGCCAGAAAGCTGGAATAGCTTGGTAATGGCTATAAGTAACTCTGTCTCTAGTTCAAATATTTTGAAATTTGATGATGTTGTGGTGTTATCCTTAGCGAGGAAATGCGGGAAAAGCTCAGGAGGGTCCACATCAGGTAGTGTTTTGAATGCAGAAAGCAAGGGCAGATCAAAGGAGAGAGGAAAAGGTTCTGGAGGTCATGGGAATGTTGTCTCTCAGATTTGCACCCTTGCTAAGTTGTAGAACTTAGCAATCTAAAGAAACATGGGATCTTTCCAGGCCTGTGGGTCACCTATGATGGAAAGAACCTCCGGAGAATGTCGGCTTCCTAGCTGGTTATCACCTAGAATATACTGGATTTGCAGAGGAAAAGGGAAAAGGAATGCTTTTGAAAATGAAAGTTAAAACTGGAAAATGTGAAAACAAGGGTGATTCACCAAACTTGATATGGTTACTGAAACTCAGATTTGAATACACTTGGCCACAGACAACAGAAACTAAACCTGCACAACCTATTACTGTATGTTTGCAAAAACACTTCACAAAGAGGCCTAAATGCATTAAACTCTTCAAAAGGAAGCTAAGTTCACAGTTTAAAAAGCCTTATACCACTTTACGACACAGTTTACAACCTGCATAAACACACCTTTGTTGATGATATGATGTGACTTATATGATCTATCTCTTTCTAATGTAGCACTTATGTCTACTCGTTCTGACTTTTTTGATGCTGATAAAATTACTGTTATACTACTGCTACGTAAAAGTAGATAGTACTTTTGAAGCTCTGATTGTGTATGAAAAGATTTGAGACCCTGAGCATTAACAAAAACTATTTTCCAGGTATGTTGGAGCTCAAAAGGATGGAGGAAGACAGCAACTAGATCGACCACAGGATTCGTCATTTGCAGGCAATGACGGGTCCCCTCTCTTTTCCTATGCAATTTGTTTCTTTTCAAAAGTAATATTTACTATTATGTAGCCTATTTTAGTTACTCCTACGGCTTGTGTGGGAGCATCTTATTTGACATTTATGAATAATGAAAAATCCTTTCAAAATCTGCAATGTTGCATATTTTCTTCTTGATGGTAAATAATTGCATTATGAATCACCTTTTATGGCATTTTTCTCTTGGCAAAACACTTACTAATAACAGACATGCACCCCATAAAACTAGAAAACTTAATCAACCCCACTTGATTGAGCTGAAAAATAAAAATGGGTAATAGGTAAGTCACGAGGAAAATCAAAGGACAAGACATCCCAATCCAGAGGACAGAAGGATTGCTGGTACTGTGGGAAACCAGGTCATCTAAAGAAAGATTGTTGGTCTCGGAAGAATAAAGGAGACAAACAAGAAGGCAATAAGGAGGCAAATGTGGTAAGTAATAAATCTAAAGATGATGCTTTGATTTTTTCCCTAGATAATGCTGATGATTCATGGGTTTTAGATTCAGGGGCCTCATTTCATGCTACGCCCCATAGAAGTTATTTTCTTGATTATGTCCAAGGGGATTTTGGGCTGGTTTATTTGGGAGATAACAAACCCTGTAAGATTGTTGGAAAGGGAAGAATTAAGATTAAGTTGCAGAATGGGAATCATTGGCTACTACAAGAGGTAAGGCACGTTCCAAGGCTGAGTAGGAATTTAATTTCAGCAGGTAGCTAGTTGATGAAGGTTTCATAGTTACTTTTAGTGATAAAAATTGGAAGGTTTCAAGAGGTGCCTTAATAGTAGAAAAAGGTGTGAAAGTAGGCACCTTATATCTTTGTACAGGTCATACTGTTCCTTCTACTTTAGTTGTTGCAGAGAAAAACCAAACAAGTTCAGGAATAGTTGCTGTGGTTCACAGGAAGAGATTGAAACATTTGCTGCAGGTTCTAAGACAACACTGTGGCATAACAGACTTGGGCATATGAGTGAAAAATGTATGAAGGCACTTAATTATAAGAAAGTTTTACCAGGTCTAAAATGTATTAATATGGATTTCTGTGAAAGTTGTGTGTATGGCAAACAAAAGAGAGTTAGTTTTCTCAAGGATGGGAAGCACAAGAAAGATGAAAAGTTGGAGCTTGTGCATATAGATGTATGGGGACCAACTCAGATATCTTCTCTTGGTGGCTCTTGGTATTATGTTACATTCATAGATGATGCAACTAAGAAGGTTGGATTTATTTCCTTAGGTAGAAATCTGATGTATTTGAAACATTTAAGAAATGGAGAAGCTTGGTTGAGAATGAGTCGGGTAAAAGATTAAAATGTCTCAGATCTGATAATGGTGGTGAGTATTGCAGCAAGGAATTTGAGGATTATTGTTCCTTTAATAGAATTTGTAGGCAAAAAATAGTTCTAGGGACTCCACAAGAAAATGGAGTGGCTGAGCGCATGAATAGGACAATAATGGAGCATGCAAGGAGCATGAGATTGCTTGCTGGGATGCCTTTAAACATGTGGGCAGAGGCTGTCAATACTGTTGTATATTTAATTAATAGAGGTCCTTCAGTTCCGTTGGGCTGTGGTATTCCAGAGGAAGCATCGACAGGTAAGAAGATGAGTTATTCTTTTCTCAAAACCTTCAGATGTGAAGCATTTGCACATGTAGATTCTGAAAATATAACCAAGCTAGATGCAAAATAAAAAAAGTGTATCTTCGTTGGATATGACATTGATGAATTTGGTTACACGCTTTGGGATGTTGAAAATTTAAAAACTGTGAGAAGTAGGGATGTTGTATTCAATGAGAAGGTGTTGTACAAAGATCAGTTGTAGCAACATGAGAAGAAAGAAAAGGATTATGTGGTGCTGGATGATACTCCAGATAGTGATGTTCTAGTGGTTCCTCATGCTCCTCAACAACAACAAGAAATACCACAAACTCTAGTGAATGTTAGACGGTCAACAAGGCTAAGTACACCTCTTGAAAGGTTTTCTCCCTCTTTGTATTCTATTTTGTTAATAGATGCTGGTGAACCTGAAGGGTATGATGAAGCTATGTAGGTGGATACAAAGGTTCAGTGGGAGCTTGCAATGAAAGATGAAATGGACTCCTTGCCGAAAAATTAGACTTGGGAATTATGTAAGTTGCCTGCAGGTAAAAAAGCTTTACCAAACAAATAGGTTTATAGGCTGAAAGAGGAAGATGAAGGTAAGAAAAGATTTAAAGCCAGGTTAGTTGTAAATGGATTTGCACAGAAAAAAGGTATTGATTTGGAGGAGATATTTTCTCCGATTATTAAGACGACTTCTATTCGTACTGTTTTAAGTATTGTGGCTGCTAAAGATTTGCATTTGGAACAACTAGATGTGAAAACTGCCTTTCTCCATGGTGATTTGGAGGAGGATATATATATGGAACAACCCCAAGGATTTGAGGTCAAAGGTAAGGAGAATCTGGTGTGCAGATATGGCCTGAAACAAGCACCTCGACAATGGTATTCAAAAATTTGATAGTTTTATGGCTGAGCAAGGCTATAGCCAGTGTAATTCTGATCATTGTGTTTATTTTAAGAGGTTGGATAATGACAACTACATTATTTTATGTTTATATGTTGATGACATGCTTGTAGCAGGGTTTAACATGGATAACATAAGAGAGTTAAAACAATAGTTAGCACAATCATTTGCTATGAAGGATTTGGGGGCAGCAAAACAAATCCTTGGTATGAAAATTTTCAGAGATAGGAAGAATAAAATCTGACTCTATCTCAAGTTGATTATGTTGAAAAGGTGTTGTAGAAATTCCATATGGAGAATGAAAAATTTGTCAGCACACCTTTGCCTAGTCATCTGAAATTGACTAAGGAGATGTGTCTAAAGACACCAAAGGAGGAAGAAAAAATGTCTAAGGTACCATATCCTTCAGTTGTAGGAAGTTTAATGTATGCCATGGTATGCATGAGACCAGATATTGCACATGATGTAGGAGTCGTAAGTAGGTATATGAGTAATCCCAGATTGGAGCATTAAAATGCAATAAAATAGATTCTCAGATATTTGAGAGGTACATCCAATAAACACTAATGTTTTGGGGGCTCTAATATTGATTTAGCAGGTTATGTAGACTCATATTTGGTAGGGGATATTGATACCAGGCAGAGTACTACAGGTTATGTCTTTACTGTAGGTGGGACAACAGTGAGTTGGATCTCAAGGTTGCAAAAGGTGGTTGCTTTATCCACCACGGAGCCAGAGTATGTAGCTGCAACAGAGGCAAGCAAGGAGATGATATGGCTACAATATTTCATGGAAGAATTGGGCAAACAACAAGCTAATAGTTATTTGTAAACAGACAGTCATAGTGCCATACATCTGTTGCAAGTATGGGCCTAACTATTGTTGTCATTGATGTCAACATACTCCTGTTGCATTGATGTCAAGGATTGGATGAGTTGTGTGCTGAGGATATTGAGAAAATTAGTCCTATTAGAAATAATGAAGACAGTGGAGCTCTACGATGTGAAGATCCCAACTAGATGAAGATCAAAGAATGCGCATCAAAGGGTTTGTAGATATGTGTCTAAAGATGATCTAGTCAAGATTTGAGAGGTCCGCATGAAGATTTGGAGAAGTTATGGCCATATGAGTAAAACTGGTTTTGGCTGCTGTTCAGAGGTGATAAAGTGACACAAATAGGTCCGGTGAGATCAGGAAATGCAATATCTTATTCTGCGGATTTGGTGGAATATTTAGGAAGCCAATGTGAATTGAAAAATAAATTGGTTCATGGTCTAGAGGTCCGCAAACATTTATTCTAATGTGACAGTGATGATAGACTATGTTCTTAAGGTTTTAGATGAAGATGTAAATGATTTCAGTAAACAAAAGTGGTGTGGATGTTCTTGGTGATTCAGGCAAGCTTGTGGGGGTCTGTAGATTGTGTCCAATTCGTGTTGGCGGTCTGCATTGAAGATTGAGCTCGTAATTAAAGATTTACTCTCGGGTGATGGTGTTCTTCCTAATCATGGCCGATCAGATGTTTTACACATCTTGCGGATGATCTTGAAGATGTGCGAAGCATGGCATGTTCCTCAAACAAGATTGAAGTCCTAGATATGTGTGGCTGATAGTGTGGTGATATGCATGAAGTCCTTGTAACAAATCAAGTTGTATTTTTGTAACTGCTCTATAAGAAAATAAAGTATGTTGTGCCGATTTTGATGATTATCCCAAAGTCGATGTCTTGTATAAATAAGATTTGTGAAGTCATTTCAAAGTATCCTTGGTAGAGATGAAAAAATGGTAGAGAGGAGAAGAGCAAAAAATAAAGCAGAAGTGTTGAGCTTAAATGGAATTGTCTCAAGCATGGTGAAGATGCTAATCTCCAGTTCAAGTATGTAATATTTATATTATTCTGTAGATAGTGTGTCTCCTATAGGCAGTGGGCCTCTTGTGAGTAGTGTGCTTGGGCATTGAGCCCTAATTGACAAGTGCCATTTTGTTCTTCTTATTCTTTTAACAGAGAATACAATCTTGGGTTAGTCACCTCGTGGTTTTTCCCTTAACCAAGTTTTCCACATTAAAACATTGGTGTCATATGTGTTAATGTGTTTCTGCTCTTGAGTTATTGCATTGTGCTTCCATGATTGAATCATTATTATATTGTAGAAATTAAGTGTTTAAAGAAAAGAAAGTTTTTGTGACAACTGATTCACCCCCCTCTTAGTTGTCTGTCCTAAAACCAACAATTGGTATTAGAGCTAAGTTCATCTAAAAGAGATTAACCGCTTGAGGAGATCCAGGATGTCTTCCAACAAAAGGATAGTCTGAGGTTTGATGGAACAAACTACACTCTTTGGAAAAGCTGCATGGAATGTCACTTGCAATGTATGGGATTTCAATATTGGAACATGACTATAAAGAAGTATATTCCTCCAAAGAATGGTTTGACAACTATAGATGAAATCAGAGATGTTGAAGATAATCTTTGAGCCAAAAAAGCCTTAATAAGTGCCTTATCTGATTCAAAGCTAACAAATGTTATGGATTTAAAAACTGCATATGAAATTTGGTCAAAGCTGACACTTCTGCATGAAGGAGACAAATATGTTAAATGTGCCAAGATACAAAGTCTGAAAGGAAAATTCAAAAACCTGAAGATGAATGGAGATGAGAATATCACTACATTTATGCCAAAAGTAAATGAGCTTGTTTGTGGCATTATATGTGCTGGTGGAACCTTGGATGAAGATGAGATTGTTGCCAAAGTTCTCAGATCCTTACCTCCTGCTTACAAACACAAGGTTGCTGCTATTGAGGAATTCAGATCTTTATGAAATATCACAAGGGATCAATTGGTTGGGAAATTAGCTGCATTTGAATTGGCTGAGTTTGGAGATGCACCTCCCAAGACTGAATCTGCATTCAAAGCTAGTGTCTCTGTAAAAGGCAAACAAAGGTATGATCCAGGAGAAAATTCCTTAAAGAAATTATCATGGTATGAAAAAGCAAGAAAAGATCTGGAAGAAGATGAGGTAGAAGCTACTCAACTTGAAGCCCCTATTGCAAAAGGACTGCCAAGAGGATCTAGTAAGTATGAAGGAAAATTGCCCTTCAAATGTTTCAACTGCAACAAGATTGGTCACTTTGCCTCAAGGTGTTTGGAAAGATTTTCAAGGACAAATCCAAATAGATCAAGATTCCAAAAGAAATATTACTATGTTCATGAAGATGATGATGATGAAGGAGTAACAGATGATGAATCAGAGACAGGAAACAAATTTGGAAGTGACTAGGTGTTTATTGCCATCAAGGAAGAAGATCCAATGCCCATTGAATCTATCAATCATAAATTGATAGAAAGAGCTCTGGCTGCTCAAGTTGAAGAAAAGGATGAATGGGTCATTGACAGGGGATGCTCCCACCATATGACTGGTGATAAAAATAAGTTCATAGATCTGGAAAGATATGAAGGAGGAGTTGTAAAATTTGGTGATAATTCTGCTGGCAGAATCAGAGGGAGAGGAACTATTTTATTTAATGGAAAGAACAAAACCAGTGATGTACTATATGTTGAAGGTCTGAAGCATAATCTTCTCAGTGTTGGGCAGTTGGTGGACAAAGGCTATGATCTCTGATTCAAAAATGGAAAATGTAAGATCTTTGAAAGTTCTGGAACAAAAATTACATCTGGTACTCAAACAAAAGGTAACATCTTCCACTTGCTTGGTACTGGAAAAAGTTGTTTATTTGTTCAAATTGATCAGAGTTGGTTGTGGCATAGAAGAATATGTCATGTAAATTTTGATAATATCATCAAGATAAGCAACACTCAGGCTATAAGAGATCTTCCAAGACTGGTGAAACCTACTAACAATTTGTACAAAGAATGTCAGTTGGGCAAGCAGAGCAGAGTCACATTTAAAAGTAAGGAACAATCTTCTACCAGATTGTTAGACTTAGTACACACTGATCTATGTGGACCGGCAAGAATCAAGAGTCTGCAAGGTGATAAATATTTCATGTTACTGATTGATGACCACTCCCAGATGATGTGGGTGACTTTCTTAAAAGAGAAATTTGAAGCTCTTGAGAAGTTCAAAATATTCAAGGCTATGGTAGAAAATGAAACTGGGTTAAACATTTAATGTCTTAGGTCTGATAGAGGTGGTGAATTCACATCTGGAGAGTTCATAGAATTCTATGAGAAACATGGGATAAAGAGACAGTTATCTGCTCCAAGGACTCCATAGCATAATGGAGTGGTGGAAAGAAAGAACCGGACCATCCAGGAAGCATCTAGAACCATGATGATGGAAGAAAATGTCCCTCAGATCTATTGGAGAGAAGTTGTAAGCACTACTGTCTATACTCTTAATCGAGTACAAATCAGAAGCAATACTGGTAAGACCCCTTGTGAACTCTGGTTTGGCATCACTCCTACTGTGAAGTATTTTAGAGTCTTTGGTAGTAAATGTTACATTAAAAGAGATGAAGACCTTAGAAAATTTGATGCTAGAAGTGATGAAGGAATATTCTTGGGTTACTCTACTCAAAGCAAAGCATACCTGTGTTATAACAAGAGATTAAGAAAGATTGTAGAAAGTACAAATGTGAAGGTTGATGAAGGCATTGAAAATCCCTCAAGATTTTATGAGTATGAAGTAGATGATCAGAATGATGTTCTGGTCCAAGAAGATCTAGCCCATTTTGTAGTTTAGATTCAGACTGATCCAGAGAATCTTGAAATACAAGAAGAAGGAATAAGTTTGAATGAACCTGTCCAAGAAATAGAAGTGCAAGAAATTCCCAAAACTCCTAGGTATGTAAGACTGAATCATTATAAAGACCAGATCACAGGTGATAGAAGCAAAGGTGTTCAAACAAGAAGAAAGATTGCTCAAGATTTAGAGAAGTATTGTCTGATTTTAAAGATTGAACCAAAAATAGTAAGTGAAGCATGCAATGATGAAAGTTGGGCCAAAGCAATGGAGGAAGAGTTGATGCAGATTGAGAAAAATCACACTTGGGATCTTGTTCCTAGACCTAGAAACAAAAATGTGCTTGGGACCAAGTGGGTCTTTCGGAATAAATTGAATGAAGATGGTGAAGTAGTCAGAAACAAAGTCAGATTGGTCTGTAAGGGTTATTCTCAAGTAGAAGGAGTTGACTTTGAAGAAACTTTTGCTCCAGTAGAAAGAATTGAAGCAGTTAGATTATTTCTTGCTTTTGCTACCTTCAAGGATTTCAAAGTATATCAGATGGATGTCAAGTCTGCCTTCCTGAATGGTGACTTAGAAGAAGAAGAAGTATACATTGAGCAACCGGATGGATTTTAATTGTCTGATCATGGTGATATGGTCTGTAAGTTGAAGAAAGCATTGTATGGACTCAAACAAGCCCCAAGGGCCTGGTATGAAAGATTGAATGAACATCTTTTGAAGATTGGTTTCAACAAAGGTACTGCTGATACTAACTTGTACTTCAAGATTGATCATGAAAATATCTTGATTGTTGAAGTATTTGTTGATGACATCATTTTTGGAGGAAGAGATAGTATGTGCAAGACTTTTGCAAATCAAATGAAAAGTGAATTTGAGATGTCTATGTTTGGGGAAATGAACTTCTTCTTGGGTCTGCAAATCACTTAAACAAAGAAAGGAATCTTCATATCACAGACCAAATATGTGAAAGAATTGCTGAAGAAATTTGGGATGGAAGATTTAAAGCCAATGAATACTCCCATGGCAACCGAGTGTAAACTGAGAAAAGATGATGAATCTCCTAAGGCTGATCAGAAAAAGTACATGTCAATGAATGGAGGACTACTATATCTTATTCAAACTAGACTTGACATTATGAATGTTGTTGGTCTTGTTGCCAGATTCCAAGCTGATCCTAGAGAATCTCATGTCATGGCAATCAAGAGAATTCTCAGATATCTAAAGGGAACAATTGAGTATGGTTTATGGTATCCTAGGGATCATGATTTCTCTCTTCACACATATAGATGCTGATTGGGCAAGAGATGTGGATGACCGGAAGAGTACCAGTGGTGGTGCATTCTTTTTGGGGAAAAGATTAGTTTCTTGGCTAAGCAAGAAACAAGAGGTAATATATCTATTCACTGCAGAAGTAGAAAATATTGCAGCAACAGGTAGTTGCACTCAAGTATTGTGGATGAAGCAAATGCTAAGAGACATCAGCGTGGAGTATGAGGAACCTATCACAATCTTCTGTGATAACTCAAGTGCAATAAATATATCAAAAAATTTGGTGTTGCATTCAAAGACAACATATATCCATCAAGTTTCACTTTTTGAGATAGCAGGTGAACAAGAATGAAGTTAGATTGGAGTTGTGCCCTCAAAGGATCAGATTGCAGACATTTTTACTAAACCTCTACCTAAGGACTCTTTTGAGTATCTCAGGGAGAAGTTAGGGGTTATTACCCCTCCATCTCTAAATTAAGGTGCACTGATGTACATTAGTCCGGTGGATCTCACAGTCATATCTTGTGGTCTGGATTGATGATAGGAAGCTGCCACTCAAGGGGAGCAGTCTGTATGATTCTGAAGTATTGATGCAAGTATGTGCCCTTTGCCATTGATGTCAAAGGGGGAGGAGAAAAGAAAGAGAAGACATATGAATGATTGTTGTTGATAGGGGGAGCTATGTCAGTTAGTGAGGAGAAGTTCTTGTCTTGATGGTTAAACAGTTTTTCACATCATATGTTGCCATCAATGTCAAAGGGGGAGTTTGTTGCAAGTATGGGCCTAACTGGTGTTGTCATTGATGTCAACATACTCCTATTGCATTGATTTCAAGGATTGGATGAGCTGTGTGCTGAGGATATTGAGAAAATCAGTCCTAGTAGAAACATTGAAGACAATGAAGCTCTATGAAGTGAAGATCCTAGCTAGATGAAGATCAGAAATGTGCATCAAAGGGTTTGTAGATATGTGTCTAAAAATGATCCAGTCAAGATTTGAGAGATCCGCATGAAGATTTGGAGAATTTATGGCCATATGAGTAAAACTGGTTCTGTCAACTATTCAGAGCTGACAGAGTGACACAAATAGGTCTGGTGAGATTTGGAAATGCAATATCTTGTTCTGCAGATTTGGTGGAATGTTTAGGAAGCCAATGTGAATTGACAACTAAATTGGTTCATGGTTTGGAGGTCCGCAAGCATTTATTCTAATGTGACAGTGATGACAGATTGTGTTCTTGAGGTTCTAGATGAAGATATGAATGATTTCAGTAAGCAAAAGTGGTGTGGATGGTCTTGGTGATTCAAGCAAGCTTGTGGGGGTCTCTAGATTGTGTCCAGTTTGTGTTGGCGGTCTGCATTAAAGATTAAGCTCGTAATTAAAGATTTACTCTCGGGTGATGGTGTTCTTCCTAATCATGGCCAACTAGATGTTTTACACATCTTGTGGATGATCTTGAAGATGTTCTACGAAGCATGGCGTGTTCCTCAAAGAAGATTAAAGTCCCAGATATGTGTGGCCGACAGTGTGGTGATACGCATGAAGTCCTTGTAACAAATCAAGTTATATTTTTGTAACTGCTCTATAATAAAATAAAGTATGTTGTGCTGACTTTGATGATTATCCCAAAGTTGATGTCTTGTATAAATAAGATTTGTGAAGTCATTTCAAAGTATCCTTGGTAGAGTTGAAAAAGTGGTAGAGAGGAGAAGAGCAAAAAGTAGAGCAGAAGTGTTGAGCTTAAATGAGACTGTCTCAAGCATGGTGAAGATGCTAATCTCTAGTTCAAGTATATAATAATTATATTATTCTGTAGATAGTGTGTCTCCTATAGGCAGTAGGCCTCTTATGAGCAGTGCTTGGGCAGTGAGCCTTGATTGGCAAGTGCCATTTTGTTCTTCTTATTCTTTTAATAGAGAATACAATCTTGGGTTAGTCACCCCGTGGTTTTTCCCTTAACCGGGTTTTCCACATAAAAATCTTGGTGTCATATGTGTCAATATGTTTTTTCTCTTGAGTTATTGCATTGTGCTTCCATGATTGAATCATTATTATGCTATAGAAATTAAGTGTTTAAAGAAAATAAAGTTTTTGTGACAACTGATTCACCCCTCCTCTCAGTTGTTTATCCTAAAACCAACAACATCTTGCAAAGAATTCTACCTTGCATTCAAATACCAAACACATACAGTTGAGGTATCACTTCATTCGATTAGTGTTGGATGATGGACAGCTACGGTTGGAAAAGATACATATAGATGAAAATCCAGTGGATATGTTTAGAAAGGCAGTGACAAGGGAGAAGCTGAGCTCCTCTTCAGCTTCAGTTGGTCTTCAAGACTGAAAACAAAAATCATAATAACAGAGTCCAGGGTGCTTATTTCCAGTGGGAGCTACAGGGTCAGCGATGTATGATCAGTCTCCAAGTGGGAGATGTTATGGTGTGGAGTCTGATTAGTCTCCAAGTGGGAGATTGTTGTTATATGGAGCCTAATCAGACTCGAAGGTTAAATTTTCCCCTTTTATCAGTGCGGTTTCCCCCCAAATTATTTTATAAAGGTGTCGAGAGTTATTTTTCTATTAGTTGACATAGAAAACCTATTTTGTAACAGACATAAGTCTTGATAAAAATGGCTAAGGGTTAGGGTTTTCGTTGATATGGTATTGTAGCATTTGTAATGGTATTGAGTTACAGGGATTGCTGGTTGTAATCAGTTTGATTTACTGGATAATAATATTGGACTCTCTATTGGTGGATGTAGACTGAGTTTGGGTGAACCACGTTAAAAATTGTCTCTCGCTGTTATTATTTCTGTGTATTTTCATTCCTCTGTTTAATCTTTATTTGCATTTAATTGATATCTTTTGCTAGCTAACCCTAACAAATACTTCATACACTTTCCACCACTGCATCTTGGAGAATTGAAATGGACGCTGCAAAACCCTAGAAATATTCTGCTCTATTTTTGCATGCTAAATGTCTAGAGGAAAAAAGAAAAGACCAACCCCCAAAACCTCTTCTCAACAAGTTTATATAGCATTACATTTACTTCAACATTTGGGTGGGAAACACCTACCCACCCTACCGCCATAACTTCTGCATTCTTAATCCTACCTACCTCACCACCAACCTCCATTTACATCTTTATTCTGCATTAATAGTGTCTGGGAAGTAGGCAAGCATTTGAATTGGGAAACCCATGAAAAAGTGCCCCAACTAGATTTAACAACACTTTAAAAGTCCTTTTAATTTATCTTTCAATGCTTTTTAACCTTGGCAAACCTTTTTGACAGGTTCGCGAACCTACTGAATCACTGAAAATCCTTCATTTCTTGCTTTTCTTTATTTCTTCTTTCTTTTCTCTTTTTCTTTCATCCTCTTTGATTTCTCTCTTTCTTCATTCCTTTTGGCGAATTAGCGAAAGTGTAAACTTTAGAACCTTTTCGACGAGTTTGCAGGTTTGCAAACCTACCGAACCACCGAAACTTACTTCCGTTTTCTTTCTCTTTCTCTTATTTCTTTTCTACCTTTTTGATGTCTCAACAAGTTTGCAAGCTAGCAAATTTTCCAAAAGCCACTTGGTTTCTCTTCATTCTTTCTAGTGTTCTTTCTTTACTTAATTTTTGCTTGTCAGTACTTCGGTGAAACATTGAACATGAGAACTATTTCGGCAATTTCACAAACTTACTGAATCACCAAATCACACTTCTCTTTTGGTGAACTTTCTAACTTTCATCTTCCCTTCATGCTTTTGGCCTTTTGGCCAAAAGAAGAACCCGTGAACATGTTCAACAAGTTTGCAATTTTATGAACTTGCGAAAAATCAAAGCAATCAACCTTTCAGAAAGTTCACAAACTAGCAAACTTGCCGAAAAGGCAATACTTAGCCATATTTAGAAAATTTTGAAGAATCACAAAACCATCACAAGGTCAAATGAAGGGTTCAATAGGAGTTTAAAGGAGTTTTCAACACTTAGGCCCTAGAGGATTTTTGAGGAATTTTATGTAGGATGGGGACCCATTTATAATATCCCAAATCGAATATAATTGATGGGAAAAATAGGTAGAAGAAAACATAGGCAAAAACAAAGGGCATTCCTAAAGGACTCAGGTACAATTATGCATGATTGGGAACCAGGAAATCTAGGTCCCAACATGTCACATTGCACATGCATTTGCACAAGGTGTTGTGACAAGGCACAATGACACATAGGACACCCATCACCAATGCACCAATCATGTGACAAAGTTAGCATGATGATTATACAAGAGGATATAGTTTCCTCTATGATGAAGATCAAACACTAGCCCACAATCTTGTTCTCTCACAAACATAAGGAATAGGACGAAAGTGACACTTGCTTCATTTCCCATCCCAATATGACACAATCAACATCCAAGAAGACATGGAAATGACATCATGTCACTAGGATTAATTACACAAGAGATAGGTCAATTGAGAGATATAAGGTATTGAGCAATCCATCATCAACTAACCAATTGCACACAAGGGCACACAAACCAACCGCAATGACTATGAGTTATGGATCCTCTTACTTTGATAACTACCCACACTCACAAATAGATAAGATATGATGAAGATAGTATGATGACACATCCCACAACCTCCAACACCAATAACATATGTCCATAAGGCCATAAACGCAACAAACAAGGCCTTGGTGCACACACACCAAAGGTTGGGTATGAAGAGATCAATATCTCACAAATTACCCAAAGAACCACCTAAACTAACATACTAGGCACACAAAGTAGACCCTTAGGAATAATTCCTATTTAGGAAAATTTTCTAAAAGAGTGTAGGAAACACTAGATGTTTGAAGGGTTTGAACTATAGTGCACTTCTAGGAGACCAACACACTTTTAGGACTTCAACACACCTCAAGAACACTAGCATACCTACACTATACTCCTCTAATTATGTTGTAGTCTCGTACTTCTATCTTAGATAAAGATTCATCAAATCTAACTTACCAGACCAAAAAAAGACTTTCCTATGGCTTTTTGGACATCAAACTTAGTTCTATAACAAAGTATGAACATAGAGAAAGACATACAAGATCACACATCTACTAAGATGTGGATCAACATGCATATCTAAGGGTCATGTACAATGAGGCTTAAAGAGATAGGGGAACCTAATGGAACAAACAACTCACTCTAGGCTAGATACAAAGACACTAGACATGAGTTCCAATTCTGCAAGTGTTCTAACTCACAAGTGTCTCAAGCACCACCCAAAAATAGGATAGGACAAGCCAAGCATTCACAAGACTTCATTACATCTCTAAACACAAATACATCAATTATAATATAATAAATATAAATAATATGTGCTAACACACTAACTAATGCACCGTCATACCCTACACAATGTCAGAACATCCGTGTAGCTATGGAATTGTATCTAAACAACACATAGTGCACCTTCATTTTACTTAGTAAAATGGTCCTTATGTCTATAACACATCATGCACTCTACTAATGTCAAAACATTAGGAGGCATTGTAAACATGTCCAAAACAATACAATAATGGGATAAGAAAGACACATTCCATACAAGCATTTTAATTACATCAATTATACCTAACATGCATTTCATCTACACTAGTTTGCATGTTCATTCTACAAGAATATGAAACTAAGTTTTCTAATTTCATGTTCAATCAAAATGTGAAATATGAGAAAAGCGATACAAAATGCCATGCACATTCAAAACCGATGTCAAGGTGTGCCAAAAGTAAGGATATCATTATCACCACTTATGGGGGTAGATGTCATTCCAACTCATATGAGTTTAAAACAATAATTACAATTTTACAAACAAGGACTCCAACATCCTAAATTATACATTTTCTTTAAATTGCAAAAAGATGAAAGGCTACAACACTAAAGGATGAAACTCCTTTTTGTACGCACCCCTAAGCTTCTCCAAAGGATTTGTGAGTGCCAAATTGTGGTTCAATGCTACCCAATTATTTGGAACCCTTAAGCCCACCCCTCTAAATTAGGAGGCAAATGACTAGGTAGTCAACCAAAACTCATGCAAAACAAAGCAGTTGATCATACACATACTGATCACATCTTATACATAGAGTTTCCATGCAAAGTATGCATGAGGGACACATAATCACTAATCAATGTATACACATTCCAATCACATCAATATCTAGAATATTAAGCAAGCATACATGAGGGTCCTACCAATGCCAACCAATGCAAACTCTTGGGATAACGTCTCAATACATGGAACAAGAAAGTAAGTATGCATGAGATTTCTACCAACACCATCAATGCATACACATGGGATATCAAAACACCATACAAGATTACAAACACATGTGAGATCGAGAAGAACATAAATCAAAGCATATACCATGGGATAACATACACGTATTGAATTTACAATCCAATGTACAAATAAGGAGAAGAGAGTTAGCATAGGATTTAAGGATGGAGTGTCATCATGGGTTCCAAGAACCACATGGAGGTTGACGAGTATACCTCCATCCAATGGGGATCCTCAATAACAATGACAACAGAGTGTAAGCCTAGTCTAATTTCCTTCCCAGTCCCTCCATGTATCCTCTCGGGCATATGAAAGTTTTTTATGTATAACTATTATAATTGTTTAATTGTGTAATTCTCATTTATTTTAATTAATATTTTATCTTAACCTCTCATTGCCTCATCATAGCCTATCATACAAGCAGATGGGCATGAGATTCCACTCCATCCTAACCTAGAGCCCTCACATCCTAAGGCCACTTACTCAAATGCACAAAAAAATACATAGGCCCAAATGATTCCCCATCTCGTTTCCATAATAGAGTTTTATTCCCACAAAATACAAATCTCAAATGAATGCGGAATTTAAATTTTTTATTTTCCAAGTCACTCAAGCTTTTCAAAAACTCAAATTTTCAATGGTGAAAAATTCAAACCGTTCAATTTTTAAAACATAAAAATATTCATTTTCCAAGAATATCTTTTGAAGTTAAGGTTTTCACACACTTTTTGAATCACATAATGATTTTCCAAAAACAATACCATAATTCCAATGCAAAATGGAAAATCTCAAAAATAATAAAATTGGGATTATTAAATCAGTCACTCAATTTAACAATCCACCAATACATTCATTCCTCTAAACTGAAACACCATATGCATCCACTTAAGGTGGGAATGACAAAAGCATAAGAATTTTTAATTTCAAAGCATGGAGATGGAACCCTTACCTTCACTCCAATACATAAAAGAAAACAAGAATGGAGAGAGTTTGATTGAAGATGATCCACCTTCCAGCCATGAAAGAAATCCTCCTCTCAAATTCAAGCCTACAACCAAGCATGCAGTCCTCCAAGTAATTTTTCCATCCAAGCACATAAGAAAGTTTTGGAGAGCAAAAAAAAGCAAAGAGGCAAGAATAGAATGAATTACAAAAATGAATTCTTTTCTTCCTATATGCAATTTCACTTTTTTAAAAGCCCTCTATTTCATTTCACATTGATACAAGACATTTTCAATAAAATGACTTTTGTATTTTTTCCACTTTTATTCACAATTTTTCCTTTTCACTTTAAAGTAAAGCTTTGCATAGTTTAATTTTGTTTTAATGAAGGCAACAGAGGAAAACATAAGAAAATGTATTTGCACAACAATAATTCAATTTTTTGATAAAATAATATATTTCATTTTTTTCACTCAACCAATTCACCACGCATTGTGAGGCATTAGGAAAGCATAACTCAATACTTAGCATAACACCATTTCACAAGTATTCAAAGCGTTATGGAAAATGATTCAATGCAATTATGGAAAGTGATTATATGCAATTTAACTCTTTTTGTAAAGCACCTTATTCCTAAGGTAGAAATGTATAAATATAAAACTCACTTCAAAATTAGCATATAAATCATTTCGTAAGCACTCACAAGCATTATAGAAATGATTAAATGCAATCACCAAAAAAGTCAAACAATCTACAAAAAACATGCAAGTACACTTTACGAGTTTTCACATGACTCAAGAATCTAGAATCAACCAATTCAAATTCAGGTTCACAAGGCCAAACAAGACACATCTCATAGCTCGAACTTGAGTGAGATGGAAATAAAACACACCACTACACAAGCCAGTTGTCTCCAATTAATCACCATCGGGGAAACCTATGCCTGCACACTCAATGAAACATTAGGCATATCTACACAACATAAGATAACCAAAGCACAATGTATAAAAACCAACATGATAATATCCAATAAATGATATTAATATCTACATCTAACTTAAAATCATCTAACACTAACATGATTTGGATATAAAGATGCGTAATAATCGTCACAATATTGAACTTAGTCATATATCATATTCACATATATTATTGAAAATAATGAAGTTGAAACATTGTAGAGCTCAAGCATATAAATTCACACTTATTAATCCAAAATACAACATCCATACACCTCAAGGGCAATACAAAACATCATTGGCAAGTACAATATTAGTAACAAAGCTCAGTCAAGCAATAAAATGAGGACACAAACACCCGAGTCTTACATCACTAGGACAAAGCAAGAGATAACACAGGTGAGCATTACATCTTGATAGTGAAGAAAGATTCAACAAGTAGGAAGAGGATATAGCCAACATCACTCTCTCCATGCATAAGCTTGAAATGGTTGAGAACTTATTGGAGGTGCTTATGTAAAAGTTAAGAAAGTATGTCTATGGAGATGCCCAAAACAAGTGAATAGTCAAAGACTCAAGAACCTTAGAAGGAACATCCTCACACCACCCAAGATCCATCTATTGAGAATGGAGGCAAATGTAGAGATTTATCCAAATGAGGATGAAATCGATGTTAAGAAACTTGATCATTGAATTGCTCAGTTAGAGGTATACTTCAATTTTTACTGCCTTAATGAAAACAACAAATTTTTTTGAAAATTAAATGCCTTTAGTCATGTTTCAAATTGGTTTAAAAGTTGTTTATTCCTTAGTGTGAATGGGAAAATTAGATTTGATCAATAAAGATAATATCAAATCCAAACATCAATAGAATAATGAAAACAAGATAGATAGAAGGAAATGAAGCAAAATGAATAACAATGCAAACCTTCCCTGTTTCAAAGCTTCTGTTGTTCGCCTATTCTTTCTTGATCTTGAATGATGAAGGTTGGCCCTCAGGGAGCTTGCTTCCTTGCTTCGATTCCTCAAGATGACAAGGAGAAATGGCTATGATGATTTTTGCATTACGATGGTATGAAGAAGAAAGTTGAGAAGAAGAAGAAGATTCCCTATAGAAATTTGGGCATAGATTCGATGCCAGAATGAAGTCCCTTAATTGCTTGGAAGAGGCTTCTATTTATAGATTTTCTAAAAATAGAATGGAGGATAAGGATCAACTGATGAGATCAATGGCTCTCATTTTTTGTGAATCTTTAATTCCTAATGGATGAATTAAAAATTCAGAGTGGAGGATAGTGAGTTATGACAATTGAATTCTTAATTCAACTTGGTGGAGGACAAATTGAATTTCTAATTCAATGAGTGGAGAATAATTGAATTTGTAATTCAATGGTGGAGGATAATTGAATTTCTAATTCAATGGTGGAGGACAATTGAATTAAAGATTCATTGAGTGGAGAATAATTAAATTTGTAATTCAATGGTGGAGGACAATTGAATTTAAGATTCATTGAGTGGAGAATAATTGAATTTTCAATTCAATGGTGGAGGACCATTGAATTAAAGATTCATTTTTGGATAATAGTGGGGGACAATTGAATTAAGAATTCAATTTTGGATAATAGAGGATATTAGCTAATTAAATATTAAGAATATTTAATTATATGTGCAACATGGTGAGGTGGAAAAGATGAGGTGGATTGATGAAGTGGATTTTGTGAGGTGGATTTAGGATTTGAGACATTAGAAGAATTTAGGGATTTTAATTAAATAAAATAATTTTATGTAATTGCAGGATAGTGAATCGATTAAATAAATTTAGAATATTTATTTAATTGATAGAAGAATGGAATAAATATTTAGAATATTTATTTAGGATGAATCGTGTCATTTTTAGGCGTATACACTTGGCTATGACAAAATTACCACCAATTAGTAAGTGGGATGAATTTAAAATGTTGATTAAGAGGCAATTTTATATCATTTCTTATGAAGAGGCTAGGTATATTGATTGATAATATTTGAGGCAAGGTCAAGGCCAAAGTGTGCAAGCCTACACAAGAAAATTTATAAAGAATTCATTTCAATTGGGAAGAGATGTGATGGATTGTGATGTACTCATGAAGCACATAAGTGGGCTAAATGGTCACATAAGGAGGAATAATTTAATAGATAAGCCTAAGGACATGTTGTCACTTGAATTTGCACCCTGTGTTGGAGAGGTTTAATGGTCTTTAACAATCCAGTGAAACATTGAGATGACCTTCAAGTGTGGGACCCTGCAAGGAGGCCAAATCTCTAGAGAGAGGTTGGTTCCTTCACTGAATGAGAGATTCAGCTTGTAATGTCCCCTTCCTGAATGTGCCCTAGAATTATGATTATGACAACTTAGGGTTAGGGTTACCACCTTTTAATATAAATATCTCTTTGAATAATGTAATTCTGAGCTAGAATCCTACAATCAAAGACATTAACAACATACACAAATACATATATCCATTCATAATCATTAGGGTTAGTAGCATCATAATCATAATCAATGATAATGAACAAGTACATATATCTAATTATATTTCCTCATACTCTAGCATACTTATATTTTGGGAATGGCGACATTGAGCCTGGTCATTGATCTAGCCCAATCATCTACCCTAGTGGAGGAGGGGAAATCATTACGTTAAGGTACTGGATAACTAATCCCCACTGCCATGGGCCCAAAGGTTTCATGAACACCCGTCAATACCACCACTTGGCCCAAAGGTTTCACAAACGCCCATTGATACCACCATTTGGGAGCCACCCACCATGTGAGACATTAATAACAAACTAATCTCCACTGCCATAGGCCCAAGGGTTTCATGCTCGCTTGCCAATACTGTGCCACTTGGCCCAAAGATTTCATGAATGCCTGCCAATACCACCATTTGGGAGTCACCTACCATGTGAGACATTAATAATAAATACCACACTTCCCTAATAACCCAAACGTCCTCATAGGGGCAAAGGTGAAAGATTAAAGATGTGGCAAGTCGTGCTCATCCCTCGTATATCATGACTTAGGTAAGTATAACTATTATAGATAGATATATATAAGTTAGAAATATCATACCGATTTGTAGATTCTCTCCTTAGAGATGCACAAGTGATCCTGTGGATCACTAAGATGACGATTGCCTTGATTTCTCACAAGGCTACTAAAAAATTAGAATTTCTTTATGCAAGGATGTTCCTTATAGGAACTATATTAATGGAGAGTATTTCCACCACTGTGGATGGATTTCCATACGACAGATTATTGCCTCTATATATTAAATCTTGTATATATATTTATTTCTGCCCTTGACTACTGGAATGGCTGATATGATATTGATTGCTTGAAGAGATGTTGATTGAAAAGATAGATTGTTGATTGATGAATAATTGATGCCCTGATCATCTACACCGATTCCCTTTTATATCTGCCAAGGGGTATGATCTTTGTAAAGGAGTATATCCCTTAAAGAGATTGCACCCCTCTTAAAAGTGTTTGTAGCCCTTCATAATGCCAATCGCTATTGTTTATATTCATTTAGAAATCGTTGCCCTTTTATTGATATTTGTTGCTTTTACAAATAAGAATTTGTCCCTTTTTAGAATCGTATGCCTTAGTATATAATATGCTTTGATCACATGACTTGTCTTAGTCATTGGGTCCTAGTAAATATGATTATATTTTATAATAATACTTAATATTATATTATATTTATTTTATATTATTTATCATATATAACAATTATAATAATATGCAAATATAGTATATTTGTTATTTATATAATATAATTATATCCTTTTAAATATATATATTATATATTAAATATTATTTATATAATATGATTATTTAATATTATTTATTAAATATTAATACATACATAATTATAAATTATGGGGACATGATAGTCCTCCCCACTCAAGATTGCTTTTCCTCAAGCAATTTTGGGTTTGGATGATTGATAATATTATTGATACAAAATTTTGAGAAGAGTCGTGTTCAAGTCAATGCCTTGAGGAGTAATTGATTATATGATGTAATGGAGAGAAAATCTATGATCAAGAAGATTTGGTAAATCCTTTTTAGTTTTGAATAGCAATGTGATTGAGGTAATGTAGTTAATTAAATGAATGCGAAAAGAAAAACCTTTGCAATGTTTTAAAGAAGAATTTAGGAGCATTGAGAATCCAAGATTGAAAAAAAATGAAAGGTGAATCTAATGATGTTGTAGTGAGGGTATATTCGGATCTCAAGAAGACTATAATTATTAAGTAAGTTGTAGATGTGTAGAATAATCATTGAATGATGATAAGATAGCGTGGAGAATGATCCTAAGATTTGTGGGTTATGGGCCTACAATATAACTTAGCATAAGATTATATAACAACTATTATTCACAGGATGGCAAGAAGACTGCTCTGATACCACTTGTAATGTCCCCTTCCCAAATGTGCCCTAGAATTATGATTATGACAACTTAGGGTTAGGATTACCATCTTTTAATATAAATATATCTTTGAATAATGTAATTCCGAGTTGGAATCCTGCAATTAAAGACATTAACAACATATACAAATACATATATCCATTCATAATCATTAGGGTTAGCAGCATCATAATCATAATCAATGATAATGAACAAGTACATATATCTAATTATGTTTCCTCATACTCTAGCATACTTATACTTTAACCATGCTTAGGCCTCATGATATACTTTGGGAATGGCGATGTTGAGTCTGGTCATTAATCTAGCCCAATCATCTACCCTAGTGGAGGAGGGGAAATCATTACGTTAAAACACTGGATAACTAATCCCCACTACCATGGGCCCAAGGGTTTCATGAATGCTAGTCAATACCACCACTTGGCCCAAAGGTTTCATGAACGCCCATCGATACCACCATTTGGGAGTCACCCACCATGTGAGACATTAATAACAAAGTAATCTCGACTGCCATAGGCCCAAGGGTTTCATGCTCATCCGACAATACCACCACTTGGCCCAAAGGTTTCATGAACACCTGTCGATACCACCATTTGGGAGTCACCTACCGTGTGAGACATTAATAATAAATATCGCACTTCCCTAACAACCCAAATGTCCTCATAGGGGCAAAGGTGAAAGATTAAAGGTGTGGCAAGTCACGCTTATCCCTCATATATCATGTGTTAGGTAAGTATAACTATTAAAGTATAGATAGATATATATAAGTTAGAAATATCATACCGATTTGTAGATTCACTCTCCTTAGAGATGCACAAGTGATCCTGTGGATCACTAATATGATAATTGCCTTGATTTCTCACAAGGCTGCTAAAAAATTAGAATTCCTTTATGTAAGGATGTTCCTTATAGGAATTATATTAATGGAGAGTATTTCCACCACTATGGATGGATATCCATATGGCAGATTGCTGCCTCTATATATTAAATTTGGTATATATATTTATTTTTGCCCTTGACTACTGCAATGGTTGATATGATATTGATTGCTTGAAGAGATGTTGATTGAAAAGATAGATTGTTGATTGATGAATGATTGATGCCCTGATCATCTACACTGATTCCCTTTTATATCTGCTAAGTGGTATGTTCTTTGTAAAGGAGTATATCCCTTAAAGAGATCGCACCCCTCTTAAAAGTGTTTGCAACCCTTCATAATGCCAATTGATGTTGTTTATATTCATTTAGAAATCGTTGCCCTTTTACTAATATTCACTGCTTTTACAAATAAGAATTTGTCCCTTTTTAGAATCGTATGCCTTAGTATATAATATGCTTTGATCACATGACTTGTCTTAGTCATTGGGTCTTAGTAAATATGATTATATTTTATAATAATATTTAATATTATATTATATTTATTTTATATTATTTATCATATATAATAATTATAATAATATTCAAATATAGTATATTTGTTATTTATATAATATAATATATATATATCCTTATAAATTATTATATATTATATTTTAAATATTATTTATATAATATGATTATTTAATATTATTTATTAAATAATATATATATATATATAAAATATTAATACATACATAATTATAAATTATGGGGACATGACACAGTTATTCCTAAGACTAAACCTAATCTATCCACCATTTAGGAAAAAGGGAAAGAGGGATAAAACTAAAAATTAATGGAGGTGATACACCGGGTTTGAATATGGAGCTCTCACTGAACTTGAAATGCATAAAATAAAGAGATACAACTGATCATTCACACAAATCTAACAAATTCTTAGCAGAGGTAAAGAAAAGAACTAGGTCGAGAGGAAATAAACATTCACAGACAACCAATTCTGAGTTACACAGAGCTATGACAACATTTCAACAAGAAGGCATGGTTACAACAAAGGGCTCTGTTTGAAAATACAGAAGAGTCAAGAAATTCAACTATCTTCCAACTGTTTTTCCATGCCCATTACATCTTACAAAAATGCATATATAGCAATTCATTACATTGACCTCAGTCATTTCACCAATAAATTCATCCCATGGGCCTGTCAGAAAATATCCCTGTCAAAGGGAATGTCTGCCTGTAGAAATTAAATGTAGAAATCTCTTGCTAGGAGATATTTTTCCTCTTCAATGCACCAACTGATTCATCACCTACAACATTAAATGCAAAAATATCTAAAATGGAGTAGTTGAGCATATCAAATTCTGCATTAATGGCTGATGAGGAAAAATCAAATGAATTTTCCCTCCAAAATCCCCATTTTACAGAGCTTTGCCAACACTTTAAATATCTACATTCAGATATTTAAAGTTTACAATTTATTAATATTCTTCATTCTTTCTGATTTCTCACTTTTCTAGAAATTATGGCCTAAATTCTGTCCTATTGGCCAAATCTGCAATTTACAGACCACTTGCATTTATTCTCCGCATATTTTATCTTTAGTCGGCAACTCTGTTTGTTTCTGAACTATGGCCTGTTTTGTCTATTTTTTTCCCTTATAAGTAAAAATCTAATTTTTAAAACTATTTCTGACTCTATCCTCTTTATTGACAAAAACCCATTTTACCGAACTTTGCTTTTGGTCCATCTTCTCTTCTTTGTAAGGAATTTTGCATTTTCTTGAACTAAGCCTACTTTTCTGCCTTATTGGCAAAAGTATCAATCTTCAAACTTTGCTTTTTGGCTCTCTTTCGCCCTTTTATTGGTAAAAGTTTGCTTTTGTGAACTTTGTTGTTGGCCTTGCCTTTCTCTTCTATCGACAAAATTCACCTTGTCGAACAATTTCTGCTTTGTCAGCAAAATCCTATTTTGCCGAACCATTATTGATAGCTGGTTTTTGCCTTAGACAATTTTCAAAGCTTGCCTTCCTGTCGCTTTATCAGCAAATTGCTGAATCGGTGAACCTAAGAAAAAGTGAACTTTATTAAAAGTTCATGAAACTTGAATTTTGCTGACAAAGGGGATCCTTCTTTCACACCTTAGTGAAAATCTTGAATCTCCCTGCCTTATTGGCGAATCGGCCAGTCGACGAACTGGCGAATTTTTGAACTTATGAAAAGTTTGAACCTTTTTGGATTTCACCGATAAAGGGAAGGACATGTTTCATGCCTTAGTCATTTTTTCCTAGTTCAGGAAACTAGAATTTTGTTAATAAAGGCCAAAAGGGGGGAAAAATTTAAGGCAAAAACTTCAAATTTTCTGGGTTTTTTCTGGATTTTTTGCAAGGATTCCCCAAATGAATTTTCAAGGATTTTTACAAGGTAAAACATTGGAATTTGAAGGATTTTAGGCTTACAGAGTTAAGTTCTCAAGGGATTTCAACAAAATTTTGAAGTTGGGCTATTTGACTCTAGGCAAAGGAAAATAGGTAACATTTTGGTGAACTCTCAGGGATGTTTGCCTGCTAAACAAATAGACTAGTGGCCTTAAGCATCCATTGGGCATGGAGTTAAAAGGGATTGCAATAGGTCAAAATAACTGAAACCCTTCCCTCAAAAACAATAAAAAAGAATAAGGCCTACATTCTCCTAATGACAATGCAGCTTGCACAAAATCACTTATTGAAGGAAAAACTAAAGCAAAAATGAAACTAAAACAATATATACAGAGTCTCAGACCAACCTTAATGGTAAGGTTTGAGATGGATCCCATTGATTGAGATCAGTAGAACTTCACTATCTAGCCTTGAAAGAATGAAAGCATTGGCTTACTTGCAGCTAATGATGATATATGGCCACTCCAAAGTGCATCAAACTTAGTGTGGCCTCCATGTTTGGCTCGATCAACATCCCATTTTAGAACAAGATCACCGTCATTGAAGGTCTGAACCTTGGCCTTCTTATCAAAATACTTTTTGGCCTACCTTTGATGCTCTTCCAATGTATTCATGGCTGTTCCTCCAATTCAGTCAACTCAGCCATTTTGACAGACCTTGCATCTTCTCCTTCCAATTCTAATGTAGGAAGCTCCAAGGATATGGTTAATCTAGCCTCTCTTCCATACACAAAAACAAAAGGAGAGTTTCCAATGGCTCTCTTGTATGTGATCCTATTAGCCCAAAGAGCTAATTTGATCCTATTGTGCCACTGCCTCTGGTTTGTCTCCATGGTCTTCTTTAAAATTCTAATCAAGTTCTTGTTGGTGGATTTAGCCAGCCCATTACCTTGAGGGTAATAATTGGATGAAGTCTTGAAGAACACATTATATCTTAGAGCCCAATAAACAATCCTAAAACCAGTAAATGCTTTTGCATTATCAGAAATAATGGTGTGAGGAGCTCCAAACCTTGTCATGATTTCTTCCAAGAAATCCATGATTGATGACTTAGTGGCTTCTTTGAGTTGGACTGCTTTAACCCACTTGGTGAAGTAGTCTATTATAGTCAAAACCCACTTGTGATCAGCACTGGAAGTGGGTTTTATCATGCCAATGAAATCTAATCCCCACTATAAGAAGGGTTGATCAACCTGAATAGGGTGGAGTGGAAGTGTTGCCAATCATTTCTTTTCAGTAAAGAGAGCACACTCTTTGCATTTTCTTACCCATACATGGGTATCATTGAATAATGTGGGCCAAAAGTAACCTGCCCTCATTACTTTCACGGTTGTAGCTCTAGTAGAGAAATGACCTCCAGCAGGGCCAACATGAAACTTACTGAGTATTCTATCAATTTGATCCTCTTCTATGCACCTCAATAAGACTCCATCTAGGTTTCTCTTGAAGAGAACACCATCCACCAAAGCATAAGGAATAGACTACAACCTGAAGTGTCTTATTTTGGTTTTGTCTAATCCATAGGGATACTCACCAGTGGATAGGAATTTGGCTATATCTGTTGTCCAAGAACTCACAACTGGTGGTTCAACTGTAGGTTCTTCCTCATTCAAATGGTAAGATGAACTCACTTCATCTGTAGAAGGCTGATCTAGCTATTCACACAATCCCCTACCTCTAATCAGCTTAGTGGCTTTGATGAACACATTATACTCTAGGATCTTAGTGAGCCAGTTGGCTCTCTTTTCACTAATCTCAATCCCCATTATATAATCTCTCACGCTAGGATGAGAAACTAAAACTTTGATATAGTTATTTGCCAGCATATATATGAATTTTTTTAAAGCTCTAACAATGGAAAATACCTGCTTCTCCATGGGGTTGTATTTGACCTCATAGTCCTTCAAGGTCTGACTAAAGAAGGCCAACGGCTGTGCCATTTCTTTCTCATTCTGTTGCATTAGAACATCAATGTTGTTCTCTCCTCCATGTGCATAGAGGACAAAGTCCTTCTCATAATTTGGGTCATGAGAGTAGGATCTTGAGCAATCTCTTCATTGATCTTCTCAAAACCATCTTTCCCTTCTTTAGTCCATCTGAAGATTGCATCTTTCTTGAGTATAAGGGTCAGAGGCTTCACCAAGCCAGCACAGTTAGGATTGAATTTCCTAACAAATTTGATCTACCCCAGTAATGACCTTAAAGCTTTTTTGTGAGCAGGCAGGGGAAGAGAAAGCAGAGGTGACGTCCTTTCAAGATTTATGGAGATCCCATCCTTAGAGACTAGATGGCCCAACAGCTTACCCTGATCAACAACAAAAATACATTTTTTAGGGTTTAGAGATACCCCAAACTCTCTGCATCTTTGGAAGACTTTCTCTAGATGCTCCATATGATTTTCTCCCTTCTTGGAGAAGACTGTAATGTCATCCAGATAAATTAGGATGAACTTGTTTATAAATCCTTTGAAGGTAATGTCCATTATCCTCTGAAATGTGGCACCAACATTAGAAAGACCAAATGATATTTTTGCATATGCAATGGTTCCCCATTTGGTTGTGAATGCTATTTTAAATCTATCTTCTTCTTTGACAAAGATTTGATTGTAGCTAGAAAAGCCATCCAATAATGAAAACCTCTCTACTCCTGCAACTGTTTGCAAAATTTGATTCATAGGGGGCAGAGGGTAATGATCCTTCAAAGAGGCTTGACTTAGGTACCTAAAGTCTACACAGAGCCTTATTTCCTCGTTTTTCTTCCTCACAAGCACTAGATTGGTGACCCAAGTAGAACATTTAATGGGAAAGATGATCCTTGCTTGTATGAGCTTTGCCAACTCTTTCCTCATGAGCAGCTCAACCTTAGGGTTTATGGGTTTCTACTTCTGATGGATTGGCTTGCAATTTGGATACATATCGATGGCATGTTGAGCCACGTTTGGATTGAAACCTTTAAGATCCTCATATGTCCATGCCAGAATGTCATTGTATTCTTGAGCCAATCATATAAACTCTTGTTGCTCAACATCACCACAAACATTTCCTAGAAACAATCCTTAATCTTGGGAGATGATGACCTTCTAGTAGTCTTCCTTTTGGAATGTCATATTCTTTCTCTCACCTCTAAACTCGTCAGCTGGGATGAAAATGGCTTCAAGGGTAACTAAACCCTTGGGTAGCTTATTTGATTTGAGCTGAATGATTTGATCACCATAGCTTTCCTGTAGTCTGAGTTGCATCATGGAAGAAAACTTTGCTTCATTCTGGATGAAGCTTGCAATCTGCTCATTGTTGTTGAAGAATTGCCAATGTATGTCATTGTCAGGGATAGAGGGTCTGACAACTATTTTCACATGCTGATCAGGACCCTGGAACAAATCTGTAGGAGGGGAAAATTGAGCCCCAACTATGGCCAATTGATTAGCCTCAGCATTTAGTTTCCTTGGGATTAATTATAGGTTGAGAGCATCAAAACTCTCAAACGAGCTCTCAAACGAGCCCCAGACTCTGTGTTTGTAAGCTCTTAGAAGCTAGTTTTTTCACAACAACAAAATAGGAAATTAGTGCCTAAAATAGCGTCTGAATTTAGTGCATTTTAGTTCATGAATTGGACACTTCTATCGGTGCTAAACTCGATGCCCAATTGCATTTCACTTTTACGCCAGATTTAGTGCTGGGTTTAGCGCCAAATTTTGATTTTTTTGCTTCCAGTTTGGCTTCCAATTTTGCTTCTGGTTTTGCTTCTTGTGTTGCTTCTAGTTTTGCTTCCACTTTGGCTTCCGATTTTGCTTCTAGTGTTGCTTCCGGTTTTGCTTCCACTTTTGCTTCCAATTTTGCTTCTGATTTTGCTTCTAGTTTTGCTTCTAATTGTGCTTCTAGTTTTGCTTCCAATTTTGCTTCTGGTTTTGCTTCCGATTTTACTTCCAATTTTGCTTCAAGTTTTACTTCCAGTTTTGCTTCCAATTTTGCTTCTAGGTTTGCTTCCTGTTTTACTTCCAGTTTTGCTTCCAATTTTGCTTTTGGTTTTGCTTCCAGTTTTGCTTTCGATTTTACTTCCAGTTTTGCTTCCAGGTTTGCTTCTAGTTTTGCTTCCAATTTTGCTTCCAGTTTTGCTTCCACTTTTGTTTCTGATTTTGCTTCCGATTTTGCTTCCAATTTTGCTTCCACTATAACGCCGCTTGTTGCTTCCAATTTTGCTTCCGCTATAACGCCACTTGTTGCTTCCAATTTTGCTTCCATTTTTGTGTCTTTTGTTGCTTCTAATATGGCTTCTATTATTGCATCTTTTGTTGCTTCTAAAATTGCTTCCATTATTACTTCTTTGTTTGCTACCTGAATTGCTTCTATTTTTGTTTCCTAGATTGCTTCTGGTTTGCTTCTAGTTTGGCTTCCATTGTTGCTTCTTTTTTTGCTTCTTAAAATGCTTCTTGTTTTGCTTACATTTATTAATTTAATATGTTTTATTTCAATTTAATTAGTTAAATACATCATGCCTCTTAAATAACTCATATGATTATAGAGTAAGTAAATTAAATAATATGTTTTACTTCAATTTAATTAGTTAAATATATCACGCCTCTTAAATAACTCATATGATTATAGAGTAAGTAATTTAATTATTTAACTCATATGATTAAATAACAAGATAATTATTATAACATGATCATCATCTATAATTAAAACAAGTGAGTCAAATATCTATAATTTAATTGAATTTGACAACATCCATCGTGAGCAGTAAACTAAAATCATCATACGTAATAAATATCCATCCAAAAATCATCAACCAGTTTCAATATATATAAATTGACAAATCAATACTGATAAGATCATCATCATCATATATAACTAAAACAAGTGAAAGACAAATATGCCAGTAGATCAATAACATGTCAAAATGATACATGTCCAACAATCGACATAGGTCAAAATGATACATGTACAAATGATATAAGTAAAAATGATAAATTATGTAACTCAAAATGATACAAGTCAAGATGATACATGTCCAAATGGTAAAAGTCAAAATGATACATAAATTTATGATACAACTCATTAATATGGTATTGTAGGCCTTGAAAATGATACATATGATAGTAACCATGAAAAGAGGCATCATAACGATATATCAGCAATGATCCATGATGCAGTCTATATGATCATGAATGTCACTAGCTACTACCAACAACTACCTCATCATCATCATCACAATCGTGATCATCATGATCATTATCATCATCATCATCATCATCATGATCATCACCATCATGATCATCATCATTATCATCATCATCGTCATCGTCATCAGCCTCGGTATCTTCTGTATCTACGTCATCATCATCCTCTACCATGTGATCTATACTAGAACCAACATAATCTAGATCTATATCATGAGGATCATCTTTATCTTCTGGAAGACTCGTGTTCTGCGAAAAAAAAACATTTAAAATGAAAAGTTATTATTTATTTCATGCAATAATTTAGTTTTATGTTATATATCTAATATTACAACATATGAAATGAAACCATAATCATATTACATCATATCAAAGTGCACATACTATAATAAAATTTCAAAAAAGTTACAGCTAATATGTCATTCCAATGATGTAAAACATGCAACAATTCTAATAAACATTAGTAAAGATCATAAAAAAATTGTTATACAATTTAACTATCAACTGTAAATTCTATTACATAACCTTAAGTGCCACAAATTGCTTGGTCCATGTATGTTCTTTTTCACTGTTAATCTAATAACCTGCATTAGACAAAAACATTAAAGAGTTTTTAAGTAGCATTTGATTAAATTCTCTTACATGTCATTAAGGAATGCACAGTTTTTTTTTCAATAATTATTTATCTTAAGGTTCATGAGTAACCTTAAGATAAAGATCTATTTTGTTTGAAAAAAAAATGAAGTTAGCAATATGGCTTTATTTGGTCAATTTTAGAAAGAAAAAATGTTAGCCCTATTCTCGCTCACAGGTCTTCAATGTGAGCGGGAATAGGGCAAATTTGGGGATTTAGAAAGAAAGATGAAGTTTAGGGTGTATTCAAGATAGCTAGCACAGGCAAGGAGGTCAACCATGCACACATAATGATCAACTGTAAGTGTAATGCAATAAGGGTTACAAATGTGATTGAAGTATGTACAGCTCTCATCCACTAAACCTGCATGGTTGCATGCACCTAGAATACAAGCAAAGCTTACAATGTTAGGATATGTTCCATAGTGCTTAATTAATTCAAAGATTTTGAGAGCGTCCTTGTAAAATCCATTTTGTGCATATCCTGCAATCATTGCATTCCATGAGATGACATCTCTTTGAGGAATTTTGTCAAATAGTTCATGTTTTTTTGTTTATGATTCCATATTTTGTGCATATCCTACAATCATTGCAGTCCATGAGACCACATTTCTTTGAGGCGTTATGTTAAACAGTTCACATGCCTTGTCTATGCTTCCACATTTTGCATACATGTCTAACAAGGCAGTTGCAACTACAACATCTGACAAAATTCCTCTATCCTTCATGTTTATGATGAACAAAGTGCCACACTAAGGGGCATACAACTACAAACTATCTAGTGGTGGGAGCTCAAACTATTAATTCCACATAGTTGCCTCTTGCTCAACACATACCTAATTGCACCATATGTCATGAGACTTATGAAATTGTCCACTATTGCAAAAGTGAAAGGATATTCCTATCAATTACTAGTGCAAGGTTTGTCACACATCAATCTCTTGAAGGCATGGATAGAAGTGAGTCCGAATGGAGGTGGGTGGAATGAGCACATAAGTACTACTAAAGTGTAAATCAGTTGCAGGCTCGACATAGTCTGTCTGCTCATTTGTTAGCCTTGGGATCTGTAGGCTTTGATAAAGCCTCTCAAGGCTTCTATAAAACAAGAGGCTGCCGTAGGAGAATCCTCAAATAGGATACGATGGCAGACTCTAAGAACGAACCTGCAAATGGAGGCGGTCCAGTGAGATGTGAATGTACCACCTTCCCATAGGTGGCAAAATCCTGCATATGGAAGGGCGATCCTCAGGATTGGAGGTCAGAGGAGAACTTGCCCACAGGCTTCTTTTTAAGATAAGGTAAGATTAAAGCTGATTATGTTGTTTGTTCTTAGGAATGGTCCAAACAAAGTGATGCCTCAGCATTTCAGAGTGGAAAGCCATTGCGAGGAGGATGAAACCAGAGGGCAACAAATTGCGTACCTGTTCAACAAAGCCTCCGATGAAGAAAAAGTGGCCATCTTGAAAGTGATTGGGGTTGGTTTCTGGTCAGGAGGGCACACGCATGACAGACAAGTGCTAGAACATTTTTTCCAGAACTATATACAGGTTGTGGAATCAAGGCTCTGGGGGCTAAGAGCTGCAATGAGATTGGTGAGGGAAGATCTGATGGACATGGTCAGGACTGCCATGGATGGTGTGGCAGTGGAGCCTGAATAGGGATTTGCTCTTGCCAGCCTCAGCCTAAATGAGGAGAAGAAGAAGGTGAAGCTACACAAAGTCTGGGCCCTCTACAAAAAGGGGGTGGAGAAATAAAATAGCATAGGAGAGTTCTTGAAATTCCTGGAAGCCAACCCGGGTCTGATTGATGAAAATGTGATAGCTAGGATGGTGAATATTGCTGAAGGCATAGGTTATATATATCACTAGATGTAATGCCTCAGCTTTCTAACTTTTTTTTCTGATATTTTAATATAGGGAGCTACCCCCATATTTGGTAATGCTTACCAAAAAAAGAACATTTCTTTGAGGCATTCTGTCAAACAGTTCACGTTCCTTGTCTATGCTTCCACATTTTGCATACATGTCTAGCAGGGCAGTTGTAACTACAACATCTGACAAAATTCCTCTATCCTTTATGTATTGATGGATGTCCATACACCATTCCAAAGCTCTCATTTTGACACAGGAAGGGAGGATGCTGGCAAAGGTTGTGGAATTTGGCTTTACACCAGCCAATTGCATTTTCTTTAAAATTTCTAAAGCCTTTTTAACAAATCCATCTTGTGCATATCCTGTAGTCATTGCAGTCCATGAGACCACATTTCTTTGAGGCATTCTGTCAAATAGTTCACATGCCTTGTCTATGCTTCCACGTTTTGCATACATGTCTAACAGGGCAGTTGCAACTACAACATCTGACAAAGGAGGACTTAAGCATTTAGAAACCTGACCATGCCACCTTGTGTGGATTTGATGAATGTCTTGTAGCCATCAAATCCAATGAACTCTTAAATCATGTCTTCCTTAATCTAGACAAAAAATACTAATGTACTATTATGACAATTATGATTGTCTTCCATCGTTTCATTGTGCATTTGAAACTTGAGATGAGGATTGGGGAGGTCTGCATTGGTATTTTGTCATAGAAAATTTGGGAATAACAGACCTCCATCTTATCAATAATGAAGATTATATAAATCTTGAATAAAATAAGAAAAACCTCATGACTGTCTTGCATGTTAGCAAATTGACTGTGACAGTAGTAAGGTTAGTCAATAATTTCCACGCCTTTATATTCAATCTTCAGATCATTAGGGGGTAAAAGCATGGAAAATACTCATGGTAAGATCTTTAAAATAGGCATATTCAACTTCAGGCATTTCTATAGACCCTAGGAAGGTGGATGTAAACTTAGTGACTATAATTACCACCACAAAGACTATCCCCTTTGTGACTATGATAAGGTAACACTGTAATGCTCTTTATCACAATCCCTTCTCCAATGGGTGATGGCCTAATAACATTTATCTCCTTTGTGATTTCAATGCCTCTCTAATGCATTATCGTAGGAGTATTGACAGTCCTTATGTATCAGTGAAGAAGGCTTCCAACAAATCCAAAAGGAGGGCTTAAGATTACATACAAAGTCCTAGCCTTCATACCCTAGTCACATATCACCCCTCTAAGAAGACCTCAAGACTTTATGGGTTCCAAACATAACACAAACCCAATCCTATATGACTGTCACTACCCTAGGTCCCTCAAAATTCTTATATCAACCTTCCCTTGGATGGCAAGGGTCTTGAAACTCCATTGTCCCTGCTAGTCTGAACTTGGAATGGTCAATATAATGATTCTACTACAATGCATAGTTAGGGCTACACTAAGGAAGTCCTACCTACCCTAAGGAAGTCTGACCCACACCTAAACTATGATGTATCTGTGATCTTATCAAGCATGATCTTATGATAGTGTTTGGACTGAACTTTTATAGTTTTAGGGAATTCACACATCTCAGTTATAGTGTGGTGTGTGAGGAATTATTACTAAATGGTTGCTACCATGCACATAAACTATACACATATCTGAAGACTGTAATATGATATTATTGTGATGGAATCCTAGGTTGGAATAAAATCTAGGCCTCAGACCATTTTAAATTTATTCCTTGCAAAAAAATCTGATATGAGAGCCACTGTCCTTGAATACCATTCCACCAGCCTGTGGACCTAGTGCAAGGTGTGCAACAAGTCTAAGAAACAACATCCTTCTTTCTGTCATACTGAGAACCACAAAATAATGGATTTAAATCATGGAACATGTATAATTGATACCTTTAATGCATCTTCCATGCAAGTGAGTTTAAAACTAAAGATTTGGGTGTAGGAAAGGGCTTCTGAATAAATGTTCATTAGAAAAGAAAGAAAACAAATGAGTGCAACTTTGATCTACTTGGAGTGCAACTTTGATCTTCCTTCAAATCACCTTGACTTCATAAGGAATCCAAAAATGGGATCTTAAGTCCATTAGTTGGAGGCAGGCAAACAAGGGTTTTCTATTCATTATTAGCCCATTAAACTTAAGCATATGAGATAGCATGGCACACACAAATGTTGTGGATAATGACCACAAGATTAGGTTAATTGCAACCACTTTTTTAAAGCAAGCACAAGACTAGTATACTCATTATGATCCTAATGCCACCAAGAAGGGTCCCCAAAGATATAAGAGTAATCATTTGTCATCTAAGAGAAATCTTATATTTAAGGGCACTAACTATGTGCCTCAAGAACCATTTTTTTGGTATGGTGCAGAGCTAGTAAAAAAAATGCAATGGACGAGAATTTAATAAACCAATCCCCTGTACCTTAATTATGGTGGAAGAAACATTTACCCACACAACCATTTAATATGTGTAATAAGTTATACTACTGATTTATGCACAACTTTCTTAACCCCTTGAGTTTGCAAGGCTTATTGTGGGTTCATCCTTAGTGAGTGTATCCATACATACAAGAAAACAAATACTGAGAAGTGGTGCTTCAATCTCATAGAGGAAATGCTTATTGTGTCACTTGTCTGGGTATGGCTCTTACTTTTCCTTAAGAACTTTGGAGTACATACAATCTAAAGGCAATAGACAACTCTGATGGAGACTTCTGTAATTACTGATACCCCCATTAAATCCTTTGAAAAATCCCTATTGCATACAAATGATGAAGGATACCTTTTGCAATTTGATGGGAAAACCATGGGAAAAGATGCCTGTTGATTAAAGCTTGGTTGAAATGATAGTTTGAAGACTTGGAAGCATAGAGACAAAATGCACACTTATATGATTGTTCTGCAAAGGTAAAAAGGTGCATTCATAATGAGAGTGACTGAATTTCAAATCTCAACACTGCAATAAGGTAACTAGGAGGACATGTGCACATGTCCAAGACTGCAAATAATGGGACAACCGAGTGGGATCTAGGGCCAACAGAGAAGCACTTTAGAACTCATCCTACGCATCAATAAACAACTCAACACAAGAAATGCAAATTGACATATTAACACAACAATATCCAACTAAGTTATTGAAAGTCAACTATTGATACCTCATTCTCCATCCAGAGTACAAAATCGGTCCACTTTTTGCTTTGTAACATTTCCTTTTCAAATTGGCTTGGATGCCGACCATATTTCTCCTCCTGTCAAAACATGGCACATGGACTAGTTAAACTAATTAATATACAATCATTTAATTTTTCCTAGGAAATAAAAAAATGTCATTTAACTTATTAAATATACTTACAAATGTATAGATCAAGGCCTGTAAACCTTTCTGGCCACTGTGATGCATGGCACGAAGTTTGTCAAGCCTAGCCTTGGTGGCCTTGTCCAGAAACATATACTAATTCAATTTAACTATGTACAAATAAAATTTAAAAATTGTTTAATAAATTTGATATAATCTTATGAGCAAATTCAAATACCTGTGTACTCTCCTCACCGAACTTCCTCCGTGCATCAGACTTCTCATATGCTTGTACAAGCTCTTTCCATACTTTCAAACTTACATCAATTGGCCTTTTTTTGAGCCTTAGCTCGGGAGGGAGTTTTTTATCTTCTTTGTTTAGTTTCACCAAAATCTCTTGCAGTTTTGAGACATTCGTAGCTTTGTCTTCTTTATAGACCAACTGTGACAAATTTAGTCTCCATGTCTTGGATAACTGCTTTTTGTAGGTGCATGGGTATCTTTGAGAATGGCAAATGTAGATGGTCTTTGAACCGTTGAAGGCATGATTCTTTCAACCTATTCACAAATGTTTTTCCAGCATCTGTCATTCAGACTTCCCCTGAAACCACATCATATTCTATCTTGGTATCGTAGGTACCAATGTAAGATGCAAAACATGGCGTGGTGGTCAAAGAAGTCTGTGTCCCATGAGTGGGTGGGACATTGGAAGCCTCTGTTCCCTATTGCACATTCTTAGAGGTTATTATTATTGATTTCCTCTTGGATCTTTTGCTCGATCCAGGACTGGTTGGGGAATCAATTGATTCCCTTTGACACTGTTGATTTGGTTGTAATGTTTTAGGGGCTTTACCAGATCATTTTTCTATGTATCTGGCAAGCATTGTCAAGTCCACACCATCCAATTTGTTCACTGCCTCTACCCCCAATATGGAAGCCAATGCCTCTTTATCTTTGTCAGTCTCATGTCCCTATATATATAATAAATTTCTTCTTTTAAATTTACAAATAAAAAACTAAAAACTAAAAATCAAAGAAACAATGGAAACATTTACAAATCTATAAATTGATAATGAATTACCTCATTGTGGCCAGAGTTTGCTCCCTTTGCTCTCTTCCCTCTATTGCTTGACATTTTGAGGTGACCTAGGGAAAATTATTTTTGTTCAATTTGTGGAGGCAAATGGAGTACACATTGCCAGGTATGAAAGTTTTTGTCCAGTTTTTCTGTATTCGTCAAGGTTTTTGACCTTTACTTTGTAGGGCAAATCATGAAGTTGTTTTCCTATGAATCAATTGCTGCCTTGGGAGGGAATCTATAGTTCTGGGCCTAATTTTAGTTTGCTCACCATCGCCTCAAAATCCCTATCTCCTCGTATTGTCTCGACCAACCTCTGTTTTAGTTTGCTCACACTCGACTTGTCTTAAAGCACTCGACTACTTTTTTAGAAAGGAAGCGAGAAAGTTGTCTTTAGAGAAAGGTATTAATGGGAATGATAAGTGAACCTGGGTTTGAAAAATGTGTTCACTACTCTTGGATGCAAAGGAAATAATGTAATGTCTACAATTTTACCCTCCTCCTTTGCAACCACATGAGACTTGAATGATTCGCCTGTAAACAAAACAATATTCACAATCCTCTCCATTTAATTGGAACAAAAATATTTTTGGGAATGAATTTTTTTTATTGTAACCTTACCTATGGTGTCACAAACTAAATCAAATTTCTCATCTACTTGCTTGTTTTTCCCTTTTTTCTCCTCTCTTCGCGCGATGTTTTTCTACTTTTTTCTCCTCTAATTCACACGGCGTTTTTGTCCTATAATTATCGAATTTCTCATATAATTCAGGCGGGAAGTTTTTGTTTTTGATTTTTGATTTACTACTCAGTGCTATACTTGGCGTAGTTAACGCCGACTTTAGTGCCTACTTTTAGGCTTAAATGTAATTATTTTGGGTCGTCAAAGGTGGTGCAAAGTGCGCCTAATTTAGCACCAATCAGTGCGTTTTGGTTATGTCCTTGTGACATTACACTCTAGATATATATCTCCTCTTTATAGTGACAAGGTTTCAAGAACATGACAACTTAGGTAAGGTATCAAATTGTCTCTTTAACCTCTGGATTGTCATTTTCCAAGAATTGATCTCATTGAAATGCAAAGACAACATGTTGATTGATGACTAACTACATTGTTACTATGATAGTGACTTAACCTGGTCACAAGATTAATGAGACAATTTTATAGTAATAACTCTATGGATGCATACCTAGCTATCCTAGGTGTACTATGACAATAATTTAATGTTGCTAGTGTTGCTTTTAAACCTCCTATGGTTGTTACCTATGCCTCATGGTATGATAACCTCTACAATGTTAATTATGATATTCATATGATGGTGAATATTAGAGCAATAGTTTGGATGACCTAATAACATTTTTGATAGTCCTTTGGGGTTGTGATAGACCTTTTGGGTTGTAACAATACTTAGGATGATTGTCCATCAGCTATAACAAGGCATAACGATGGTCCTTGATATCATCCCCCTATAATGATAGTAATCCACCATATACCAACAATTATATAAGTTATAACAATCCTAATGGTTGAAAGATGATCTTTGATACCCCTATTAATAGTCAAGGCAAAATTTTAAGGTGGTTGCTATAATAGCATTTTTTAATAATAAATGATTACCTAACTTATAATGTTAGCAATGCCTTTGCTTATTTTTGTTAGTCACAGTCCTATATCATATGATGGCTGCCCTTTATTCATATCAGTCCATTGACTTGCTAATAAAGATTCTAAATCATTGTTAGTACAACATTAGGTGGTATTTGGACGATAGCAATGATATGACAACCTTTGAATCCTCATGGTCCCACTACAATAGTAGATCAACACTATGATGGTCAAATATGAAATAAATGTCAAATATGAGAGTCAAATATGAAATAAACATCTTTTTGATGTGAATTTGTAGTCATCTTGTAATCATAAGATTTGAGCTCTAGCTGTCAAGATTCCACATGTAAACTTTTTCTAAAGAGCAAAATGTTGCAATGTCCTATTTTGTTTTTCATAGTGCGTCTTAATGAAAAGTGAGTGTATTAACAAGATAAATTCAAGAATGTTCTCTTGGTGCATAGTTGGTATGTGACTATTGTCATTGTTGTGTATTACAGGATCCAGAGGAGGCCATGGAGAGAGGACGTGGACGACGTAGAACTACTAAATCACAGAGAGGAAAGTGGGTGGAAATAGATATGACAACGGAATCTATAGATACAATAGAGGTAAGAAGAGAAAGCAACCTCAACCAAAGGAGGAAGGTGTTTATGAATTCACAAATGCTACAACATAGAGGAGATAAAGTCATTTTTTACTATGTTGTGTATTATAGGGGCGAGATGAGGCCATGGCAATAGATTGTGTCATATCAAATGAGGACACAAAGAATGAAGCAAGACATCAGGTACTCAAATCCAATTTCCTTAGGAAAAAATGATCTAATGGCATTTTGTGATATGTCCATCTTTTTTCACAGTATTATTGAAATTTATAATGTATTATCCAATCTTGACATAAATTAATGCATGTTGTTGATTATTTTAGATAGAGATTGGAGAAAATGCAGAGCCTGAGCATTCAACTAGCAAACAAAGATGATATGTATGTGGACGTGGACCTAAAACTATTAAATCATGTAGATGATAGTGGGTGTAAGAGAATATGACAATGGATCCTGTAGACACGACAAATGATTGCATTGAACAAGAGGTTGGTCAGGACTATAGTACATGGGATGAATACTTTGAGAAAATTGTTGTTTGTGGATGTTCTGTATGTCATGGAAAGAAACAATTCAAATGAGCGATTGTACAAAGACATTACATATATGATGAGCTTCCAGTCAGTAGTATGCCTCCTACAATTAATTCAAATCCAATAGGAATTGTGGTAAGGAATTTTTCAAATTGATATAAATAACAAGTATACTTCGTTTAAACATTGTTTTATATTATTTAAATAACTAATTTTTTTCTTAATGGATACTTGCAGGATAAAGTTCTTGGTTTAAAGTTTCCTAGATGATCGACTTCCAACCTAGAGGACAATGATCATTTATCAGATGATACATCTAACCAAAATATGTGCCAATATACCAGGTCAGAAGATGAGGAATTGATGAAAACAAGCAACATAACAAGAACCGGTTTAAAGATGCATAATTTGCTTAAAGACAAGGGGAAGGTGGACTACATACCCTATGAGAATGAATGTGATGGAGATGATGACTTTCCCCTAAGTTTGAGATCAATTTACAAAGAGACATTTGATCGACGACTATATTGTGCTTGGCCTAGTGATCAACAACTACCTAGAGTGTACGAGGTGTTTCAATTTTGGGGATACAACTACATGATACGACCCTCCAATATTCATGGGGTGAATCTAGGCCTCTTTATTGTCCAAAATGTACATGTGGGATCTAAACATAGAAACAATTTAGAACAAACCACTAGGAGATTAATGCCATATTATGGTCCATCATATTACAGTGGTGAATGGAGAAGGCTAGCAGAATATAAGCCTAGCATGTTAGCATATGGTCTAAATTCAAATATGTATACACATCGTCTCCAATTGGAAAGTGGAAAAGAAATAAATAGAGTTCATCTTATGTATATAGATGGATGTGCATACACACACAAAAGTATTGCAAGATTTATAAATACTAGTAAGGGAAGGGAGCCTACTGTAAGACCGAATTGTCAAATTTGTTGAGGTTATAAATGATAAAGATGGAGATATGGAAAGAGAGGTTGATAGATTGATAATGGTTGAGGCTATTATGGACCTTACCATTGGTGATGAGTTATTGATTGATTACCCCTTCTTAAAACGCACTCTTGTGCGAAACAAGAGGGAAGAACAAGGTCTCCCTAAGGATGTTCTTAAGGGAAGAAAACCAAGGAATAATAAATGAGTGTGGACTGATGTTTTATAAACTATGTTGTCAAAATGTGTTTTATTTAAATTATTGTATGAAAAAGGTAGTCTATAAAATAATGTTCTATTATTCAATTGATGTATATATGTTCATACAATTTATATTTTTATTTTTTAAGCCATATTTGATTATATTTTTTTGAAATTGATACATTTATGATTTATCCAATTGTTGCCAAACATTAGATAATGCTTGCATTTGTTGATAGGTAGAAGATGTTGATGAAACACATACTAATACCCAAGATCCAATTGGGTTATTAAGATTTGGATGGGATGATCCAAACCATCCTTTAAACCATACCAGGGTGAAAAGAGAAACAATGAAGAGAATACTACCAGCTGAGAAATTTGAAGAGCTGATGAGATTCGCATACACTAATGGCATGCCACCTAGCCTTAATGATGATGATCATGATAGTGAAAATGCAATACATGAAGAATGATTGAATGAAATTCTTATAGATTTCTTTGGGGATGAAAACAATGATTATAATAATGATCATATGGTTGACAGTAACGATGATAGTAGGGGTAATTACCACCAATGTAATGTTGATGATAACAAGCTGAAAGACTCCAGCAAGCAAGCAACGAAGACACCTGTGTTCAAATCGGGTGCAAGTAGAACCTCAAAATTGGCATTCACATTAATATTATTAGAAATAAAGTCACTATTTGGTTGGTCAGACAAAGGATTCACTACCCTATTGAAGTGAGTTGAAATCTATTTCTTACTTTGCAATTGTCAATTGGTGTACATAATTCGTAAACATTCATCAACTTCGTTTATATTTCTTTAAGGGGATTTTACAACCATTTATTGTATATAAATAATCCTAGGATAGATTGACATATCAAACATGTTCATCATAAGTCAAACATTCAATTAATTTAATCTCTGGCAATCTTACAGGGCACTAAAATCTAAAATATTCCCTAAAGAGAATGTGTTTCTATTAACTTGTAGAGAGGTGCGTCTGTTGTTGGTTGATTTGAGGATTGAATATAAGCAAATTCATTCATGTAAAAATGATTGCATTTTATACAGAGATGAATATCAAAACAAGGTAGAATGCCATGTATGCAAAGAGAAGAGATATCGTGTAGATGTATAAGGTCCTACAATTCCAAAGAAGGTTTTATGTCACATGACAATTATACCTAGACTTCAATGAATGTTTCGTTGCAAGTCACTTACACAATTGATGGATTGGCATGCAAAGAACAGGAGTAAAGATGGATTCATGTGAATTCTGGCCGACTCCAAAGCAATGAAACACAGAGGAAAAGTGGCCAATAAAATTCAAAGATGAACCCCGTAGTATCAAGTTTGGTCTTGCAATTGATGGAGTGTGCCCATTCTCTTTCCTGAGCTCAAATTATAGTGTTTGTCCAGTCGGATTGATAGTATACAATATTCCCCCATGGATGAGTGTTAGAAAGGAGCACCTTATGCTAACTCTCATTGTTCCAGGAAAACATCAAATTAAAAACATGGATGTTTATCTTGCGCCTTTTATTGATGAGATGCAACTACTATGGAAAGGCATAAGAATGTATGACATCACGCCCCCATCAAATAGGTCCTTCATGTTGTACGGTGTGCTATGTTGGACTATTCATGATTTCCCAGGACTTGGTGTTTGTTCTGGTAAGATAAAATATTTACGTATTTACACTCATAATTTATTTTCATCTCAACTTTCATACTTAGTTTTATACTATTTTTTTGATGTTATTAACATTACTTATTGAATTGCAGGGCTTCAAACAATGTGGATATTTGCATGTCCAAGATGTGCAGAATAATTTAAAGGGCGGTATTCCAAAGATCTACATAACTTTATTTACGCAAACAATAGAGTTTTTCTACCACTAGATCATAAGTTTAGAAATCGCCTGAAGAATCAATTTGATGGAAAAGTTCAAAAATAGAGGCCCTCCCATGATTATGGGTCCAGGTGATTGGCTTAAGAAGTATGAAGATGCTGAATTGAAAGGTTGGGAGGATTTTTTTGATCGGGATGATTCAATTGAAGAACTAGAACAAGTTGTAGTTAATATGCCAGAAGGAATGAAAAGGAAATCCATATTTTATGAGCTCCCTTATTGGAAGGATCTATTAATATCTCACCTATTAGATCCTATGCACATCTTCAAAAATGTCCCAGATTCTATATTTTGACATATATCAAGCAAAGAGAAGGACACCTTGTCTTCGAGGAGAGATATTGCTCTTTCGCGTACCAAAATTGATAGAAAACATTTGTGGCCAAACAGGGAAAATGAAACATATGCAGAAGCTCCATGGATTTTGAAAAAAAAGAACTAGACCAACTAAAAAATGTCATCCATTCAATAAGGACACCTACTGGCTATGGGTCATCATTGACTAAAGCTTTTATAGTTGATGGACATATGACAGGATTTAAAACACATGATTTTCATAATTTTATGAAGGTATTATATATCATCATTTAACATTTACTGGTAACATTGATTAAGTACTAAATATATTTTGATATTTTGTTGTGTGAGAAAAAAATACTAATGACCTTTTCATAAATGTGTTTGATAGCATATCATGCCATTGGAAATTAGGGGGGATTCATGTCTTACAATTGACTTAAGGAATGCCATAAGTCAATTGTCAGCATTTACAAGGTATGTGGTTATATGAAATGTTCATGTGTGAGAGACATAGAGATATTATATTGCATTTTAATTTTTGACTAAAGGTTCATACTAATTTACTATTCTTATATTAGGTGGGTGACCTCCAAGGAGATCCATGAAAGTGAAGTGCCAAAATAGAAGAAGGAAATTGTAGAAATTGTGTGTATTTGAGAAGGAGCTCCCTACAAGTTTCATGGACCTACAAGTCCATTTACTTATACACCTAGTCAATGACATTGAATTGGCAGGTGTCGTATCAATGAGGTGGATGTTTTTCTTTGAGAGGTATATGAAAACTCTAAAAAGATATGTCCGACAAAAGGCACATCCAGAGGGTTGCATGGCTAAAGGGTATGTATTGAATGAAGCATTTTTCTTCCTGTGTGAATTGATTGGTAAGGATTTTGAAGATGGGCCACACTTTGGGGATGAAGAATGAGCATCATATATTATTGATGGAGAAAAACCACAATCTAATGGTGTTCAAGTAGAAATTAGTAAGTAAATTCATGATCAGTGTGGTTGTTTTTCTTGCAATCATTAATTTACTCTGTAATTTATTTATCAAATTAACAGCATGACATTTGGAGCTTGAAATAAACATGTTGACATGTAATAGGTGTACATGAAAGTGTTATACTCAACAAGTTCATTCTGTACCACATGGGCTTTATGAACAAATGGATTGATCTATATGATAAAAAGAGAGAAGTGTTGGAAGCAAGGAGACAATTTAATTAAGAGATTGAACCCAAGGAATACTCCACTTCCCACTGATCTGCTTTGGGAATGGGGCAAAGATTGCACACTACAATGGGTTACTGAACAAATTCAAAATCAAATAGAAGATGCAAGTATAGATTCAAACATAACAGAAGATGAAATCAACATGTCTAGAGGATGTGAAAGAAAGGTACAGTTGGAATTTTACAAAATGTTGTTTCCTTACAGTTTTGACACTATTAACTATTTTAATATTCATCATTATATTTGTTTTCACTGAAATAAATGGTCTTTCATAGGTGAGGAAATATCCAACAATGTGGGCATATGGTCAACATTATCGTGTAGAAAGTGTAGATGTAAAGAGACTATCCTTCGATTGTGGCATTATAGTTGACTTCAAGAAATCCAGTCGATCAAGCTCAAAAGATAAGAATATAATTGAAGGGAATCTACAATATGTTGGGAAAATACAAGAAATTATTGAGTTGGATTACCGCTCTTTTAAATGTATTTTTAAGTGTAGATGGTATGAAGCATTTGAGAGGACACGAAGACATGATACCCATAGTGGATTGTTTTCTATAGATTCCTCATATTTCCTACAAGAGGATAAGGAGCCTTATGTTCTACCAATTCATTGTGAGCAGGTATTTCTTTAACTCAAATAAGAAGCGGTAGTGATCATTAATCTATTAATTCATAGTTTATTGCGAATATATACATGTGTTTATTAATCAATAAAATTGTTATACCATATGTCTAATATATGTATGTCATTCATGTGCAGGTATTTTTCTATGAAGATATTTTGGACCTGAAATTGATATTTTTCATAGATTATGATCCAAGATTAAGGCATGTATTTGATGATGCATTAGTGGATACTGAGTAAAACAATGATGGCCAACAAAATGAGAGAGAGGGATTAGAGAAAATCAAAGAAATTGACATCCATGATTATGTTGAAGATGGTTATGTTCAAGCACAAAAAGACAACAATCCAGAGTTGGATGATGTTATGAAAGATAAAAATATGGATGATATACAAAATGATGATCCAAATACATCTGGTAACAATATAGATGGTCTACAATCAGATTTCAATGATGATGAAGATGATGCAGGTCAAGATGAGGATGATGATAATATTAAATACTTGAAAGAACATATGAACATTGACAATGATACACTGGATGACATTGTAGCAAACAATAATGTTAATGACCAAGACTTCTAAATTTTTAGAATTATTTGCAATCCATGTTTAAAAAAAGATGATTAAATTGTTGGTAATAATGTTAATTAAATGGATTGATTGATGTTCTTCATAACTTGTTAATGGATAATCCTTCTGTGATGGAAGTATTAAGTTATATAGGTCAAAGGATAAGCTCATCAATGGATTGATTGTTGTTCTTCATAACTTGTTAATGGATAATCCTTATGTGATGGAAGTATTAAGTGATATAGGTCAAAGGATAAGCTCATCAAGTTCCTTAAATAGTGGGTGTTACCTTGTTTCACCAATGACAATTTACTTTCAAGTTTGCTAGTGACTTCAGAATAGATTAAGGAGCCTATGTAATTTTGTCAATTAAATCATCCATTTCACTTAACCCAATCTGGCATATGATTTGGATTAATGTTTTCTATAAATCTTTAAACCCTGTTCCTAAAACAGAAAAACAAATTTGGATTTTGAAAATATATACAAGGGAATGATTTTCAAAAGAGAAAGACCATTGCCTACCACATGAAGAGTTTGCTTATCTTTAATTATTTTTCATATATATCCTTAATTGTATCTATTCCATGTTATCTTGGGATAAGTACTTGAGTAAGACCATCAATGAAAAATGAAGTGGACATATTATCATCTATATTAGCTAATTGATTGCACAAATATTTCAATTTATCAATGATCTCATGTTTCTATTAATTTTCAAAACTTTTAATAAAGACATCATGATCATAATATTCTTCTTCATCATTAGAATACAACATGTGATCATCATAGGAAGTAGGAGAAAGAGGTAGTCATGTTTGCAAGGTGAGGGTTTGACCTAGTACTTTGTTGAAGGGGACATAAGGATCCTAGATGTTTCTTAGGAATGCAAAATTAAAGGAATTGGGTTGTTTCCAACAAATGCAAACCACAAAAATCTCAAAATAAAAAATCAATCTTTTTTTATCCTAAACATAGGCATGGAAATTGCGAGTTCAAAAAAATGTAGGGAAATAAATCATACCATATAATAGAAGATTTAAGTCCAATCCTAGATTTAATTAAACTTTAAAGTACAAGGAGTTGAGACTAGAATAAAATATTGAGATATTAAGTAATTAAGATAGAGAAATGAAATAGTTGAGACTTATTTGATCTTTTTAGCATGATGTCAAATGTGAAGTGTGTGATTAACTAATGCATTATGAAAAAATAATGAAAACTAGAATTTTCTACTAGAATAATGATCATGAGATTGTGGCAATGATTAACTATTTTTTTGCATTCCTTCTTCACTTGTCCTCTTTTTCCACATTTCCAAAATTTTACTCTTATCTTCCTAGGGATTCTAGATTTTCCTCTTGACTTGAATTGATATTTCTACCATTCCCCCTTAGATCCACTTTTGTCCTTGGGCCTTTGTAGAACATGCAAGGCATCCTTAGAACCTTCATCATTGAACTTTCTCCTCATATCTCCATTGAGCATTGTAACAATAAAGGATTCCATAGTCACATTTGCAACACTACCATTTATAACAAGCATTATGTTCTCCTAATTTTTGGGTAAAGAAAAAAGTGAGAAGATACATTTGTCTTCCTCATCAATTTTAACATTTATTGAACCTATTTGATTCAAAATCATATTAAAGGTGTCAAAATGTTCTATAGTAGAATATCCTTCCTTCACTTTTTAATAATATAAACATCTTTGAGATATAACTTATTACTTTATAATTTTAGTTTGATAAATGTCACCTATCCTCTTTTGTAATGTGAATGCAGGGGTCTCTTTTGATTTAAATAACAAAGAAAATGTACTTTGAAGACAACTAGATAAATTATTAGCAATCCAATTCAACAAACAAATGAGAACCAAAAGTTGACCACCAAAGAATAGCAACTTTTATATTGATTTGCTTCAAAGTACAGGCAGTGCAATGTCTTTCAAAAAATCAAAATCCCAGATAGATTTCGAGCCATAAGGTCTTGGTTTCCTTTTAAAAAGGAAGCAACAAGCTTCAGACCTTTCACATTCAAAATGGCTCTTTGTATTCCTAACCCTTGATATTACAATATTTGTCTTTTATAAGTTCAATTTAGATTTTCAAATATATTTGAATACATTTTGAAAACATGAAGAAAACATAAAGAGACAAAAAGAGAGCGTTCAAGATGTGGTGGTCCTATTTAATGCCAGCATATGGCTCATTGCTCCTCTGCACCTGAATCTGTGTTGCTGATGATTCATCTCTAAGATATTTCTCCTCCCATTTATATATTGTAAAATCACTAGGCCATTGGTAAGCCTGAATCTGAAGCAAGTTCTCCTGGTGATCTTTCCATCTTTTATCAAGCAAAGCTCTGACATCCATCACAAATTTTGCATACCCAACATCCAAGGCAATTACTCGGTCTAATATCATGTTGAAACTTGGAATATCCATCCTTCTTCAAAAAATCCATAACTTGGAATACTGTTTATTTGAATTCCAACTTCCATGTGTCAAGACTTTTGATTTTCTCTTCTTCTGTCAGTATGAAAGGAATAAATTTATGCTTGAATGTAGTAAAAGATTCAACCTTTGCTTGCATCTTCTGGCTTTCCCCATTCACATACTAGTATTCATCAATGATCATTTTGACTATTTTCTCAATGGGCTTCAAAGTTGTAGGGGCATCAAGATTCCTTTGCACTACTAAGCACACCGTAACCAAATTGTGATGATAGGGTTGCCATTGTTTGAACAACAAATCCAAAATAGAAAAGTTTATCTTCAATTGCTCAATGGCCTGAGATAAAGAAGAGTAGAAATAATGCACACTCCCAAGCTTATCCACAATCAATTTTACTCTATGCTCCAAAATTTTCTCAAAAATTTCAAAAACTTTCATCTTTGCCTCATTCTTTGTCATTTCATTTTGTTTATTCAAACTTTCAATTTCCTTTTCAAATTTCAATCTTGTTGCATTAAATTCTTTAGTAGACATTGTGACATCACCGACTATTTGTGGCACAGGGGACTGATAGGGTAAAATGGCTTGACCTTGAGAAGAATTCACAGCTTGCAATTGTTTCTTTAATTTCACATTTTCAAAATACAATTTGTTTACTTCATCATTCATTACTTTCTGAGTTTGCTCATAATCTGTTAGCCTTTGTTCTAACCTCTTCACAATAGCATGAGTAAACATAGCAATATGAACATTGAGAGCAGTTGCTTCTGTTGCTGATGTATCTTGTAAAGTCTTTACCATAGTTGTACCCCTCATTTCTTGAACAATATCAAGCAATCTTGGTTTGCTTGTATTCTTCTGAGTAGTTTAGATTGCAAGGGTCTCTATCTTTGGATTAAAACCACATCCACTTATGCCATCTTCATAATCAAATTTTGAAACAAGTTGTGGATCATCCTAACTTCTAACTTAGTCAAGCAAAAATACCTTTTTCAATTCAAGGCTAGGGATGATGAGCATATTACTTTTCAACACCATTTGTCTTGCCTTCTCTGGACTCACATCAATTTCATCTACTTTCAATTCTTTGAAAGTTTGTCTAATGATTTGATCATGTTGTCCTTCATCAGCACCCATTTTATTTATTGCCACTTTTTCATTATATTCTTTCATTTTCATTTTTAGCCAAAAATCCTTAAACTTTGGAGTTTTGATGAAGTTGTCATCTTCTATGAACCTCATGGATGCTATAATTCTTTCATCCTCCTCCAACTCTGGTTCAGCTTAGGTTTGCTCACCCTTCCTAGCCTCAGGCTAATGTGCATCAGTGGGTTGACCAACCAATGGCTGATCAACCTCTTGTTGATCTCCCATGTGCCTTAATATGTTAGCCACCTCATCAGTATCCCCCACCTCTTCAGTCATTTCATAGGGGACAAGTGGAGATACCTCTTCTGTCCTCTGCTTCTTTGCTGGTGGTGATTCTGGGACCTGTGGATCTTGCACTGACATAACACCAAGAGAAGACTCATGAATCTCAATCCCTGCAGACCTTTCCACTAGAATTTTAGTATCCTTAGGAGGCTGCTTCTTAGATTTACCATAAATACTTTCAAAGTTATCAATGATTGCATCAATTCTCTTCAGATGGTCTTTTTCTTCAACAAAGAATCCAAGAAATAGGGGATTCTATTTTTTCTTTTCATCTTCAATATTTTTCAAGATATTCCATTTTCTCTTCCTACTGTATACCTCATCAAAAGTGACAAGATTTCGTATCACATCCTCATCAAACAGGACCTGATGGGATACGACCATTTTAGTCAGAATTGATTGTCTCACAAGCTTCATATGACCCTCAGGGTCACAATTCCTCTCGATACCCAATTTCAAAGAATATTTGGCCTTTAAAAAGGCTTGCAAATTTTCAAGAGTGTCAGAGCCAATGGACCAATCACCAAAAATGGTAGCATCAAGTACAAATGTACCTTTCTTTTGTCTTTTCATTACCTCCTTTTCCATCCACATAATTTGCCACATAAACTCCATGAAAACAATTATGTCTGATACAAATTTTGGCAATATGTGAGGTGGCTGGGGGCAACCATACACTCTAATTATAGTATGATCTAACATAAAAAACCAATCAACAAAATTACGGTTGTGGCCCTGCTCTGGTTTGTGTGCAAGCGACCTCAGCATTACCCTAACTTCCTTAGTCAACCTAGGAAACCAGATACCAAGAGAATTCAATATCTTGACAACAAACAAATCATGAAATACAATGTAGTCACTATTCTGACAACAGGATTCCCACTTATAACACCAAAACTGAGTCGGCAATCTTTGTCCTTTCTCATCAACCATACTCAGATCCATTTTTCTTGACCATCTCCCTCTGTTCTGATACAAAATCAAGTGACACAATAAAGAATAGAATTTGAAATCTAAGGGTTTCTTGTTCTCCTTCACACATGCATTTTTTTCTCAATATGAGATGCAAAGTCATATTCAGTGTTCACCTCTGGATGTTGTATTTTCATAGCCATCATCATTAGTCTAGTTGGCATTCTTCCTTGTGCATCGATTCCCAAGATCTGGCATGGTGCAAAATAGGTTCTCTTGAAATATACAACAAATTCTTCCACAGGGAAAGGCTCAATAGCATTTGATGTAATATCAATTTTTCTGTTGTTGGCCCCCCTTCTCATATATCTTGGCAATTCATCTCTCCTAAGTGTTTTCCTCAGGCTTGTGTAATCTTGCTCAAATCTCTGCAAATCCACTTGAGTGAGAGCTTGCTTGTTCAACATAAAACAATCAACAATTGCATTCCTGTCTACTATCACCAATGGCAATCCATTTGGCATTCTGACTGGTTTAGTGGCAGGATGGTAAAATTGTCATAGTGCCCTAATCAATTCCACATCCACAAATACGGTAGGCACCACCAACTTTTCCAAATCCAATTTCCAAGGATTTCCCACTGGTCCCTCGCCATCCTTTTTTGCATAAAAATACTAAAACAAATCCCACCCAGAGATAGGGATTGTAGCATCCCGACACCCTTTTGTTGCGTCTCTGAACATCTTCTTTGGACCCTTGTCTATGGACTGAGGCAATACTTCTAGTAGAGATTGTTGAAGTGGTCTTTTCTTGGAACTACAGGCTCATTACCTTTACTAGTAGACTCAGACCTCTTGGTGCCATGTTTAATGACTTGAATAGGCTAGGGTTTTTCAAAATTCAACTTACTGTACCAGCAACTAAAAAATAGAGTGAAAGAGCAAATGAATTTTACATGGCCAATTAATGTAGGTAGACATAGGAATAAAATAATAGTATTTAAAATTAAAATAAACCCATTCAAGAATGGATAAGAATAGGATTTGTATCTTCAGTAAACATCATAGTCAAATTGGGGAACTTTGCAAGTAGCAAAGATAGAACATACTACAACCCCTACTGTATAACACAAAAGCTTAGCCCCAGCCTTTTTCTAAAAGAGAAATTTTATATTAACAAAAGATGTAATTACAATAACCCCCAGTACCAGCAATTGAAAAATAGAGTGAAATATGCGCCAACTCCTAATCAGAGAGTGAAGGAATGAACTTTACCCGGTCAATTGCAGTTTGCAGGAAACACACTGAGTTGAGTTGCGCCTTCTCCAAGTTATGTCTGAATTCTTTAAAATGCGCAAATAAGAAGAAATATTTGAATTTTATTCAGCCAAGGAGTTCATCATATCACCATTACTTTGGTTTGTGCCACGAGATCATGAAATCTCAACATTCAATTCCTTTCTCAAGATTTGACAGCAATTCTTGATAACCGCGACCCCGTATTGCATGTGCTTGCCATTTATTTCTTTTACCACATCATTTGCAAGGCTCGCCTAGACCGGCTGTGGGATAGTGGGGACTTACAACCACTACACTTCTATTTCATCCTGTACAACTAGACCGCAAATGCTTAGATTGACCCATGTGGGACCGTGGGAGATTATTACCTAATGTCCTTATGTTTACCGCCCACCCACAACTGTTATGAATGACCGTCATGGGATAGCGGTGAATTATAGCCACTTACACTTCTATTTCATCATTTATCGCTAGACCGCAAATGCTTAGATTGACCCTTGCGGGACCCACGGGAAATTATTACCTGATGTCCTTCTGTTACTTCCCACCCGCAAATGTTATGAATGACCGTCGTGGGACGGCGGGGCAAAAACCCATTACATTCTCCTCTTGCCACTCTACCGCGGGCCTCAGTTGAAACCCTTACGGGGACGCGGTAAGTGATACCTCATGATGTTATTACCACAATGCCGCCAGTTACTTTTCAAAACCTTTGCGGGACCGCGGGAAGAGACTACCTGCACCCGAACACTGCCAAGTCGCAAGCGTGAGATGAACCATCCATGGGGTAGTGGTAGCTTCTTCATATCAACCGCTTCCTACCACCAAAGCCGCAACCTATTCTTTTATGCTCTGCGGGAATGCGGTATGTGCCATATTTCATTCCTCTTGTCTCTCGCATAACCACAAAAAATAATCAATTAACTTGCGGGACAATGGTAATAAACAAAAACACTCAATATAGTCAAAAATAGTCAAGATTGTTTCACAATGGCCATGATATATATGTATTTATTTAATTGTGGGGGGAATGTTGGGGGTGATTGATTTAATTAAATAAATGTGGATTATTTAATTAAGGATGAGACATTAGAGAAAGGGTTAATAGTTAATTAATGTCAGAAGAACGGTTAGATTTATTAATTAAATAGCATGACTTATTAAAATGATATTAGGAGGAATGATCAAAAGTGGTTAATTAAATAAATGCAATTTATTTAATTAATATTGTAAGAGGAGATGTGGGATAGATCTGGTGTGATGTTAGGCCCATGGTAAGATTTAGGTGTCTACATTTCTAACAGTGCATTAGTTTTTAGGTCAATGAATAATGAGCACAATTTATCTTTGGTAATTTTTTCCTTCACCATATCATGAGACAATTTTGAGGAACAAAATTGATGACAAATTTCTCTATGGGTTGCCCATGTATTTATTTTCCTTCACTGATAGATCAAATTAGGAATAGGAGAGCATCAAACAAGGATCAAATTAATGAGTGCAATCATGATTATGTTATTGGATTTCAAAATTTGTCAACAAAGATACACTATAAAATTCCTAATGATGAATTTGATACACTATCAAATTCTTAAGTCTAATGCACTAGTTAAATATCGATCTCATCCTTCAAAATTTCAATAGGAAAATTCAATTTTCAAAAGGGTGAAAACAAGCAAGAAAATCAACAAAATGCTCACCATGTTGTTAATTTACAGTCAACTTCAGATGTTATTTAATCTAATTCCCAAGGTGAACTGAGGGACAATCCTATATTATCTATTAATGTAATAATATCATAGAATACATAAAGGAAAATAGATATGTAAATCAAAACACATTCAAATATAGAAGGGTTCTAACATATATGTCACTTCTATTCAAAATGAACAAAGGAAATATATAGAGAGGTAAGATGAAAATTTGTTATATATAGCTCGCTTTTACTCTACAAAATGTACAAAGTAGGCATTTGTTCAAGAATACCATCAGTTATTCTCCGTGTAGATGTTGACAAGTATCCAACATATTGTATGGTGCATTTCTTATATGGATGGGATGAGAACAAATGTACCCAAACTTGTACGGTGCCAACTAGTAGATCCTAGTTTTCCTTTTCCTTTCCAATTTCCCTTTAGATCCCACCAATTTTTCCCTATTTTACTATTTTCCACCTCTCCTCTCATCATTCTTCCCATCCAATGAACTTTAGTTTTATCTTGTTTCCATTTCATCCTACCAATTTATATCCTCATCCCTCTTTTCATGATGTCCTAGTTTTCTTGTTTCTATTTGCTTTGTTGATAAGGGAGACAGATAGAGACAAAGAGGAAGAGAGAGAGAGAGAGAGTCCTGGTTTTCTTGTTCATTTCCTTCATCAATAAGGGAGAGGAAGAATTACTATATAGAAAGAAGAGATAGGAAGATATAATAGGAATGATAGGGGAGAGAGGCAAGAGATAGAGAGATAGGGAGAGATAGCTAGGTAGAGAGAGATAGGAGATAGATAGGGAGAGATCAAGGAGACAAAGGGGAGAGATAGGGATATAGAGAGTGATCACTAGAGAGATGTCTAGAGAGATAGGGAGATAGAGGAATGATAGGTGAGAGAAAGGCAAGAGATAGGGAGAGATAGATAGGTAGAGAGAGAGTAGATAGATTAATTGGGAGAGATAGAGGAGACAGAGCGAGATAGGGAGAAAGAGAGTGAGTGAGATGTCTAGAGAGATAGGGAGAGAGATTGAGAGGTAGAGGGATGATAGAGAGAGGGAGATAAGGGAGAGATAGGGAGAGAGATTGAGAGGTAGAGGGATGATAGAGAGAGGGAGATAAGGGAGAGATAGGGAGATAGAGGTTTAGGGTTGCTCAGGTTTAGGGTTTAGGGGTTATAGGTTAGAGGTTAGGGATTAGGGGCATTATTTAGGGTTGAGGGATTTAGAGAGAGAGAGACTTCTTTTGACATACAACCATAAACCCTAAACAATGCCCCTAAACCCTAAACCCAAGCAACCCTAAACCTCTAAACCTTAAATAATGCCCCTAAACCCTAAACCCTGACCCATAACCCCTAAAACAATATAAACCCTAAATAATGCCCCTAAGCCCTAAGCCCTAACCCATAAACCCTAAACCTGAGAAACCCTAAACACCTAAACCCCAAATACTAAACCCAAGCAACCCTAAACCTCTATCTCCCTATCTCTCTATCTCTATCATTCCTCTACCTCTCAATCTCTCTCCCTATGTCACTGGCCATGTCCCTCACTCTCCATATCCCTATCTCTTTCGTCTATGTATCTGGCCATTTACCTCACTCTCTATATCTCCCAGCTATTGGTCCTCTCTCTAAACACTAAACCCTAAACCTCTAAACCCTAAATTGTAAACCCTAAATAATGCTCCTAAACCTTAGCCCCTAACCTCTCTCTCTCTCTCTCTCTCTCTCTCTCTCTCTCTCTCTCTCTCTCTCTCTCTCTCTCTCTCTCTCTCTCTCTCTCTCTCTCTCTCTCTCTCTCTCTCTCTCTCTCTCTCTCTCTCTCTCTCTCTCTCTCTCTCTCTCTCTCTCTCCTCTCTCTCTCTCTCTCTCTCTCTCTCTCTCTCTCTCTCTCTCTCTCTCTCTCTCTCTCTCTCTCTCTCTCTCTCTCTCTCTCTCTCTCTCTCTCTCTCTCTCTCTCTCTCTCTCTCTCTCTCTCTCTCTCTCTCTCTCTCTCTCTCTCTCTCTCTCTCTAGCTATCTCCAACCCTGAGCAACCCTAAACCCCAAACAACTCTAAACCTCTATCCAATCAACTCTAAACCTCTATCTCCCTATGTATCCCCTATCTTCCTATCTCTATCATCTCTCTACCTCTCAATCTCTCTCCCTATGTCCCTGGCCATGTGCCTCACTCTCTATCTCCCTATCATTCCTCTCTCTCTATAAACCCTAAACCCTAAACCTCTAAACCTAAACCCCTAACCCATAAAAAATAAACAATAAACCCTAAACCCTAAATAATGCCCCTAAACCCTAACCCCTAACCCCTAACCCTAAACCCGAGAAACCCTAAACCTCTATCTCCCTATCTCTCCCCTCTCTCCCAATTGCCTCTGTCCCTCTACCTCTCAATCTCTCTCCCTATGTCTCTGGCCATGTCCCTCACTCTCTGTCTCCCTATCTCTCCCCTCAATCTCCTCTATATCTTCCTATTGGTCCTCTATCTCTCTCTAAACCCTAAACCCTAAACCTCTAAACCTTAACCCCTAACCCCAAAACCCAAAACCCAAAACCCTAAATAATACTCCTAAACCCAAGTAACCATAAATTAGGTGCTAAATTTAGACGCTACATCAGGCGCTAAATCAGGTGCTAAGTCAGGCACTAAATCAGGTGCTAAATCAAGCGCTAAATGTGGCACTAAATCAGACACTAAAGTAGGAGCTAAAGTAGGCACTAAAGTAGGCACTACTTTGCACCTTATTTAGCATCGACTTGTTCTGGTCGGTGTAAAAAATGCTAAAAATAGCACCATCCTGATAAATAGCACCGACTTTTTAAAAAAATTGGAGAAAAATACATTAAAACAATGGGTGGAAGCAAAAAATGGAGCAAAAAAGGGAGCTAATCTTAGGGATTTGTTGTAGTGTTTGTAGTACATTTTTCTCTGACTTGGTTGACCACCAACTCAATGTCGCCAAAGATTTCCAAATGCTTTGATATTTTTCTTCTTAACAAGTAGCAAACCATGAACCAATACCCTATACTCTGCTACATTGTTGGTGCAAGAAAAATGTAATCTATGAGCAAAATGCAACTTCTTACTAGTCAGAGAGACTAGTAAAACCCCTGCACCAACTCCTTTTTTGCTATTTGCACCATCAAAGAACATTTTCCATGGGCCATTGGAGTCATCATTAGACTTAAGTATAGAAGGGACTAAAGAATTCCCTTCATGGATCATGTAGGTGCCCAAGTCAGTTGCCTTAGTGGTTCCATAAGGATCAAAATCACAATGATCCCTTGCCCATTCATCAAGAAATAGATCAGGGGTAGAAAGAGGTGAATATTTTGCCTCAATAGACTCTGAGTCATGCACTTCCTCACCTTGAATCATAACATGCGGGTTCACCCGGTTGTAGTCATAGTTCTCCACATGGTAATTTAAAATTGGTTTAGCCTTGATGGTGAACCTTGTGCTATATCTAGTCCTCAAAAGCATATGAGACCAGTCAGAAAAAAGGTAGCGACCTACCTTGGCTATGAAATCCCTTGACAAGCAAATGACAAAGAAGGGAGAGAGGTCAAGACTGAAATCACTTGACTGAAAGTCAAGTATGGACAGGCATGCAGAGTCAAGTCTAGTCCCTTGATCACTCCCATGGTGTTTATAGAGGTGCCATCCAATTATAATACTCCTGATGAAACAGGGGTATATTTGATACCTAGTGCATCTGCTATCTCTTTGAGCATGACTGAAACACTAGCCCCTAAATCAATCATACAATTGTGCACTAAAAACTTGCCGATAATAGAGACAAGTAGAAAGGGGATGGATTCTTAGCTGAACTTACTTTTTCTTCCCTTGGTTGCACAAGACCGACAGGGCTCTTTTCTTTCTATTTTGATGATGGGTCTGTTGCTTCAGTTTTAGTTGATGGGAATTGCCTCAAGGCTTCTTGTAACGGATCCCTTTGAGAAGGGATTGACATTACTTCCCACATTGAGACATTTATATTTGTTTTCTTCATCTGTTCCACAATATTTAGTGGAGCAGTGGCTGCCTTATACATTGATGGAATCCATGTTCCCTTCTTTAATTGATCAACAACTTGTTCAGGCATTTTCAAGCTTGATGGAATTTCTGTTGTAGCAGAAGATTTGCTACTCTCAATTGTATTTATGGCACTAGCCACTTTTGCCTTTGAAATAGGCTCCTTTTGTAACATAGTAGGCATGGGGCTAGCCTCCAACTGCCTTTTTTTTGACTTGATGTTGTCTATAATGGGCATAACAACACTGTCCATGGGTTGATTGACAACACAAAAGTCCTCAGACATCCATAGCATCATATTGGCATCAAAGGTAGCCTCATGTGATACCTCGGGGTTGTTATTGGTCGCCTCTACCAATGATGCCTGCTGGGTATGAAAATTTTGCACCATTAAAGCCCTTTCTTGTGCTCCAAAAGCATAAGTGGACTGATTGTGAGGTTGGTTGCAGGGGTAGCACCAATCTGCCTCTTGGGCTAGATTATTCTGAGTAGGGACTAAAGCTCTAACTCGATTCAAAACTGGAATATGTTGGATAGGTTGAATTGTTTGCAAGGGCTGAGCAGGGTTAGGGTTTTGATATCTATTTTGTTGGTAACCCTGATTCTAGTTTTGGTTTCTATTGGGATTGTAACCCTGATTCCAATTTTGATTGGATGATTGCCCCTGATTGTAATTAGGAGCAATTTGAATAGCTATAGTACTGATATTGTTAGCCACTAGGGTTTTAAGTCATTCTCTTCTTGAGGAAGAGAAGAAGTTGAAGCTTTAGGCTCTGGGATGGGAGCAATAATTGGATGCTGGGATGATGAAGGTAGATCTGGAAAAAGGGTGACATGAGGTCTAGGAGCAATTTTCCCAACCTGTATTAGATAATTTTTAGGTTTTAAAGCTATCTCATAAGCAGCGGGTAGGGTTTCGGTATCCATAGATTGTATCATTACTGCAATATTAGAATTTAAAGCTCTTAGAAAGTACAAGAAAACACCTTGTGGATATGGCATGAAGGTAGCTAGAATTCTCTCCCATGTCCTTTGGAATCTGAAGTTGAAATCTACTAGCATCTCACTTGGGGCTCTTTTGATTGTTGTCAGCTATTCCAGCAGTGAGACATTTTCTGTTCTCTCTCCAAACTACTTGTAGAGGGCTTCTCCCAACTCGTCCCAGTCATGTATTGAAGCAAGGGTTAAGCTTTTGAACCATTGAAGAGCTCTCCTCTTAAAAGATGAGACAATGAGCCTAACTGCGACATCTTCATGCTGGATATGATGTACTGAGCACACGTTGGATATGTCTTTGATGTGCTCAAAAGGGGTTATAGAGCCATCACCCATGAAGGGTGAAATACTTTTAAGGGTTACAGTTGGTATATCATTATATGCAACCAAATCTAAAGGGTTGCCTCCATTGAAGGTCACAAAAGGCAAGTTTCTTGCCATCCTAGGGATATTCAAATTTAGTCTAGGAATGTGCAAATTTCTTCTAGTATATTGAAACCTAACAGGACGGGGTGTAGATTGAGCTCTTGGATGAGGTAAAATATGGATGTTATTCCTTCTCACAGAAGACCTAGATAACCCAGACCTTCTCCTAGAAGCAACAACAAATAATTTATTAAATTGAAAGTTACCTCTTGAAGATGCCCTTGTTTGCTCAGGCATAAAAGATTGCATTGATTAGAACTAGAAGCTTGTAGAGTCGCCAGGTGCATGAAAAGTTTGCCAAAGTGTAGAGTACTAAGAAGAACATCAAATTCTCAGATTGATTTTTTGATTTAGATTGCTCTTCAGTCCCACCGTGCGTGCCAGAAACTATTGTCACTTGGATTTGCACCCTATGTTGGAGAGGTTTAATGGTCTTCACCAATCTAGTGAAATGTTGAGATGACCTCCATATGTGGGACCCTGCAAGGAGGCCAAATCTCTAGAGAGAGGCTGGTTCCTTTGTTGAATGAGAGATTCAGCTATTCCTAGGAGTAAACCTAATCTATCCACCATTTAGGAAAAGGGAAATATGGATAAAACTAGAAATTAATGGAGGTGATACACCTAGTTTGAATATGGAGCTCTCACTGAATTGAAAATGCACAAAATAAAGAGATATAGTTGATAATTCACAAAAATCAAACAAATTCTTAGCAGATGTAATGAAAAGAACTAGGTTGAAGGGAAATAAACATTCATAGACAACCAATTCTGAGTTACACAGAGCTATGACAACAGAAAAGGTAAAAACACAGTGTGAATTTCAACAAGAAGGCATGGTTATAATAGAGGGCTTTGTTTGAAAATACAAAAGAATCAAGAAATTCAACTATCTTCCAACTATTTTTCCACCCCCATTACATCTTACAAAAATGCATATATAGCAATTCATTACATTGACCTTAGTCATTTCATCAATAAATTCACCCCATGGGCCTATCAGAAAATATCCCCGTCAAAGGGAATGTTTGCCTACAAAAATTAAATGCAGAAATCTCTTGGATCATGGAGTAGCTAGGAGATATTTTTCCTCTTCAACGCACCAGCTGATTCATCACCTGCAACATTAAATGCAAAAATATCTAAAATGGAGTAGTTGAGTAGATCAGATTCTGCATTAATGGCTGATGAGGAAAAATCAAATGAATTTTCCCTCCAAAATCCCCTTTTACAGAGCTTTTCCAACATCTTAAATATCTACATTTAGATATTTAAAGATTACAATTTATTAAAATTCTCTGTTCTTTCTGATCTCTCACTTTTATGGAAATTCTGACTTGAATTCTGCCCTTTTGGCCAAATCTACAATTTATAGACCACTTGCATTTGTTCTTTGCATATTTTATCTTTAGTTGGCAACTCTATTTGTTTCTGAACTATGGCCTGTTTTGTCTATTTTTTGCCCTTATCGGTAAAAATCCAATTTTTAGAACTATTTCTAACTCTATCCTCTTTATCGACAAAAACCTATTTTGTCAAATTTTGCTTTTGGTCCATCTGTTCTTCTTTGTCAAGAATTTTACATTTTCTCGAACTAAGCCTACTTTTCTGCCTTATCGGCAAAAAGTATCAATCTTTGAACTTCGCTTTTTGGCTCTCTTTCACCCTTTTATTAGCAAAAGTTTGCTTTCACGAACTTTGCCATTGGCCTTGCTTTTCTCTTCTATCAGCAAAATTCACCTTGCTGAACCATTTCTGCTTTGTCGGCAAAATCCTATTTTGCCGAACCATTCTTCATAGCTACTTTTTGCCTTAGACAACTTTTAAAGAAGCTTGCTTTCCTATCGCTTTATCGGCAAATCGCCAAATCGGCGAACCTGAGAAAAAGTGAACTTTATGAAGAGTTCATGAAACCTAAATTTTGCCAACAAAGGGGAGCCTTCTTTCATGCCTTAGTGAAAATCTTGAATCTCCCTGCCTTATCGGTGAATCGTCCAGTCGACGAATTGGTGAATTTTTGAACTTATGAAAAGTTTGAACTTTTTGGATTTCGTCGATAAAGGGAAGGACATGTTTCATTCCTTAGTCATTTTTTCCTAGATCGGGAAACTAGAATTTTGCTGATAAAGGCCAAAAGGAGGGCAAAATTTAAGGCAAAAGCTTCAAATTTTCTAGGTTTTTCTAGGTTTTTTGCAAGGATTCTCTAGATGAATTTTCAAGGATTTAAATTACAAGGTAAACATTAGAATTTGAAGGATTTTAGACTTACAGAGTTAAATTCTCAAGGGATTTCAACAAGATTTTGAAGTTGGGTTATTTGACTCTGGGTAGAGGAAAATAGGTCAACAGGACACTAACAAGACTTTCTGTCAATGTCATTATCTAGAGATGGAGAAGAAAAAGAGTTTATGTTTGTCTCCAAATAAAAAAACAAGGTGGTCAAAGTGGTTCCTTTTCTAAGCACAAAAGAAAGTGCAAAAATAGAAAGGTACTACTACTATTGCTATTAATAAGGATACTAGAAAACATTGTGTGCATTGTGATCTTAATGGCTACACAAGTTTTAATTGCTTTCAATATCACATTAATGGAAAAGAAAAAAGAAAAATATATGGCTTCAATCTAAAGTAAATGCATAGAAGTGATTTCAATGAGGATGAGAGGCTTATGTCTACCTCCATTTGTAGAGTTGTATGCTTGAACAACAAGGTTCGAGAATAAATCCAACTAACTAAACTCTTTCATATTAATATTCAAAATAAGAGGTCTAAAGTTGATGTTTTTTTAAAAAATGTTCTCAAGATAGTATGCTTTCAAAAGATTCAGTAAATAAGCTTGAGTTACAAACATATAATCATCCTAGTCCTTATTATTTGTGTTAGTTGAAACAAGGAGTGGATATTGGCGTAACTAAGTAATGCAAATTTAAGTCTAACATAAATAAGCATTTATTTGATGAAGTTGTGGTAGATGCATCTTTATGTGTGTGGTTGTCTTCGGCAAGCCCTACATATATGTTAGAGATGTTATCTTCATGAGAAGAGCTAACCTATATCAATTGGTCAATGATGGGTAATCTAGATCATCAAGTCCTATGAAAGCCAATCCAAAATCTCCTTAGAAAGCTCTATTCAAGCTAATAGGTTGATTAAAGCTAAAGAGAAATTTGTTTTGCTTTTGTTGAGATAGAAGAAAACTACTAAGGTTATTGAATATAAGAATCCTAATATGTCTACTAACAAAGAGCATGAAAGAATGGAAGAGATTGTAGAAATTTAGGGAGATTTTGCAAGAGCCTACATGTATGCTTCCTAAGTGAGTGATTGAGCATGAGATTTACTTACTTCCAGATAGTCCTCTCCCCAACATTAAGCATTATAGACAATTATTCATGGAAGCTAATCAAGCAAGAAATTAGTTGCAATCTTTATCAGAATGTGTGTTGATTTTCATGTTTTGAACAAGACAAATATCAAGAATAGGTACCCTCTTCCATGTATTGATGATAGTGTGGGTTATGTACAAGATGCTTTGTACTTAATCAATCTTTATTTAAAAGTTGGTTACCATCAAGTGAGAATAAAGGACATGTGGAAAACAACATTTAAGGGAAGGTAAAGTTTGTACGAGTGTCTTGTACTTCCTTTTGGGTTGTGTTATGATCATACTTTGATGAGGTTAGTGAGTGAGGTATTACCTGGCCATTCATAGACTGTTGTGTCATTGTTTTCTTAGATGATAGTCATTTTAATAAGACTTTTGATGAACATCTAACACATGTGATGCAAGTTTTTCAAGATTTGAAGGAGAACAAGTAGCAATTAAATGAAAAAAGTATAAGTTTGCACTACAATCACTTTTCTACTTGGGGCATGTGGTTGGAATGGAGAGATATGAATTGATTCAACAAAAGTTGATGCCATCTCAAGGAAACCTAAACCTTCTAATGTGACTAAAAGATGAAGCTTTGTGGATGGCGTATAATATTTGAGGAACTTTACAAATCTTTCTCTTCCATACTAGCACCTCTATATGTAGTAATAGTGGGTGGAAAGTCATTTACTTAGGATAAGAAACATTAAAAACAATTTGATGAGTTCAAAAATAGGGCTATGAATGCATTGCTATTGACTTTATCAAATGTGTAGCAACCTTTTGAGGTGAAAATGGATGCAAGTCTTCTATGGGGCTTGCCCTACTACATGGAGCTAAGCTTAATTCTTGTCACTTCAAGTTATTTTATGGTTCAATTTTGGGTTATTGTACTTATGATAAAGAATTGTATGCTCTAGTATAAGAGGTCAAGAAATAGAAATATTATCTCATGGGTAAGGAAACCAATGCGCACAAAGAATCATCAACTTAATATTTGCAAGTTCAATTTAAATTACAACAAGCATTGCATTTGAAATGGATGGGTATCTCACAACCTTTTCATTTTATCATTAAGTATACAAGAGGTGTGAATAATAAGTTCATCAACATGTTATCGAGACCTCCTTTGATTTCAATGTCAAGTACACTGACTCAACTTGAGCCTTTTGTGCAAGAGACATATGTGGAAGCTTGTGAGCATGATGCATATTTTGGGGATGGATCTCAATGCATTATGAAGTCAAATATTGAAATTTTTGAGTGAAAATAATATTACTATCTCCACAATGGGATGCTCAACATTTTGGGTAATTTATGTGCCAATATAACGAAAGATTCAATTAATGAGAGATTCTCACTTCAAAGGTTACATGTCACAATAGTGTTATAAAAACAATCACAAATCTACAAAGATGTTCATTGGTCAAACTTGCAAAGTAACATTCAAAGTTCATTAAAAGATATGTGTTTTGTACTAAAAGGTAAGTAATAAGAAGTTGGGTGTATGCCACCACTAGTTCATTAAAAGCCATGGGAATGTACACCTATGGACTTTATAAGAGGATAACTACATCAAAGAAGTGTCATGACTATTTGTTTTTAGTTGTGGCTCAATTTAGTAAAATGTGCACTTATATTCTTTGCAAAAGATCCTTACAATATATGATGCATCTAAATTGTTTTTTCTATTGTATGGATTCACTTTTGGTTTTCCATTCTCTATTTTTTATCTAAAAATTAATGTTTTGTGGGAAAGTTTTGGAAGACATTGTGGGAAATTATGAACACTACATTGAAGAGGTAAAGTACTTTCCATCCCCAAACAAATGAGCAAACCCAAGTGGTCAACATGACATTGGTTTAAATTTTAAAGTCAATTAGGATACATTTGATTTGTATTCCACATTTGTGTCATAGGGATGTTTGTTTGATGTCAAAGGCAAAGGTGTGAGGTTTGAAGGTTTGTTGAGTTTGTTGAGTTAATGTTATGACTTGATTGTTTTGATTGTTTCTTGATATCATCAGGAGTTGTTCATCATGGTTAAGTTGTTTATCATCAGGAGTTGTTCATTATGGTCATGGTCATTCATGTAGAGAGATATTCACATAGTCATGGTCATTCATGAAGAGAGTCAAATTGTTTAGATGGTCTAGGTGACAAAAGGTTGGACACAGAGGTTGGTGCATGTCATCATTCAATCAAGAGTTCATTCATGGAATGGTCATCAAGAGTTGAGTTGGAGTTGAGTTGCCAATCAAGAGTTCATTCATGGAAGAGGTATTTGTCCTTTTTTGTCATAGGTATGCATCAAGCATCAAGCTATGTTTTCATGTTTCCAAAGAACAATCAGAAGGTCTTAGTTCTATTGGATTGATTGCTTGTTCAAAGGAAAGGTTAATGATGTAGGTTGATGGAGTTTGTGTTGGTGGCACAAGCGTTAGCTTCATGTTCATCATTATTATCAGTGTGGAGTTCTTTTCTTATTGATCATAATATAGAGGAATTTTCTCATTTAATTCTTGATGTTGATACAAGTCTATGAAAGGTGGTTTACAAGGTTTCATGCATTAGGGTTTGTAACCTAAAACACTAAATGTTCTTTCTTATGCACTATTTAAAATCTAGGTCCTAACTGTCATAAGACTAATGCATTTTTTGTTCTAATTATTCCATGACTTACTATCACAAGTCGGCTTCACTTAAGTGACCTTTTGAAGGGTTTTCAAACATATAAAAACCAGCCTCTTTACCTAGTGCTTACCAAATCATCTGGTGAGGTCTTCTCATATCTGGCACCCAAAAATGATCAAAGGTTGTAATTAAAAGCTATCTAGAGTCCGAAGACAAAATCGATGGAAAAGGTTTAAAAGCGATTCAAATTCCAACGGTTTATTTATGTCTTTTAGTTTGACATTTAGTTTGATGATAAAGCTCTAACTGCCTGGCAACAGACTTTTTACCGAACCAGGAAGGCCAGAGAAATTTGTTAAATGAACTGAGAGATGTTTCTTTAGAGTTGGATTGGTTTCGTGTGCTCTAGAAAGGTATACCTGCATATACATGTAAGCAATGTGAGATTTGGTGATGGAAAACTATGGTTTTGGAAGCTATGGAGTTGAAATAGGTTCTTAGTGTATAAAAGGGGCTTTTTGATTATTATTGTGTATGAAAAGGGGCATCAAACTACATGATAAGAAATATGTATTAGATGTTGGAATTAGACCGGACAACTGAGAGGGGGGGTGAATTAGTTGTCCCAAAATTTAACCTTTTCTTCCTTTTAATCTTCTTTCACAATTTGCAAATTGATTAATGATGTAAACATTAAAGCATGAAACAACATCACATAAGAAGAAACATAATCAACACATTTGACACCAAGATTTTTGATGTGGAAACCTGGTTAAGGGAAAAACCACGGTGGGTGTTAGCCCACAAGATTCGTACCCTATTCAAAGTACTTAAAAAGAATGGGAAGGCACTTGCCTTCAGGCTCACTGCTCAAAAGAGAGGCTCACTACCTACAATTTTTAGTTTAACATAGAAAGAATTAACTAAGAAATAGCATCTACTTCATGTTTGGTTCAGTTTAATTGAATGCTCATAAAACTTCTATTCTGCTTCCAAACTCTTCTTTACTAACTCTTCACTCTATTCTTCTTTTGTTCTTCTGCTCCTCTTCTTTGTTCTGCTCCTGATCCTTTCTTCGGGTTTTTATTTTTGCTAAAGGATGATTTTCCACGACTCAACTACACTCCTTTATATGCTTCATCAACCTTGGAATAAACATCAAGGTCGGCACACCAAACATCTTACTTAATGTGAATCACTAAGTTGTCGGCCAAACATAGCTAAGACTTGAATCTTCTTTCAACAACACGCCACGCTCTAGAGAATTACTTCTGGAACATCCGCAATATGCTTAAATCATCTGGTCGGCCAGGATTGGGAAGAACAACAACACCAAGAAGGAAATCTTCACCAAAAAGCTCAAACTTCAATGTGAACCTCCAACATAGTAGTCACATGATCCAGAGACCTCCACAAGCATAATGAATTCAATAAAAACATTCGTACTCCTCCAAATCATCAGAATTACTTGCATCTTCATCCGGAACCTCAAGAATATTATCTATCATGACTGTCATCTTAGAAAGATTGCTTGCAGACCTCCAAACCACGAACCACTTGAATGGATGATACACACTGACTTCCCAAAGATGCCTCTAGATCCGTAGATCATTATTTGAGATATCCAAAAAGATCTGGGACACTTGTCTGTCTCTCTGTCTCTTCTGAATACTACAAAACTGGTTCTACTCAGATGGCCATAGTTTCTTCAAATCTTCATGCAAACCTCTCAAATCTTGACTGGAGCTACTTCACACAATCCTCTATACTACCATATGATCTACATCCATTGATCTTTATTAATTTTCTCAATATCCTCAACATTCCAGTCTTCTAGTCAGGCAACAAGATAGGATACAATTGAAACCAATGGCAACAATAATATGTTGACATCAATGACAACACCGATTAGGCACATATTTGCAACAATCTCCCCCTTTGTCATTGATGGCAACATATGATGTGAAAAACTGATTCAACCATCAAGACAAGAGTTTCTCCCCCCTTTCTCTTATCACTTCTGCAACCACTATCTTCACTGCTCCCCCTTTCACCAACAACTAGTTTTTCACATGACTTCTCTCCCCCTTTGACATCAATGGCAAAGGGCACATATTTGCAGTCTTTTCTCCTTAGTTTTGTTTCAGACTAAACTCAAAAATTGCATGTAGACTACCCCCCTGAGTAGTGCTTCCTTAACATCAATCTGGATCACAAGATATGACTGTGAATTCCACCGGAATGATGCACTCTAGTGCATCTTAAATCTGATCAGGAGGGGTAATAACCCCTAACTTCTCTCTGAGATACTCAAAAGTATCCTTGGGAAGAGGCTTAGTGAAAATATCTGTAATCTGATCCTTTGAAGACACAAACTCCAACTTTACTTCATTCTCATTTACCTTCACTCTTAAGAAATGAAACTTGATGGATATGTGCTTTGTCTTTGAATGCAACACCAGATTCTTTGAGATGTTAATTGCACTTGAATTATCATAGAAGATTGTAATAGGCTCCTCAAATACCACTCTGCTATCCTTCAACATTTTCTTCATCCACAAAACTTGAGTGCAATTACTTGCTGCAGCTATGTACTCTGCCTCTGCAGTAGACAAAAATATTGCATCTTACTTTTTGCTCAACCAAGAAACCAATCTATTTCCCAAGAAGAATGCACCACCACTAGTACTTTTCCTGTCATCCACATTTCCTTCCCAATCAGCATCTGTATATGCATGAAGAGTGAAGTCATTATCTTTTGGATACAATAATCCATAATCAATTATCCCCTTGAGATATCTAAAAATTCTCTTGACTACCATAACATGGGATTCTCTAGGATCAGCTTAAAACCCAGCAACAAGCCCCAACTACATTCATGATATCAGGTCTGGCCTGAGTCAGATAGAGCAGTCCTCCAACCATTGATCTATACCTTTTCTGATTTGGCTTAGGGGAGTCATCATCTTTACTTAACTTGCATCCGGTTACATGGGTGTACCCACTTGCTTTGAATCTTCCATCCAAACTTTTTCAGGCAATTCTCTCACATACTTGGAATTGAGATATAAAGATACCTTTATCTAACTGAGTGATTTGCAGACCTAAGAAGAAATTTATTTCACCAAACATGGACATCTCAAATTCACTTTGCATCTAATCAACAAATGTTTTACACATACTTTCATTCCCACCAAAAATGATATCATCAACAAATACCTCAACAATCAGAATGTATTCATGATCAATCTTGAAGTAAAGATTACTGTCAGCAGTGCCTTTGTTGAATGCTAGCTTTAGCAAATACTTATCCAATCTTGCATACCAGGCTCTTGGAGCTTGTTTCAGTCCATATAGTGCTTTCCTCAATTTGCAGACCATATCTTTCTGATCAAACAACTGAAATCCATCTGGTTGCTCAATGTAGACTTCTTCTTCCAACTCTCCATTTAGAAAAGCTAACTTGACATCCATCTGATATACCTTGAAATCTTTATAAGCAACAAATGCAAGAAATAGTCTGACTGCTTCTATTCTTGCCACCGTAACAAAAGTTTCTTCAAAATTAATTCCTTCCACTTGAGAATATCCCTTGCATACTAACCTTTCTTTGTTTCTTATAACTTCACCATCTTCATTTAATTTATTCCGGAAGACCCACTTGGTTCTAATCACATTTTTGTCTTCAGGTCTAGGAACAAGATCCCAAGTGTGATTCTTTTCAATTTGCATTAGTTCTTCTTCCATTGCTTTTATCTAGTTTTCATCATTGCAGGCTTTACTTACAGATTTTGGTTCAATCTTTAAAATCAAACAAATCTCTTCTTGTTCTTCAGCAATTCTTCTCCTAGTTTGAACACCTTCATTTCTATCTCCTATGATCTGATCTTCAGGATGGTTGAGTCTTACATACCTGGGAGTTTTGGGATTCGCTTGAATTTCTATTTCTTGAACTTGTTCCTTAACTTCTACATTATCCTCTGGATTTTCTGGATCAAACTAAATATGTGTCTAATTTTGAATTTGTCTTCCTTGATTTTGACTTTCATCTTGATCATCTGATTCATATCCACAAGACCTGGAATGTCTTTCTTTGCTCTCATCAACTCTAACATTTGTACTCTCAACAATCTTTTTCAATCTTTTGTTAAAGCACTGGTATGCCTTGCTTTGAGTAGAGTAACCCAGAAATATCCCTTCATCACTTCTTGCTTTAAACTTGCCTAGATCCTCATCTCTTTTGATATAGCACTTACTACCAAAAACTCTGAAATACTTTACAGTAGGAGCATGACCAAACCATAGTTCAGCAGGGGTCTTACCAGAATTACCTTTGATCTGCACCCGGTTAAGAGTGTAGACAACAGTACTCACAGCTTCTCTCCAATAGACTTGTGGAACATTTGCTTCCATCATCATGGTCCTAGAAGCTTCTTGAATGGTCCGGTTCTTTCTTTCCACAACTCCATTCTACTGAGGAGTTCTAGGAGAAGATAACTATCTTTTTATTCCTTGCTTCTCACAAAATGAATCAAACTCACCGGAGGTAAATTCTCCACCTCTGACGGATTTCAAAAACTTTATCTTCACACCAATCTCATTCTCCATCATGACCTTGAACACTTTGAATTTGTAAAGAGCTTCTAATTTTTCTTTCAAGAAGGTTACCCACATCATCCGGGAGTAATCATCAATCAGCAACATGAAATATCTGTCTCCTTATATACTTCTAATTCTAATAGGACCACAAAGATTAGTATGCACAAGTTCCAACAATCCACTTGATGTCTTTTCTTTACTCTTGAATGAAATTCTATTTTGTTTACCCAGTTAACATTCTCTGCACATGCTATCAGTAGATTTCACAAGTCTTGGAAGATCTCTTACAGCCTGAGTGGAACTTATCTTAACAATGTTATCAAAATTCACATGACACATTCTCCTATGCCAGAGCCAACTCTAATCCATATGAGAAATCAAGCAACTTTTATCGAAACTACTTAAATGAAATATGTTACCTCTAGTCTGAGTACCGAATGCAATTTCAGTTCTGAAGCTTTCCAAGATTCTGCATTTCCCATCCTTGAATCTGAGATCATAACCCTTTTCAACCAACTGTCCAACACTGAGAAGATTATGCCTCAGTCCTTCCACATACAGAACATCATTAATGTTATTCTTACCATCAAAAGAGATGGATCCTCTGCCACGGATTTCACCAACTGAGTTGTCTCCAAATTTCACAAATCCACCTTCATATTTTTCCAAGCTTACAAACTTACTTTTATCCCCAGTCATATGATGAGAACATCCACTATCAATCACCCATTCATCAACAACTTGAGCAGCCAAGGCACTTTCCACATTTGTACAGCTAGAAGATTCAGTAGACACTAGATTTTCTTCTTTGATAGCAATAAACACCCACTCATTTTCTCCATAATCAGATTCATCATATGTGACTCCTTCTCCAGCTTCTTGAACATAGTAACAATTCTTCTGACTTTTATATCTATTAGGGTTTGGCTTTGAAATTTTTTCTGGACATCTTGAGGCAAAATGACCAATCTTATTACAAGCAAAACATTTGAATGGAAACTTTCATTCATACTTACCAGATCCTCTTGGCATTCTTCTGGCAATAAGAGTTTCAAGTTCTATAGACTCAATTTCATCATCTTCAAGATCCTTCCTTGCCTTAACAAATCTGTTTGATCTTCCTAAAGAGATTTCACCTAGATCATATCTTTGCTTCCCATGAACACTAGCTTTGAATGCAGATTCAGACTTAGGAAGAGAATCACCAAACTCACTTAATTCAAAAGCTAAAATTTTGCCAACCAGCTGATCTCTTGTAACTTTTGAGATAGTCTTGATCTCCTCTATAGCAGCAACTTTATGTTTATATGAATCAAGTAAAGATCTGAGCACTTTTGCCACAATCTCTAATTCATCCAAAGTTCCACCAGCACACCTGATACCACACACAAGTTCATTTATCTTTTGCATGTAGATTGTGATGTTTTCGTCTTCACTCATCCTCAAATTTTCAAATTTTCCTCTCAAACTTTGCAGCTTGGCACATTTGACATATTCATCGCCTTCATAAGGATTCTCCAACTTCTTCCAGATTTGATGAGCAATTTTTAATCCAAAGACATTTGTCATTTCTGAATTAGTTAGTGCACTCAACAAGGCTTCCTTAGCTCAAAGGTTGTTTTCAACATTTTTGACTTCATTTGGAGTTGAAGGATTCTCCAGAGGAGTATACTCATCCTTAGTTATTACCCAATAAGCACTACCCATAAATTGCAAATGGCACTCCATGCAATCCTTCCAAACAGAGTAATTTGTTCCATCAAATCTCGGACTGTCCTTCTTATAGGTCAACATCCTGGATCTCCTCAAGTGGTCAAGCTTCTTTTAGAGGAATCAGCTCTGATACCAATTGTTGGAATTAGACTGGACAATTGAGAGGGGGGTGAATCAGTTGTCCCAAAATTTAACCTTTTCTTCCTTTTAATCTTCTTTCACAATTTGCAAATTGATTAATGATGTAAACATTAAAACATGAAACAACATCACATAAGAAGAAACATAATCAACACATTTGACAAGATTTTTGACGTGGAAACCTAGTTAAGGGAAAAACCACAGCGGGTGTTAGCCCACAAGATTTGTACCCTGTTAAAAGTACTTAAAAAGAATGGGAAGGCACTTGCCTTTGGGCTCACTGCCTACAAGAATTTTTAGTTTAACACAGAAAGAATTAACTGAGAAATAACATCTACTTCATGCCTGGTTTAGTTTCATTGAATACTCATAAAACTTATGTTTTGCTTCCAAACTCTTCTTTACTAACTCTTCACTCTATTCTACTTTTGTTCTTCTACTCCTCCTCTTCTTTGTTCTACTCCTGATCCTTTCTTCAAGTTTTTATTTTCGCTCAAGGATGATTTTCCATGACTCAACTACACTCCTTTATATGCTCCATCAACCTTGGAATAAACATCAAGATCGGCACACCAAACATCTTACTTAATGTGAATCACTAAGTTGTCAGTGAAACATAGCTAAGACTTGAATCTTCTTTCAACAACATGCCATGCTCCAAAGAATTGCTTCTGGAACATCCACAATATGATTAAATCATCCGGTCGGCCAGGACTGGGAAGAAGAGCAACACCAAGAAGGAAATCTTCACCAACAAGCTCAAACTTCAATGTGAACCTCCAACACAGCAGTCACACGATCTAGAGACCTCCACAAGCACAATGAATTCAACAAAAACATCTGCACTCCTCCAAATCATCAGAATCACTTGCATCTTCAACCAGAACCTCAAGAATACTATCTGCCATGACTGTTATCTTAGAAAAATTGCTTGCAGACCTCCAAACTACAAACCACTTGAATGGATGATACACACTGACTTCCCAAACATGCCTCTATATCCGCAGATCATTATTTGACATATCTGAAAAGATCCGAACCACTTCTCTGTCACACTGTCTCTTCTGAATACTACAAAACTAGTTCTACTTAGATGGCCATAGTTTCTCCAAATACTCATGCGGACCTCTCAAATCCTGATTGGAGCTACTTCACACAATCCTCTATACTACCATATGATCTACATCCATTGATCTTTATTAATTTTCTCACTATCCTCAACATTCCAGTCTTCTAGTCAGGCAACAAGATAGGATACAGTTGACACCAATGGCAACAAGAATATGTTGACATCAATGACAACACCGATTAGGCACATATTTGTAACATTAGAGTGTGTATATTTTTATGTATGCAGAGAAAACAAGTTCTTTGTATTATTGTTTATATGGTCTTATGTTGGGTCTGCAAAGGATAGAAGTCATAATTTTGTGTTTATACCATCATTGTGTTTGAGAAGGTTGTATTTGAAGGTTGTGTTGGTTGTAGACAGAAGAAGATATAAGGTTATGAAGTGTAATGTGTTGAAGAGAATTAGGGTAACCCCTTGAATTAATTTTTTTTTCTTATGTTCACATTATGCTAGTGAGGCACATGTTTGTCAATGAGACACCAATTTGCCAATGAGGCTGTGTCAGTGAGACACTATTGATTTGCCAGTGAGGCTGTGTCAGTGAGACACTAATTGTACCTAGTGAAGGTTGTTAAATTTTCCAGTGAGGCATAATAAAGTGCAAGAATTCAAGAGTGTTTTTTTATTCCTATGAGGGTTTTCCACTCATAAATCATCGTGTTATGGTTTCTCATTATTTGTGGTCTACTTGGTCTACATGTTCAAACATTCAGTCTTGTGTATCTTTCAACATTTGAGTTTCTATGGTGTCTTCAAGTTTTATGATCTGCTTATGTTCTTTGTGTTTCAATCAAGCTTGATAGCTTTACATGCATGATGCAACACATGATAGTTGAACTATTCTGAAACTTGCATTTTATATGTTAAGAGTTGTGTAAGATTAATTCAAGATCATTTTAAATTGGTATACCACTGATTCACCCCCCCTCTTAGTGGTATTGTACTCCAACAAGTGGTATCAGAGCCAGGTTTTTTGTTCAAAGTTTAATCAACTTGGGTAGGTCATGTTAGTGGAGTACTATGGGAAAGTGTAAAAGAAATAGAGAAAAGAAAGATGCCAAGCAAAAGGTTGTAAAACAAGCCATGGTCAAGTCAAGTAATGAGTTGTTGCATGAGTCACCCCTGAATGTTGATACAAAGTGTGATAAAGAGAATGGTCTTGTAGTTGAGAGTTTTGATAAAAAAGGAAGACTTCATTGTGAGTGTAGGTGGACAAGAACTTGATAAAAGAGAAGATGATTTTGTTGTTGAGATTGATGACGAAGAAGGATACTTCTTTGTGGGTGAAGATGACTATGAAAGGAATGTGATGAATAGGATTGTGAGGTTGATATAGAAGGTGAACTCTTGTGTGCTCTGGATACAATCAAGCAACTTAGAAAAGAAAACCAGAAATTAGAAGACCAACTTCAACAAGAAAAAGACTCCAAGGAAAATGTATGTTAAGATCTTGCAAAAGTTTCTTTAGATCTTGAAAGTCTAACAAACTAATTATTAGTCTAAAAACTGAAGTTGAAGAAGCTAAAAGAGTAGTTGATTTTACAAAATCTGATCTAGAAGTCAAAACTAATGAATACCTAAAACTAGAATTAGAAATAGTCTTTTTGAGAAAGGAATTAGAAAAGGCATCTTTTAACTTGCACAAGAATCTACAATTTGAAAAGAGTATTGAATACTTAAATGACTTGTTGAGGAAGCAAAAGCATCATAAGGACACTACAGGCCTAGGATATGAAGAAGGGTAGACTTCTAAAGTCAGGAATACACCAAGGAAGAAGATCGATTTGGGTCATCATGCTATTGCTCTTGTAGATAAGAAAGAAGATAAATGTGTTGATGAAGGTAGAAGGACAAGTAGAACCTCAAGGCCTCCACCTATCAGGCAATACCATTCAATAAGGTACAATTACTCTTAGTTTCATGGTTATTGCTATTCTTGTCATATCTATGGTCATAGAGCTAGAGATCGTAGGACTTATGCTAGAGATGATGTTGAGTAGCATAAGAATAAAAGTCCTAGAATGACAAATAAGAGTTATAATGTGATATGTTACAATTGTAACCAAGTTGGTCACATAGAAAGAGACTGTTGGATGTATGGAAGATATGATCATAAAAGCACTTTTGGCATGTCAAAGAGATATGATTCCTTTACTCCTCTAATTGGTTATAATGTCACATGCTTTAAGTGTCATATTCTTGGGTATAGGGCAAAATTTAGTAGGAATAAATTGAAGACATCTAGAGCAGAGACCTTGAGCAAACAAAAGAAAAAGCCTATACATGTCTCAAGAAGTAAACAACGTTAGGACAAGAAGGATCCTAAACAAATGCATGTTGCACAAGACATATCACCAATTGCTTGAAAAGTGACATGGAGTCAGGGGGAGTTATCAAATGTTCTATCTCTTAACCTCAAGAAGTTCTAGGAGGTTTGTTACTGTATGAAGAGAGTTTGATGTTGGTCATCTCATTAGATTGAAATGATAGAGTTCATATCCTTCATGTTTTCAGGAATTCATGCTTATAATGGACATAGTATGTTGTTCATGATCATCAGAAGTTCTATTTTTTAATGATATTTAGATGATAGTGACATAAGGCCATCTCGGTAATAATATAATGATAGGAAGTGGCATGATGTTTTCTTTCATTTGTACGTAGTATTTGTTGAGTTGAGTTGATGTGCTCTTGTCAGATCAGGAGATAGATCAAGATATGTGCTTGTTAGAATTGTTGATACACAGTCTACAATCATCCATAATTGTCACAGTGATGTTTTGTTTGAGCAGTGTTTTATAATGGACATAGTGCTCATGATGGTCTAATGCTCACTCATGCTTACATTGATGCCAAGATGAGAAGTGATGTTATGTGAGCATTCATCATCTTTGATTATCAACAGTGATAGTAGTACTTACAGTGAGTAGGGTAGAGATTGAATGATACTCTCTCCATATCAGTATGGTGTTATCAGTGGATTTGTCTTTTTGTGTGCTTCACAAGTCATTAGAATTAAGTAGAGCTTGCATGATATTGTGGGAGTTTAGTGATAAGCATCTACAATGATCTTTCTATGGACATTGCAATAGTGTGACAGTCTTTGTGATGAAAGCTTTGACAAGGTTTGTGCATAAAAGAAATGAGACAATGGCAAAAGAAAGCATAAGTCTAATCATAAAAGGACAATGAATTGTACATAGCTATCCTTATTTGATATCATAGTCTAAAGATAAAGTCTCATGGTAAGGAGTTTAGATACAAACACTTCATTAAGAGCACAAAAAACTTGTGACACTACAGTCAAAGGGTGATGAAGAGATGATCTCTGCTTCAAAATTCACTACCCATAATAGTTTAGATGCCTTTTACAAGTGAAAAAGTGCCATGATAAAGGTAGAAGCCAGTAGTAATAGAATGATGCTTAGTCAAACTACAGTCTATCACCTTCTAAAGTATATAGCTTATCATTTATTTCAGACTGTATGTTCTTGTACAGTGGTATCCATGCTTTTATTGGTTTGATAATGTTTTATGACAGTGGCTTGATAATCTCAGTAGTCTGATGTGTCATCAACAGAGAATTTATGACAATAATGCATTCAATCATCATGGAAATTGATTTGCCTGACACCATTTTTGACATTGATCCTGGTCTTCCCCTTTTCTTTGCAACAATAAATAGGGGATTGTGGATTGTGTTTGATCTTTGTATAAGATGCTTGTATGTGTTGATAAGTTCAGATCAGGTTTTCTTGCTTTCAGTATAAGATAACTGCTTGCCAGACATTCAGTAAGTATGATAACAGAATAGGCATAAAAAAACTTGTTGACAGAGTCTGCAGAGTTTAAGCCAAATCAATGTGAGCAGAGTCTTTATGGTAGTGTTTGTGCTCTTTTCAAATAGACTATATTTGGAAGAAAGTCATGCAATGTGCATTAATAAAATGAGGACAATTATGACAATGCATTTTATTATCGTGTTTCATGTTGTCATGTTGATGCATTGTTGGTGCACTTTATGCACTTTACGGCATGTGACAGTCCTTGATAGTGACAGTCAAGACATTGTTCTTTATGACAGTGACGGTGATTCTTGAAGGACAGTTCTCTTGTGACAAGAGATGTGCAATGGATGGTTAGTCTTATGTGTTTGAGGATGGTTTGTTGAATGTGGCAATGAGCAGTCTTAACATGTGCAGTGGTGTTTATGTATGAGCAGTGGCAGTAGTAAGTGATATTAATATGTGCATCTTTGCATAGTGAAGAATTGTTGTTGACAGGGCAGTATAGGGCAAAGGACTGTTTGACAATTTTGGACTTGTTTGAAGATCATTCCCTTTCTTGGAGACGTGTTGTGCTGCTATATGTGAATTTCATGCAGAGTGTTTGATTATTACAAAACACTATCTGATCAATAATTTACAATGAGGTGTATACAGCTTTAGACTGTCTTATTGGTGTAAGGTTACATGATAGGGGGAGATGAAATCACAATGAAATCACTATGGATAAACAGTAACATCACAGTATGTGCAGTGTATTTGTGGTGTATAGACAATGCTCATTCTTCAAATCATCATTACAGATTGACAGTAATCATTACAGTGTCAAAGACAATTATGACAAAAGAACACACTATGATCAAATTAGAAAGAACAGTTATGTTCAGACAATGCTTTTATCTCAGATATTGACCAATGTTTTTGCTGTGGGTTTTGACAATATGGTGTTGACTGGATACATGATATGCAGATGATGAGATGATGTTGGATGCTTACATATCATTATGCTTGTGTTTATGTTTTCAAGCCTCATGGGTCATATTTTTTTTCTTGGCTTCATGATTCAAAGGAGTTTCAGTAAGATTGTCAAAGATTAGTTGCAAGGTTCAATGTTTGGATAATTGTTATTGGCATGTACAATGGCATATTTCCTTGATCAAGTTAAAGTATCTTGTCTTTAATGCATTCAGTAGTGTATATGTTCTTAGATGTCATTTTCATGACAAAAGCATAACTTTCATCTTGGTAAGAGAGGTTTGAATAATCTCAGTGGTTGAAGTTTTAGGTTTCACAATCTAAAAAGCATGTTTAGATCCAAAGGCATAATTGATGTTGTTATAATGGTACTTCAAGGAGGAAGATCTTGGTTTGATATGGTTTGCTATGACAGTGTTTGTTTGGGAGAGTGATCTACTTTCATACTTCAAGATGACAATATATTTTTCACAGGGGGAGTACTTATCTTCAACCAAGAGCCTTTTATCATTGTTGTCAAAGGGGGAGATTGATGATGGATAACAAGACAAGGATGCAAAGTTTTGTATGTTTACATCAATGCAAGGGGGAGTTTGTTGGCTGGTATTGTTTATCATTGATGTCAAAGGCAAAGGTGTGAGGTTTGAAGGTTTGTTCAGTTAATGTTATGACTTGATTGGTTTGATTTTTTCTTGATATCATCAAGAGTTGTTCATCATGGTTGAGTTGTATATCATTAGGAGTTGTTCATCATGGTCATGGTCATTCATGCAGAGAGACATTCACATAGTCATGGTCATTCATGCAGAGACTCAAATTGTTTAGTTGGTCTAGGTGACAAAAAGTTGGACAAAGAGGTTGGTGCATGTCATCATTCAATCAAGAGTTCATTCATGAAATGGTCATCAGGAGTTGAGTTGCCAATTAGGAGTTCATTCATGGAAGAGGTATTTGTCCTTTGTTCTCATAGGTATGCATCAAGCATCAAGGTATGTTTTCATGTTTCCAAATAACAAATCAGGAGGTCTTAGTTCTATTGGATTGATTGCTTGTTCAAAGGAAAGGTTGATGATGCAGGTTGATGGAGTTTGTGCTGGTGGCACAAGTGTTAGCTTCATGTTCATCATTGTTATCAGTGTGGAGTTCTTTTCTTATTGATCATGATACAGAGGAGTTTGTTCATTTAATTCCTGATGCTGATACAAGTCTATGAAAGGTGGTTTACAAGGTTTCATGCATTAGGGTTTGTAACCTAAAAAATGTTCTTTCTTATGCACTGTTTAAATCTAGGTCGAAACCATCATAAGACTAATGCATTTTTTGTTCTAATTCTTCCATGACTTACTATCACAAGTCAGCTTCACTTAAGTGACCTTTTGAAGGGCTTTCAAACATATAAAAATCAGCCTCTTTACCCAGTGCTTACCGAATCATCCGGTGAGGTCTTCTCATATTGAGCGCCAAAAAATGATCAAAGGTTGTATTTAAAAGCTATCTAGAGCGCGAAGACAAAATCGATGGAAAAGGTTTAAAAGCGATTCAAATTCCAACGGTTTGTTTATGTATTTTAGTTTGATGTTCAGTTTGATGATAAAGCCCTAACTGCCTGGTAATAGACTTTTTACTGAACCAGGAAGGCCAGAGAAATTTGTTAAATGAACTGAGAGATGTTTCTTTAGAGTTGGTTCAGTTTTGTGTGCTCTAGAAAGGTATACATGCATATACATGTAAGCAATGTGAGATTTGGTGATGGAAAACTATGGTTTTGGAAGCTATGGAGTTGAAATAGGTTCTCAGTGTATATAAGGGACTTTTTTATTATTATTGTATATGAAAAGGGGCATCAAACTACATGATAAGCAGTATGTATTAGAGTGTGTATATTTTTATGTCTGCAGAGAAAATAAGTTCTTTGTATTATTGTTTATATGGTCTTATGTTGGGTCTACAAAGGATAGAAGTCATGATTTTGTGTTTATACCATAATTGTGTTTGAGAAGGTTGTATTTGAAGGTTGTGTTGGTTGTAGACAGAAGAAGATATAAGGTTATGAAGTGTAATGTGTTGAAGAGAATTAAGGTAACCCCTTGAATTAAGTTTTTTTGTTATGTGCACATTATGCCAGTGAGGCACATGTTTTTCAGTGAGACACCAATTTGCTAGTGAGGCTGTGTCAGTGAGACACTAATTGTACCTAGTGAAGGTTGTTGAATTTGCCAGTGAGGCATAATAAAGTGCAAGAATTCAAGAGTGGTTTTTTATCCCTATGAGGGTTTTCCACTCACAAATCATTGTGTTATGGTTTCTCATTATTTGTTGTCTACTTGGTCTGCATGTTCAAACATTCAGTCTTGTGTATCATAAAACATTTGAGTTTCTATGGTGTCTTCAGGTTTTATGATATGCTTATGTTATTTGTGTTTCAATCAACCTTGATAGCTTTACATGCATGATGTGACACATGATAGTTGAACTATTCTGAAACTTACAGTTTATAGGTTCAGAGCTGTGTAAGATTAATTCAAGATCATTTTAAATTGGTATACCACTGATTCACCCCCCGCCCCCGCCCTCAGTGGTATTGTACTCTAACAAGTGGTATTAGAGCCAGCTTTCTTGTTCAAATTTTAATCAACTTGGGTAGGTCATGTTAGTGGAGTACTATGGGAAAGTGTAGAAGAAATAGAGAAAAGAAATATGCCAAGCAAAAGGTTGTAAAACAAGCCCCAGTCAAGTCAAGCAATGAGTTGTTGCATGAGTCACCCCTGAAAGTTGATACAAAGTGTAATAAAGAGAATGGTCTTGTAGTTGAGAGTTTTGATAAAAAAAGGAAGACTTTATTGTGAGTGTAGGTGGACAAGAACTTGATAAAAGAGAAGATGATTTTGTTGTTGAGATTGATGGCGAAGAAGGAGACTTCTTTGTGGGTGAAGATGACTATGAATAGGAATATAATGAACATGATTGTGAGGTTGATATAGAAGGTGATCTCTTGTGTGCTCTGGATACAATCAAGCAAGTCAGAAAAGAAAACCAGAAATTGGAAGACCAACTTCAACAAGAAAAAAACTTCAAGGAAAATGTATGTTCAGATCTTGCAAAAGTTTCTTTAGATCTTGAAGAGTCTAACAAATAGATTATTAGTCTAAAAACTGAAAATGAAGAAGCCAAAAGAGTAGTTGATTTTACAAAATCTTACCTTGAAGTCAAAACTAATGAATGCCTAAAACTAGAATTAGAAATAGTCTCTTTGAGAAAGGAATTGGAAAAGGCATCTTCTAACATGCACAAGAATATACAATTTGAAAAGAGTATTGAATGCTTAAATGACTTGTTGAGGAAGAAAAAGCATCATAAAGACACTACAGGCCTAGGATATGAAGAAGGGAAAACTTCTAAAGTCAGGAATACACCAAGGAAGAAGATAGATTTGGGTCATCATGTTGCTGCTCCTGCAGATAAGACAGAAGATAAATGTGTTGATGAAGGTAGAAGGACAAGTAGAACCTCAAGGCCTCCACTTGTCAAGCAATACCATTCAATAAGGTACAACAATTCTCAGTTTCATGGTTATTGCTATTCTTGTCATATCTATGGTCATAGAGCTAGAGATTGTAGGACTTATGCTAGAAATGATGTTGAGTGGCATAAGAATAAAAGTCCTTCCAAAATGAAAAATAAGAGTTATGATGTGATATGTTGCAATTGTAACCAAGTTGATCACATAGAAAAAGACTGTTGGATGCATGAAAGATATGATTATAGAAGCACTTTTGGCATGTCAAAGAGATATGATTCCTTTACTCCTCTAATTGGTTATAATGTCACATGGTCTATGTGTCATAATCTTGGCCATAAGGCACAATTTTGTAGGAATAAATTGAAGACATCTAGAGCAGACACCTTGAGCAAACAAAAGAAAAAGCCTATATAGGTTTGGAGAAGAAAACAAAGTCAGGAAAAGAAGGATCCTAAACTTGTGCATGTTGCACAAGACATATTACTAGTTGCTTGAAAAGTGACATGAAGTCAGGGGGAGTTATCAAATGTTCTATCTCTTAACCCCAAGAAGTTCTAGGAGGTTTGTTACTGTATGAAGAGACTTTGATGTTGGTCATCTCATGAGATTGAAATGACAGAGTTCACATCCTTCATGTTTTCAGGAATTCATGCTTATAATGCACATAGTATGTTGTTCATGATCATCAGAAGTTCTATTTTTTGAAGACAATTAGATGACAATGACATAAGGCCATCTTGGTAATAATATAACGATACGAAGTGGCATGATGTTTTCTTTCATTTTCTGGCAGTGTTTGTTGAGTTGAATTGATGTGCTCTTGTCAGATCAGGAGATAGATCAAGATATGTGCTTGTTAGAGTTGTTGATACACAGTCTACAATCATGCATAAGTGTCACAATGATGTTTGGTTTGAGCAGTGTTTTACAATGGACATAGTGCTCATGATGGTCTAATGCTCACTCATGCTTACATTGATGCCAAGATGAGAAGTGATGTTATGTGAGCATTCATCATCTTTGATTATCAACAGTGATAGTAGTACTTACAGTGAGTAGGGAAGAGATTGATTGATACTCATCTCCATATTAGTATGGTGTTATCAGTGGGTTTGTCTTTTTGTGTGCTTGATAAGTTATTGGAATTCAGTAGAGCTTGCATGATATTGTGGGAGTTCAGTGATAAGCATCTACAGTGATCTTTCTAGGGACAATGCAATAGTGTGACAGTCTTTGTGATGAAAGCTTTGACAAGGTTTGTGCATAAAAGAAATGAGACAATGGCAAAAGAAAGCATAAGTCTAATCATAACAGGACAATGATTTGTACATAGCTATCCTTATTTGATATGACAGTCTAAAGATAAAGTCTCATGGTAAGGAGTTTAGATACAAACACTTCATTAAGAGCACAAAAAACTTGTGACACTACAGTTAGAGGGTGATGAAGAGATGATCTCTGCTTCAAAAGTCACTACCCATAATAGTTTAGATGCCTTTTACAAGTGAACAAGTGCCATGACAAAGGTAGAAGCCAGTAGTAATAGTATGATGCTTAGTCAAACTACAGTCTATCACCTTCTAAAGTATATAGCTTATCATTTATTTTAGACTATATGTCCTTGTACAGTGGTATCCATGATTTTATTGGTTTGATAATGTTTTGTGACAGTGGCTTGATAATCTCAGTAGTCTAGAGTGTCATCAACAGAGAAGTCACGACAGTAATGCATTCAGTCATCACAATGAACAGTGAATTGTGGAAGACCAGGATCAATAGTGTGACATCATTTTTGATAGTGATCCTGGTCTTCCCCTTTGCTTTAAAACAATGAACAGTGGATTGTGGATTGTGTTTGATCTTTGTATAAGATGCTTGTATGTGTTGATAAGTTCAGATCAGGTTTTCTTGCTTTCAGTATAAGATAACTGCTTGCCAGACATTCATTAAGTATGACGACAGAATAGGCATAAAAGAGCTTGCTGACAGAGTCTGCAGAGTTTAAGCCAAATCAATGTGAGGACAGTCTTTATGGTAGTGTTTGTGCTATTTTCAAATAGACTGTATTTGGAAGAAAGTCATGCAAGACACAGTAATAAAACGAGGACAGTTATGACAGTGCATTTTATTATCTTGTTTCATGTTGTCATGTTGATGCATTGTTGGTGCACTTTATGCACTTTATGGCATGTGACAGTCCTTCTTGATAGTGATAGTCAAGACATTGTTCTTTATGACAGTGACGGTGATTCTTGAAGGACAGTTCTCTTGTGACAGGAGATGTGCAATGGATGGTTAGTCTTATGTGTTTGAGGATGGTTTGTTGAATGTGGCAGTGAGCAGTCTTAACATGTGCAGTGGTGTTTATGTATGAGCTGTGACAGTAGTAAGTGATATTAATATGAGCATCTTTGCACAGTAATGAATTGTTGTTGACAAGGCAGTATAGGGCAAAGGACTGTTTGACAATTTTGTACTTGTTTGAAGATCATTCCCTTTCTTAGAGCAGTGTTGTGCTGCTATATGTGAATTGCATGCACAGTGTTTGATTGTTACAAAACACTATTTGATCAATAATTTACAATGAGATGTATATAACTTTAGACTGTCTTATTGGTGTAAAGTTACATGATAGGGGGAGATGAAATCACAGTGAAATCATGAAATGAAATCACTATGGATAAACAGTAACATCACAGTGTGTGCAGTGTATTTGTGGTGTATGGACAATGCTCATTCTTTAAATCATCTTTAAAGATTGACAATAAGCATTACACTGTGAAAGATAGTTATGACAAAAGAACACAATGTGATCAAATTAGAAAGAACAGTTATGTTCAGACAATGCTTTTATCTCAAATATTGACCAATGTTTTTACTGTGGGTTTTGACAACATGGTGTTGACTAGATACATGATATGCAGATGATGAGATGATGTTGGATGCTTGCATATCATGATGCTTGTGTTTATGTTTTCAAGCCTCATGGATCATATTTTCTTTCTTGGCTTCATGATTCAAAGGAGTTTCAGTAAGACTGTCAAAGATTAGTTGCAAGGTTCAATGTTTGGATCATTGTTATTGGCATGTACAATGGCATCTTTCCTTTATCAAGTTGAAGTATCTTGTCTTTAATGCATTTAGTAGTGTATATGTTCTTAGATGTCATTTTCATGACAGAAGCATAACTTTCATCTTCATGTCATTTTCACAATCTAAAAAGCATGTTTAGATCCAAAGGCACAGTTGATGTTGTTATAATGGTACTTCAAGGAGGAAGATCTTGGTTTGATATGGTTTGCTATGACAGTGTTTGTTTGGGAGAGTGATCTACTTTCATACTTCAAGATGACAATATATTTTTCACAGGGGGAGTACTTATCTTCAACCAAGAGCCCTTTGTCATTGTTGTCAAAGGGGGAGATTGATGATGGAGAACAAGACAAGGATGCAAAGTTTTGTATGTTTACATCAATGCCAAAGGGGGAGTTTGTTGGCTGGTATTGTTTGTCATTGATGTCAAAGGCAAAGGTGTGAGGTTTGAAGGTTTGTTCAGTTAATGTTATGACTTGATTGGTTTGATTGTTTCTTGATATCATCAAGAGTTGTTCATCATGGTTGAGTTGTATATCATTAGGAGTTGTTCATCATGGTCATGGTCATTCATGTAGTGGTCATTCAAGTAGAGAGATATTCACATAGTCATGGTCATTCATGAAGAGAGTCAAATTGTTTAGTTGGTCTAGGTGACAAAAGCTTGGACAAAGAGGTTGGTGCATGTCATCATTCAATCAGGAGCTCATTCATGGAATGGTCATCAGGAGTTGAGTTGGAATTGAGTTGCCAATCAGGAGTTCATTCATGGAAGGGGTATTTGACCTTTGTTGTCATAGGTATGCATCAAGCATCAAGGTATCTTTTCATGTTTCCAAAGAACAAATCAGGTCTCAGTTCTATTGGATTAATTGCTTGTTCAAAGGAAAGGTTGATGATGTAGGTTGATGGAGTTTGTGCTGGGGGCACAAGTGTTAGCTTCATGTTCATCATTGTTATCAGTGTGGAATTCTTTTCTTATTGATCATGATACAGAGGAATTTGCTCATTTAATTCCTGATGTTGATACAAGTCTATGAAAGGTGGTTTACAAGGTTTCATGCATTAGGGTTTGTAACCTAAAACCATAAATGTTCTTTCTTATGCATTGTTTAAAATCTAGGTCCTAACCGTCATAAGACTAATGCATTTTTTGTTCTAATTCTTTGATGACTTACTATCACAAGTCAGCTTCACTTAAGTGACCTTTTGAAGGGTTTTCAAACATATAAAAACTGGCCTCTTTACCTAGTGCTTACTGAATCATCCGATGAGGTCTTCTCATATCGGGCGCCCAAAAATGATCAAAGGTTGTAATTAAAATCTATCTAGAGAGCGAAGACAAAATTGATGGCAAAGGTTTAAAAATGATTCAAATTCCAACAGTTCATTTATGTCTTTTAGTTTGACATTCAGTTTGATGATAAAGCCCTAATTGCCTGGCAATAGACTTTTTACCGAACCAGGAAGGCCAAAGAAATTTGTTAAATGAGCTGAGAGATGTTTCTTTAGAGTTGGATTGGTTTCGTGTGCTCTAGAAAGGTATACCTGCATATACATGTAAGCAATGTGAGATTTGGTGATGGAAAACTATGGTTTTGGAAGCTATGCAGTTGAAATAGTTTCTCAGTGTATAAAAGGGGCTTTTTGATTATTATTGTGTATGAAAAGGGGCATTAAACTACATGATAAGCATTATGTATTAGAGTGTGTATATTTTTATGTCTGCAGAGAAAACAAGTTCTTTGTATTATTGTTTATATGGTCTTATGTTGGGTCTGCAGAGGATAGAAGTCATGATTTTGTGTTTATACCATCATTGTGTTTGAGAAGGTTGTATTTGAAGGTTGTGTTGGTTGTAGATAGAAGAAGATATAAGGTTATGAAGTGTAATGTGTTGAAGAGAATTAGGGTAACCCCCTGAATTAAGTTCTTTTTCTTATGTTCACTTTATGCCAGTGAGGCACATGTTTGTCAGTGAGACACCAATTTGCTAGTGAGGCTGTGTCAGTGAGACACTATTGATTTGCCAGTGAGGTTGTGTCAGTGAGACACTAATTGTACCTAGTGAAGGTTGTTGAATTTGCCAGTGAGGCATAATAAAAGAGTGGTTTTTTATCCCTATGAGGGTTTTCCACTCATAAATCACTGTGTTATGGTTTCTCATTATTTGTTGTCTACTTGGTCTGCATGTTCAAACATTCGGTCTTGTGTATCTTTCAGCATTTGAGTTTCTATGGTGTCTTCAGGTTTTATGATCTGCTTATGTTCTTTGTGTTTCAATCAAGCTTGATAGCTTTACATGCATGATGCAACACATGATAGTTGAACTATTCTGAAACTTGCATTTTATATGTTCAGAGTTGTGTAAGATTAATTCAAGATCATTTTAATTTTGTATACCACTGATTAACCCCCCCCCCCTCTTAGTGGTATTGTACTCCAACAAGGGCTTTATATATTCTACTAATAAGTATTTATTTGAAACTTGTTTTGTCTACTTATCACCTCATCTTTTTGATGTTATCATAGGACAACCACATAGGAAAGAAGAAAAGGTTAACTTAGAAGTTCATAAAGATAAAAGGTTCATTGAAAAACATTGACACATATACCTCCATGTGCAAAGGAGACTAAAGGAGACTCAAGCTAAGCACAAAGCTAGACATGACCAAAATTGCATTCATTACAATTTCTAAGTGGGAGACAAGTTTTTGTACTTAAGCAAAGAAAGACTCAAAGGAAAAACCAAGAAGCTTAAGCCATTAAGATATGTCCCATTTAAAATTCTTGAACAAGTGAGAAAATATTTCTAGAATGATTTTTGAACTTGTGCGAAGATTTATTATGTTGTAAATGTTGAGAAACATACATGTCTTTGAACATTTGATGTTAGAAGAAGAAAAATAATCTTTTTTTACTTGAAATGAAGATCTCATGCCCAAATATCAAGTAGAATTGGATAAGGTGTGGTTGCACAAAAAAAAGAAAGGGTGACAAGAGCAACAAATTATGAAATGTCACAAATTGTTTTGAAAGATTAAAAATAGGCCAAACAAAAACAGTATCCTAAAGACAAGGTGAATAAATTGTTTTCTCATCTATTGAGTTAAGGAGTCTTTACTAACCAAAAGACTCCCAATCAGAGAAGTATGAACACAAATGTATCATACATGTTAGTAAAATTGACTAACATTACCACTAATTTTTTTAAAAGAGCTTTCCAACTACAAGACATTTGAAAGATTCTTTTCCTTCAAATAAATACCAATAATAGAGTTGGAAAGAAACTCAATAGGCCAGGACAAGTATAAAATGTCACACGGATGATTCTGACACTTAAGGGACTATCAAAATGATGAAAAACAAGCATTAGTGACACTTTCAACCTACCCAAAACTGTCATATTTTCAACTATGATTGAAAATATTACTAGTCAATTTGCATATGCACAATAACTTTGCTTTAGGTAAAATCATCCTAGATAGAACAAAAAGATAGACCCTTAAGAGACACAAAGAGTCAAAGTGTTTAGGATTCTATCTTTTGGTGTTATGAAAGCCTTTAAGATTCCCTTCAAATCATGAGGATACCACCCTATAAAAAGGGTTTGTATCACATGTGATCAAATAATTCCTAATATTCTCCCTAGTGTTCTAAATTTACCATCACTCTTATTCTTGGAACCCCCTTTTATATTTATACTCCTCTTTTGACTGGTGCATTAGTGTAAAGATTGTAAATAAGAATGACCTTGTGTATGATTAGATGTGATATATATCACTTTACCAAAGTAACCTTCCTACCCTACTCCCCCAACACCCTCTCTCCTCTCTGTACCTCAGGTCCAAATTTATCTTATAACTCACGATATATTTTACCTTTAAGGAATATTGTAACAAGGTCCCTTTCTATTGCAATTGGTTGCAATGTACTTAGTTGCTTTAGTCAAGTAGTCTTATTGAAGTTGAAATGTATTTGGGAAGGTTAAAGAGTAATATTGTTGTATAGGTGTTTGGGCACAATCTTGAATGTGCAAAATGTCCCTAAAGGTATCTAGAAGCTTGTAAACCTTTGTAAAACAACAAGGAGATAGTTGCATTAGGAGAAGATCCCTCACTCTTTTAGAGTTTTCTCCCATTTTGGGTTTCTTCTAGACAAAAGTTGTGTATACCCCATATTGCATGTTTGTTCTTCTCTATTTTGCTTAGAATATAATATTCCTTTATGTATGCTTACATTAAGTAATAGCTAAATAAAGATAATGATTCCTTTTCTTCATTTTTGCATGAACAATTCAATTAGTCAAATCACAATTAGAAAAGATAAGATTTATATTGGTGAATTAAGTAGTGGAATATCCACACTAATTATGTATCATCCCTACTTGTCATTCAAGCTCTTCAAGCATGTTGTGACAACAACAACCACTTCAACATTCTTCTAAAGAAAATTATATTTGATTAAATAACCATTTGGAAATTTCAGCCTATGAGAAAGATGAAGTCATTAATGACTTGGCTACTCTTGGCATTAGAATTTTTTTGGAGTGACTTAAACATAGGAAGATGATAAACAATGGACAAAAGATCTTAGATAAGGATGGAATTTTTTAAAGTAATGCATAAGAATTATGAGAAGCGTAGTAAACCACCTAAGCACACCAATTGGACTAAGAAAGTTTTTAGCTTGTACAGTTTTAAAATTGAGCTAGAAATGCCTTCTCTTTTGAAGCTATGGTCACAAATTTTCTTTTCATCTCCATTTCCTATATCAATTTTTATAAATTAGGAGACATATAAATTAAAGTAAATGCTTGGACCTCAAGTTCTATGTAGAACAAAAGGTAAACTATATGTAAAGCATTTTCTAGGCTTGAAATTAAAAGGTTGAGAACTGCACACTTATTACATAGTGGGCAATTATCATGACTCTAAATGGTACATAGCAAGCATATTGTAATAGAGTGGCATGCAAATGACTAATGGAATATTTATTGCAAACATCTATTAAAAAATTAAGAGAAGATGACACATTGATAAGGTAAGGATACCACAATATGGCAAATCACACATTACTTTTCCTTAGCAATACACAACTTTAGATTCTCCCTCCTACCCATTCATTTACGTTACATGAAGAGAACCCAAGAATAGAAAAGACTAACTTCACTGAATTCAAACTACCTTTTAGAAATAAAATTTAATGCAAGATGGCAAAGGTGTAAGCCTCACCTATTAAGGTGCACAACACGAGAAATATATTGGTTAATCTTGTTCCTAGTATGGATGACTCATCGAAACTTGTGGAGGAAAGTGATAAAATTATGTGAACAAGGCAAGAGAAAAGGCACAAAATGTAGCTCTAAAGTACATAGATAGAACAAAGTGTTGTGTCTATGTTGAAGAGTGTCACCAATCTACATGAAGAGATGATGAGTAACTATTGAAACCTTCCATTTTTTAAAGGTTTTCATCTATTAATGCAACCACTACAAAAATTACACATTTATCTATCGCAAATCCAACTTGCTATTCTATTTGTAATTGTGGGAGTTGTTGTTTCTTGATAAAATGTTTTGGTCTTTATGGGTTTTATTTGATCTTCTCTATGCTTCTCTGGTACCTTTTGCAATGGGGTACCTGTGCAATTAAGGCACTTTTGTTCTTTTAAATTTTGAACAGTAGTTATTTGCCTTAGCAATGTTATTATTGTGATGTCTTTTTTCTATGTCATATGATAGTTACTATACTAAAGATAATTTTAAAAAAATGAATATAGAAATATGAGCTTTATAGTTGAAATAATATAATATTTTTATTTTGAAAAATATTATTCCAACCCAATTTATTAAAAAACATATAAAGTAAGTAGGACAAACACCAATAATCAAAACAAATTTTAATGCAATTTATAATAATAAAATAATTAACAACTCAACATCATAACACTTGTTTATTTAAACATCACATAAGTTTTATTCTATGAATCTTTATATTTATGAATTATTTTTTCATAATTATTTAGCTCTTTCAATATTTTAATTCTTTAACACTAATATGATGTTATAACATAACTAACATTCGGCCCGATAAGGGGCTGGACAGACGGTGATCTCTAAACACTAAGCAGAGTTAGTGTGTTTTGCTGGATAGGACGGTTGAGGTGACAGGACTGGCAAAGGTGTTATTAGCAGGCATGTTAGTAGTGGCAGTGGTGCCGGCAATGTGACTGCCAGCACCAGAGGTTTGGTGTCTTTGCAAGTTCAATAGAAGGCGGTTTTTTTGAGGAAGGGAGGCTTCACAATACGGCCTGGCTGTTGGTAAAGATTCATAAAAAGCAAGACAAAGGAACTTGAAGAAATCCTAGTGCTTTGGACACTTGGTCCCATAGACTGTTTTAGTCTCATGGACGTTACTAAAACTCATTCATTCATTCAATGGCGTCAGTTAGTGATAAGGCAGGGGCTGGGGGGAGGTGTGGAGATAAGAATGCTCAACTGAGAGGCCTGAGGAGACAAATGGTGAGGAGAGTTGTGAGCAGCTCAGTGGGGGTAGAAGGTGGCAGAGGAGGTGTTGCCTACTGGAGAGAAGGGGAAGCGTGGTAGGAAGCAGAGAATCTCTGGGAAGGCGACGACTTATAGTTTTGTGAATTGTGTGGACAGAGTAATTAGGAAACCCTCCTTGCGGAGATGGTTGACAAGGATTATGGAGATTTCCAAGAAGATAGATGGCGAGCCTGAGGTTGACATTCATTCCTCCATGGCTAACCTGCTGTTAGACCCGGGGCACACTAGCGGAAGGTGGAATTTGGTTGGGGTTGCACAGACGATCTCGGCAACGTTGTCTATTCGAAGCAGGCGGAGACACACCTGGATTTTGTCATGGGTCATCTGCATGGCATCCAAGGGAGGCAATTTGATATTCTGACGACCCTGGATAGAATTGCCGAGAAGATGAGTGTGGAGCTACCAGAGCGCCCAAAGGCATCGCTGTCGTGTGGATGCGACTTGGACGAGGATGCTATTTGGGAAACTACCATGGACCAAAATGCTAAGGTAGGAGATGTTGATTGTACTGAAAAGCCTCTCAGAGGTGGGCTTGTGTAATTTGCCCACCCTCGTAAAGAATGTTATACAATGTTTTAGTTAGGGTGGGGTGCTGGGACAGTTCTTTTTTGTGGATAGTACTGGGTTTAGGTTTCATTCTCTGCTGGTTTAAGACAGTATACTATGTGTATTTGTTAAAACATATGGTTTTTGGGTTCACACCCAATTTTGGCAACTTCCTGGACTTATAACCAGGTTATATATTAAAAAAAAACATAACTAACATTTATTTTTAATGGGACTACTAAATTGATGTCAAAATTATGGCAAAGATCAATATCAAAATCTATAAAAGTTTAGAATTAAAAATTATAATATGAAAAAAAACCAAAAAAACACTCAGCAATATAATTGTCTATTAAAAATTGAGAAATTTGAAGTTCTTAGCAATATATTTAAGAAACATATTCAAAAGTGGTATTTTTAAGCTATGTGTAGTGCATATCAAACTTTGATAATTTTTAATTAAAAAAAAAAAACAAGATTAAAATAAATAAATTGTAGGATTTTCCAAATCAAGTTAGCTTTTAGTTTATTAAAAAAAAAAAAAAAAAACATTTGTTAGATTTCCTACAATTAAACTAAAACCCATTTATTAGGTTTCCTACAATGCTATTTTATCTCAAAAAAATTGTTATTATTAATACATTTAAGATAAATATTACAAAAGAAAATATTAACATAACTATTAAAAAACACAAATCTTAAAATCATGTTTTAGATTAGCAAATCTTTTAGTATATAAAGTTTTTTAATGAACCTTTATTTATCATTGATGTGGATAGGTGTACACTATTTAAAAAAGTTTTTAATTATGATATTTAAATATTATGTTAAAACATTTTATTAATTATATATAGAGCTCTTATATGTCTTCTGCACTTTTGCAAATTCATGGGTCAATCTCGGCATGTAAATCTTCAAGGTCTAAACAAAAAAATTTAGGTGTTTATTGTGTTTTGGAAGGCACTACTATAAATTGAATTTCATTGAAGACATAGTTGGCTCAAGGAACATGCAAGGCTTCTAATCTTCAAATCTTTGACAATAGGGACTCTTGAATCAACTCCACGCACTCATTTTTGTCAAATGCTTGCATAATAGTGTGTCCCACTTTTTTTTTAGATTTATGTACATTCTAAATATATTTTTTATGCATTTTTTAACTTGTTTTTTATACTTTGTAATATTTTTAACAAGTGACATTTATTCCATAACACATAACTTTATTAGAAATAAGATAAAATCATAATTTTTTTAAACACATATCACAACACTAATATCTATTGCATCCATATTTTTTTGTTGTATATTTTTTATTATTAATTTTTTAATCGACATTAATTATAATTTAAAATAATTTTATTGCATAATTTTTTATGTATATATCAAAATTATTATTTTATTTTATTTTTTATATTTTTCAGAAAAATTTTCTTGTCATTTTCTATTTTTTCATGTGCGTCGAACAAACACCCTTATGTTTGGTAAAAGACATCTATCCACTAAAAAAAATTTAAAATGTCATAATTACATAATGTATATTACAATTTATAATTTTTGGAAACCTTATTTCAAGACCTACAATCCTACAAAATTTCATGTCATGGTGACTCCATTTGATGGTCTAACCCTTGCTTCGAAACAAAGTCTCTAAAAACTCTATGAGCAATAATAGGATGGATCAAAGGGACTCAAAACCTTCATATGAAGGTCCCTTTAAAAACTGAAAAAAAAAGACTTTCAAATGAAGGACATTCTTTCGAAGGTATTTTATAATTTTGGCACCCTGGGCTAGTGGAACACACTATTGTGCTATCACCCTCTTGAATCTTGCATAGCTCCTCTCACAATTGTAGTGTAGCCCATAGAGGCTATAACCATATTTCTTGCTATTCAATGGTTGTGGTTGGCTCGAAAACTATTTCATATGAAAAAGTTAACTATGAATCTATAGTTGGAACTGCCATCGATCATTCATGGATAGAAGGGGTAAGTCACCATTGAGAACAAATGAAATGAGTGTCTAAATTCTTTTTTTTCGTTGATGTAATAAATTTATTGTTATTTATTTTTATTTAAAATTATTAGTTATTTAATATAACAAAAATATATATTCTTGGATGATATTTAATTTAATTTTTGTTTTCCTATGCAAGCTTATATATGGTTGATTTTATTATGTTATTATTACCAAATGAGATAAAGAGGTATTTAATTAATTATTAATTAAATTAAAGCCATAATTGATGAACAAGAAAAAATCACTATCTAGAAGATGGTAATTCCTTTATCCCAACAAGGCGAGGCTCTATTTTGGTAGTCTATCAAGTTATTCAGGGTTGGTCGCCCCCTCAAAAAATGGATAGTTGTTGAGGATTTCAACACTACTTTGCTACTAGATGAAAGTTTTGGAAATCTTGTTAATTCTATCTCAATCTTCTCCAAGGATTCAAACTTGGGTCATGGAATAGCAACTACTAGACTTTAGGCTAGGCCCTGAATTTTCAATTGAACTTATTGAAGTGGTGAGCATATACAATACTCAAAACACTAAACCATTATTGCACAGTGATATAAAAACATAGAATAATATATTGATTGATGTCTTCAAATGATTTACATTTGAATACATTTGGCTTTATAATGCCATTTCAACACTACTTTGCTACTAGATGAAATTTTTGGAAATCTTGTTAATTCTATCTCAATCTTCTCCAAGGATTCAAACTTGGGTCACGGAATAGCAACTACTAGACTTTAGGCTAGGCCCTGAATTTTCAATTGAACTTATTGAAGTGGTGAGCATATAGAATACTCAAAACACTAAACCATTATTGCACAATGATGAAAAAACATAGAACAATATATTGATTTCTAAATGTCTTCAAATGATTTACATTTGAATACATTTGGCTTTATAAAGCCATTCTAAAACTAACCTATGGGAATATAACTTCCCACAAACTAATAATAGCTTTATTTAACTATTAACTAACATTCTAACTTAACTAACATTTATTTTATTTATTTAATCTAACCTATATACTAAAAGATGTAATAAACCTACATTCCCCCCTTTATTACATCAATTCGAACAAGGGACAAAATACTGCAAAGGTCGAAAACAATAGCCCTTCCAGAGACTTTGATGAAGTGCCTTCACCAATTCTCCTCACTCATCTAGGAAACACCAAATTGAATCTGTCAACGGATCTCCTGACTCTCAAACCTGCAAAATCCTTTGTACCACATGAGATAACATAATCCCACTCTCCATACACAGTGAGAGAACACAACTCTCCTCCGAGAGTCCACAACTCCACCGAGTGTGTCAATAATCCCTCTAGTGTTGCATCTGAGAGAAGCAACTCTCAAGAGTACACATCTCCATCGAGTGTGTCATAATCCCTCCTCCAAGAAACAACTCTCCCCCAAGAGTCCACTTTCCACCGAAAGTGTCAATATCCCTCCTCCAATGATATGGGAACCAAATCTCTCCTCCAATGTACAAAAGGAAATACACCAAAGTGAATACACAAACTGCATCCACAAGTATTGCCAAACCTATCAAGACCCCCCCCCCCCCTGCCACTCCCCCTGCCGCACTCCATGAAGGGACACAGATCGATGGTGCTTCTCATGCAATATATCGTCTCCGAGCAAGAAGCTAGCTCAAGATGACAATGGACCTCTTGCCTCTGATGCATCTTGCCTCTAATGTAACATGTTTAATTCTTAGAAAATATAATCCTCCTCATTGACATTTTGACGAGTCTTGATCATGGATTGCAAAACCACATCGTTCTTTCTCAGTTTCAGAAACAATCAAAGCATTATCTTTTAACTTGCCATCAATAAGATCTCTGGCACGTTGAATACAATTTAGGAGAATGTGTCTTCTTTTATTACAATACAAACATTTGAAAGTTTCAATCTTTCTTATTGAATTTCTAGACTTATTTACAAATAAAGCAATTTCTTCAAAATGATTTTTTGTAACTCTATTCCCGTCATCAATCGAGGAGGGTATCACATAACAATAGAGAGAGAGAGAGAGAGTCAAATTTCTACAGGTTTAACTAATATTGACTAACATGACATCAAAATTAAGATAGTGAAACAATATAGAAGCAATAAATATATCACGACAACAATATAACATCAATAAATATATCATGATTTAGATTCATAAGTAATGATATAACACTAACAACAATAAAATTTAATATCATTGTTCAAACTTCAAAGTTTTTGATAGACAACAACATAAAAAAATATAGTACAACTATGCCTCAACTAGGCAATCAATATTAAATGAGCTATATGTTTCACTTTGTGGTTGAAGTTGTGGTTCATCCAATGGAATCCCGACCAATCCCCATTGCACCTCCTCATAAATCTGCCTAACATCTTCAAAATCAACATCCCAACTAGCACTATGAACTCCAATTAGCTTCTCTGTTCATCTAGAGGTAAGCATGTTCCTCTTAATTGAGTGGATGAAGCCATAAGTGGACCAATCACTCTTTGTAGTAGAGAAACTCACAATTTGTGAGAGTAGATGAATGGCAAGTTGCTTCGACTCTCGGGTGTACTTCCCATGAAATTTTCACCATCCAATAGGATTTTTTTTGTGCAATAGTGATTATCCATCCTTGCCTCTGGTTCGTTTTAGGACCCTAAAGATCGGAAAACTGAAGCCATTGCTACCAAATTTATAAACCCCTCCATTACCTCATCATGCTTCGAAGGAAGAACTTGACCATGTCTAGTTGCATACCACTTGGGATTAAGAGTATAGGCAACCTTATGAAGAGGGGTGTATATTGTGTTTCACCTCTTTGTATCAATACGTCCGCTATGCTCCTCACAAAATTGTAATCCAAAATCCTTCTCATGAATTGCTTGCCTCATTTGATCAAGCATGCTATCAAAAGTCTCATAAATCTCTCCAAGGCTAAGAGAGTTTGTATCCGCATACTCTGATTACCCCCACAATAGGTAATATGATAGGGCAAATATATCTACAAGCAACATTTAAAAGTTCAAACACATTAACAATATTAAAAATAAAAACAAAATACAAACATATTAAATAAAAATTTCTTGCCCAATAATGGACCACCAAGTGTCATCACGCACCCTTTGTCTCATCTTCTTCCTTTATTATATCTTTTGATTCAGCCCACTTTTTCCACTCTCCACAAACCACTATGAATTGTAGAGCATCCAGGATCTCCAACATCCACTCCAACAAAATAAAATAGCTAGCATATCTAGTCTCAATCGGTTTGAGGAATTTTTTGTTTGAAAAATATCAAAATAATGCAAGTGAATTGTGGTGGTTACATATAAAAATTTGTATGACTCTACCTTTGGCCACTTTTGTCTTCACCCAATTTATTTTTCTGATGTCTTTCAAAGCAGTATTCAAAGCATGTACACAATGTGGAGTCCAAAAAATGTTTGTAAGTGCTCTCAACCATCAAACAAGCTGACTTACAAACATGAGTTGAATCCATCGCAACTTGCACAACATTAGAAGGCTCAACCTCCCTATGGCCTCCTTCAAAAGGCCAAACTAGTAATTAGCATCCTCACATTTCCTAGAGCAATCAACTACTCTAAGAAAGTATGAACCAACAAGACATGTAACAATAATATTAATGAGTGGCTGATTCAAATATTAGTCCACCCATCCATGACAATTCAATATTGTTTGTCGAGGAGGAAGGTACACAATCTATGATCTCCAATGGCAACATAAGAGAGTCCAATTGCCATTGTATCTCTCAACATCCTTTTGAAACAAAGAGACCTTGCCAAATAAAATGGGATGGCATGGACAAAAAAAATTGGCCACTGAATCATCGACTTATTCACGTTTTTGCAAATTCAACAACCCTACCACTATTTTTCCCACTTGCAATAGAAATGGCCTTCCTCTTCCCTCTATCATAACCCTCTCTAACTGATATATTGGAATACTCACCAATACATGGCAATAGTGTGGATGGATGTTTCTTAGTAGTATTAATAGTTTTTGCTTCTCTCCTCAACCAACTTTGCTATTCCAATGATATATCACCACAAACTCTAACCCCATGTCCACTCTCACCTAATAAATGATGTCCAACCCTACTACAGCTCCCATAAAAATTAATTTTGCAAACATGACACAACCAATGCTTGCTGTCCCCTGCATTTTTTATTTTATTATTGCTTAAAATGATGACAAACTGTAGCAAGGGTTTTTTGGAGTCGAAAGGGACTTTTGCAAACTCTTGAAGAGAGGATTAGGGGCATGCAAAATAGTGTTTTGGTGTTGCAATAGCGTTTGTATTTGGATTTTCAGAAGAACAGGAACCTCCAACACTCCCTTCAACTTCCCTTGGATTTACTTCACTATGCATCTTATTGTCGTCACTACTACTAGTGCTCATTTTTAATGTCAAAGATGAAAGATCAAAGAGATGTTTAAGAGGCTGTTAGTGCTGTAGAACTATGGTTTTGAACTTTTTGTGTGAGAGCAAACTGAATTTTTTTAAAAAGCAATAATTATAAATTAACTCCCTAAGTGTTACGTAAAAAAAAAAGAAAAGAAAGAAAAAAGTAAAATAGACTGTCACAGCTGGAAATGTAGCAATGTAGACTGTAGAGCAATGTTCCTTCCTAGCTGTGTGAATGTCTTCAAGGTTCAAGCTGCTGAATGGTATCACTGCTGAGTGCCGATTGAATCAAAAAAATAAGTGGCAGAAAATGTGGCAGGCTGTAGGCATAGTGGAACAACCATTACAAATGAATCATTGAATATGTTTTATTAGGGATAAGGTGTGTGGGAGGGTTTGTGAGATCCCCACGCCCCTTTTAAAACAGTTTATTTTTCATATCATGAAGTTTTTTTTCTTAAACAAAAAATGAAAAAAATATTTGCTTGACATCCAAGACGTTTAGTCATCCCCAAGATGGTTGAGGGACGTCTCAGACGTCCTTGGCCATCCTGGGGACGGCCAGAGATATCAAGGATGTTTCCTTTTGATTGTTGTTGTTTTCAAGATGTTTTGAAGTTTTGAGGTTTTAGGGATAGCTAGGGGCAGTACCTTGCCGTCTTGAAAATGTTGTAGGGGACGGGGAAGGCAGTTTGAAGGGCAGGTACATGTTCCTATTGAACACAAAGAATAGGTGTTAGTCCCAAGTGGTGGAGTAGGTAGGTTGGAAACCACCTTATGGATTTGCACCGCTGGTTTTTGTATATGAACAATAGTATCAATTATGTATTTTGGAACTTTTTAGGAATGCTCCTCTCTGCTAAGCAAGGCATGTTGTTTCAATTTAATAGTTTAATAATATGGTGTGCAGCCTTTTACATTATCAAAAGAAAAAAATACTGTTCCTCAACATAAACAGTGAGAACATGTATGGTTATTGAAGAATTATGGGGCATGACTAGCCATGATACCAAACTAAGAGGGGAGTGGATCTTATTGTTTGCTTATGGGGCAATTGGTCAGCTGCATAATTTTTTCCCAAGTTTTTATATATGATTGGAGAAACATAGAAAGACGTTGTAGTATTTTCCCTTCCCAATTTAAATATTAAAATGATAAATCAACAAAAGCATGGTTGTTCTCCTAAAAAGTTTGCAGAATTATTAATTTAAAATGCCACAAATACTCGTAATTGAATAGAAATGCCACCATGTGCTAAAGAACAATGTGCCAGCTGATTACTTTGAGCCCTCCACTATTCAGTGGGCAATTTTATGGTTTTTTAGGATCAAACTAGCAAAACTCTGTAGCACCCATATCTCAAATAATAACGAAAAGAAAGAATACAACTTTCATTAGAATCTTGAGCATTTTATTGGTAAGCACAAAAGGCAAAGATTTCTAGTGTTACATGGAAGGCTTACACCTCAATGAATGGAAAAGATTGTGGATTTCCACCACGCAAATCAGATAGAAACAGCAAATGCATAGTGCACCTGCCATATCATTAAGCTTTTAAGCATCCGTCTGCAATCATGTCTAGCTAGTTAGATAGATCATGTCTGGCTAACATGCTGGTTTCTACTTTTATTCGACTTGTAAGCAAATTTGCTAAAATCTACTTGCAAATTGCTAGTCTGATTGAGATCCCTGCATTAAATGAAACACTAATCAAAAGTTTCTCCATGAAAGTTTGAAACTATCTACAGCCATATGCTTGATAAACAAAATTGAAACATATCAATTACTATCAAAAGATTGTTAAGCACAAATAGCTTTATTGACTAGAAATGTCAACTCCCCCAGTTATTCCTTACCCAACTGATTTTGAAGTTGTTGCAGACTTTGATGGGGCACGGAGACCACTAGCACGAGCACGGCCTGTAGTGTATTTAAATGAAGAAATTGTAGAGGCAATTCTTTCCATTGACTGTTCTGCTATGTACGAATATTGTTCAATATGTGAGATGTTACATGCAAATTTTTCTTGTTGCACGCTACTACTGATTAGGTCACTTCTGAAAATGGGAACATGCTTTCCTGTTTGACAAAAGCATTTGCACAGTCAGGCTTATGTGAACATATTTGTAAATACATTTCATAAAACATTGGCATTAATATTTTCATATCAGAGGTTCCCTGACATCAATGCTGTATGTAGAAATTCTAACTAAAATATTTATGATGAGATCAGTGACCACAATATGAAATCAGTTCTACAATGGTCAAGTATAAATAAAACAGACTACATATTCTTCCATGCATAAGCATAAAAAATTCAAGGCTTCTAGGATTAAACTAGGCTGGTATCACAAATAGCTCCTCACAATCAAACACAAATCTTCAAATATTTTTCTGTATTGTACGAAGTTGCTGGTTCGGGTTCACAGGTTTGCTTGGTGGATTTGGCAGAAAAAAATTGGGGTTGGGATTGTCCGTACAAAAAACATATAAAAATTATAAATATATACATATTTGTAGCCTAAAAACAGGAATTAAGCTCAAAATACCACATAACATCATATAATAAACAAAACCACCATTAAATTTTTAAAAATACTACTTCATTATTTAGTCAAACGTCATAATAGATATTCATTATTTTATGGTTAAATAATAATATAAAAATTGATATTATTAAAAAAGTTAAGACATGTTTCACCCCTGGTATAGGACTAGATAGGAGCGGGCGCAGGAGCAAGGACAAGACGGACAGGGTATGTCGTTGCCGCCCTGAGTACTTTGTGGGTACGTCTGAGATGTACCTACATGGTACTTGGGGTGAGGGCATACCCTGGCCAAGCTTGGATGTGCCCAAGCATTCCCAACAACACCCAAAGCCCAAGCAAGACTTTTTGCCCCAAAAAGCATTTTTTTAACTTAATAAAAGTATTTTAAAAGCCTGAAAACCCCTAAAACGTGAATAACAACCCTAAAAGTGACCAACAACATTCATTTCACAATCACAAAGCACAAAAACAACCAATATCATTCCCTTTTGTCATTTTTGCATTTGTGAAGCGAGCTGGTTTTTTTGAAAGGTGAAGGATTGCCAAGATGCCAAGGACATTTGGTAGGAGCTATCCAAGATGCCAAGGACATTTGGTAGGAGCTATGGAAAGGAACCAGCTTGCACAAAGAAGATTTATCAAAGGTAAGTATTTTGTGAAATTCTTTCAAGTTTTTGACGAATTTTTTCAAACTTTTTTGGGGAAAAAAATAAGATTTGTTTAAAAACATTTTAAATGTTTTTTTTAATTGATTTTTGTTTTTATTATGTTTATATGTAATATGTATTGTAAGGGTTACATTTTCATTTATTTATTTATTTATTCTTATAACAACAATCTATTCAAAATGGCTACCAATTCAAGTTCAATGGCCCTAGAGACGGGTAGACAATTCAAATATGATCAAGCATCACCTCTATGGAAATACATTACGGTGATTGAACAACTTGCAAGAGGTGGGGCTTGTCTTTGGTGTTGTAGTCACTGTGGGATCGAGTATAAGAGCTCGTATAGTCGAGTGAAAGCTCACCTTTGTGCTATGACAGGCCTAACAATTAGAGTTTGTCAAGAGACAAACAAGAAGGGGTTGCCAAAGGAACAAATTATGGCATATATTAGAAAACAAGAAGCAGCTGATGTTATGAATGAAAGCAAAATTAAGATCTCATCCTTTAGCCAAGAAAGGATTAGGGAAGCCACCTACATCTCCTTCAATAGTGGCTGCCCCACATCCTTTCTTGGAGACAAAGTCTACCCAAGAAGATGATCCCTCTATTTCTTCCCACAAAAGAGGCCCATCGGAGAAGGCATTTCAGAATGAGGCAAGGGACAATGCAGATGAACACATTGCATGTTGCATTTGTGCCAATGGTCTTCCTTCCAACTTGGTGAGATCACCATATTGGCAGGAAATGGTGACGACAATCAATCAAACACCCTCTGGTTACACAAGTTTAGAGTATGAGAACGTGCGCACCATCTTATTGGCAAAAGAAAAAACATTGTAGAGACATCACTAAAACCAATCAAGGATTCATTGGTTGAAACATGAGTGTCCATTGTTTCTAATGGATGGAAAGACCATAAAAACTGGGCTTTAATTAATGTCATTGTAGAGTCCCCTAAACGGCAATGTTTCTAAAGGTGGTTGATTGTGTGGGGCAAGTGAAGGCTGCAAACTTGATTTTCAAAATCCTCATTGAGTCCATAGAGATGGTGGGTGCTGAGAACGTTGTCCGTCATAATAGACAATGCAAAAAATTGCAAGGCAACAAGTGCTTTGGTTGAGGAATGGTACGAGCACATTTTTTGGACACCATATACATAGCAGCAAAAATCTTTTGGGAAAAAAACCGGCAAACCAAAAGTATAAAAAATTTTCAAAAAATCGGGATTTAAACAGGAAAAAATCGGATTTAAGAAAATGTAAAAAATTATAAAATATTATATTTTTACTATATATAATAATAATTATAGTTATATAATATATTATAATTATATATAATATTATAAATTATATTTTATATTTTATAATTTATATATAAATCATAATAAAATTATAAATAATATGTTATATAATTTTTTTATAATTTTATTATTCATATATAAAATATAAATTATATATAAATAATAAAATTATAAATTATAATTATATATTATATAATAAATTATAATTAAATTATATATTTACAATTTATTATATTACATATAAAATTATAAATTATAATATATTATATAACTATATTATAATTATATTAATATATAATTTTAATATAGTTATATAATATATTATAAGTTCTAATTTTACATATATATAAATTTATAAATTTATTAAATTACAATTATATATTATATAATAATATTAATATATATAATATTATAAATTCTTTGGAAAGATTATTGACTTTTTTAAATAGGTATTTAGGTTTGTTATAAAAAATTCACAGCTTAGTTTAGTTGAGATGGAAGCTACGTATCTTATAATTTTTCTAATTTATATGGGTTTGCGATTTACAAAATTGCGAGATGCTTTTAAAAGCACTACTTCGGGCATGACTGAGTTTCTTCCCCTGCGTATGGTGCTCCGTCTATTACATGCGATTCAATGTTCGGTTTGGGAGAGAAGGGGCCGGCTATAGATTAGGTTAAATTTACCTTTTGTGATCCACAGTAGCCGTGAACTGTCGTATTAAACCCTAAACGCATACCACGATCAAACCAAACCCTAGTTTTTTGAGCAGCAAGTTTATAGTTATTTTTGGTCAACGATTTAAACTAGGGTAAAAATCGGGATTTGTCCAAAAAAAATCGCAGTTTAATCGCGATTTCTGCTTCTATGCCATGTACCATCTACTCCCTCAACTTGGTGATGTAAAAGATTGGCACTCAGATAGAGTGGGTGAAAATCATATACATCAAGGGTGAGGAGATTCAGTTGTTGTAATATCCCCAATGGGATCTGCCCTAAAATTCTGAATTTTATTTTCTAAATTCTGCCCTAAATTTCTGCACTTTAGATTTCTGCTCAAAACCCTAGAATTCTGATTTTATTTTCTGATTATAAACATGTGATCACAGTGAACAAATACATATACAAACATGGCAAATAATGATGGCAAATGATACTACAAGTTGACATTCATCATAAGCATGAATTACACCATGAAATACACAATGTAGGGCATCCAAAATCAATAACCAAGTCTGATTTTCAGAATAGAAGTCTGCTGTTACAAATCAGAATAATCTGAGTTTGCAATTACATCAAATACATAGGCCAAACATGCCCAAACATAGGTCAGAAATCTGCCTTTACAAATCAGGTTTGTACATACCACAAATGATGAACAATGATGTTCCACAAACCCTCCAAAATGATGGCGCTTGGGCTGCTGCTAGGGTTAGGGTTTAGAAACCCTCAACAATGGTGAATCGCCTCCAAAAAAGCCAAGTCACCCTTCTCTAGGTGTGGCGTTCCAAACTAGGGCAAGCCCTAATGCAATGTGCACACCAAAATGCCACAATAATGATCCTCCAGGTGTGGCACTCAAGTCTACGGTAAAACCTTAGTGCCAAAGGACACAAATGCCACAAGAAAACCTCCTCCAATGCTGATCCAAAATCCGAATATGCAATCAAGCTCTTCTCCTCCAAAGGTCGCCAATGAAGCACAATTAGGTCTCCGTGATGAAACCTCCACAAGGATGAGCTAGGGTTTCATCCAACTCAACATTCCTAAGGGTTTTTGTCCTTGGAGTGAAGGCTAGCAATATTACAGCCAAATGAGATAAAACTCAAGAGAAAATAATAAGTGAATGATGATGGAAATGTCTCAAAACATCTTATATTTATACATGCTTTTTCTTTCCTTCTCAAGCTGGTCGACCACCTTAGATATTTCTTTTTTATTTTCTTTTTATCTCTTTTCCTAGGCCGACCTCCCTTTGGGCGCCCAAACATAAGAAATATCATTATTTTATTTTCTGCTATTTTTCCCAACTTGGGCGAACCTCTTCGGCATATGACACATCATATTTTTGACCTCAAATCAAGCCATCCTCCTCAAGGTAAAATATCATAAATTATTCTTATTTTTCCAAAGGCATTTTTCCATCTATTTTCCTCTTTTTCCTTCTCCACCTTGGTCGCTCCACATTAGGGCAATGTATTTTATTTGTTTTCACTTCATCAAAAGACTCACAAAAATATGCCAAGT